>VZTH01000332.1:73608-648403 GCA_013397815.1 Aleadryas rufinucha
GCTGTGTCCCCTCCCAGCTCCTTGTGCCCCCCCCCCAGCCCCTTCACTGGTGGGATGAGGAGCAGAACGGTCCTTGACTCTCTTAAAAGCACTTCTCAGTAACTGAAACATCCCTGTGTTCTCAATACTGATCCAAAATAGCCCCATACCAGCTATTATGAAGAAAACTAACTCTATCCCAGCCCAAACCAGCACGCCAGGATGTCTGGCAAGGGATTTTCTCTCCTTTCAGTCATGCTGCTGTGGTTCCTGCATCGAATCTTTCCTGGCACCTTCCTCGCAGTGTAGCTGGAGACATTGCGCAGGTTTATGGATCCCTACCCAGATTTCCAGATACTGGTAGTCTTCTCCTCAGCTGTGAGGTAAAAAAGCCTGGAGTTGAGAGGCAGAGCCAAAGCAGCAGATCTCTTCTGAGCAGCCGTCTGCATCCCAGGGGAGACAGGTTGGTTTAGTCTGTTAAAAATAAGTTTGTGCCAGCTCTGTAGGGAGTGAAACGTCTGGGTGTGCAAGCTCTCACATGGAACAGCTCATACAAAGTGTGCTTTTTAAACTGCAGTGTCCTGCATTTCTCCTGCCACCCAATCCAAAAACATCCTCTGGGCTCAGCAGGATGCTTCCTTGTAAAAGACGACTGAGCGTTTGAATGTGACTTCACAGCTACAGGGAGGGAGGTGATGTGGGCTTTGTGTGTGCAGCGTGCAGCTCCTGTGATCTTTTTAGTATTTTTTATAGTACCTAGAGGGTTTTTTTAATGCAGGGACCATTTCCCGTCCTTGATGTCCCTGGGAGCCGCAGTGGTTCCTGCAGGGGCTCAGCCTGTCCGCTGGCTCCTTTCAGAGCCCCTTCTGCGGGGGGTGTTGTGTGTGGTCGGCGGGTCTGAGATCTGGGAGCTGAAGGAAGTGAAGTTTGGGAGTTGAAATGCTTGAGGAGAAGTAATTGACCATAATCTGAGAGCAGATCTAGCTATGCAGAGGACAGCTCATCACCATGTTCACAGTAACGGGCTTGTGAACGGAAATGGAGCTGATGGATGTTTTCTAATTATTCCCTTGTGTTGCAAATGTTAGAGAGCCAGCTTGAAATCTCTGCCCAGAATTCAGAGCTTTAATTTGTTTGACCTTTCCACTGCTGCAGACACAAGGCTCTATGAATTGCAGTCATCTTCATTAATTTCTCTATTGTTCTGGGGATTCAAATGAGCGTGTTCTTCTGCAGATACCATGTGGAAGATGGAGATACAGCTCAGTGTTGGGCAGCACTTCTGTGTGTTTGAGGGGGTTGCTGAGCCATGCCTTAGTGGAGGGTGATATTCCGGGCAGGTTGAGGGACATCTTGGCTGCCTGGAGCTGGAGTTCTGTTTAAATCCACTGATGCAGGAGAGGTTTCTCTCCCTTTCCATGTCTTTCTTAGAAATAATCAGCTATAGCCTTTGTAGACATCCATTTTGACAAAGAATGGTGCATTTCAGGTAACATATCTTAAGGATGTATAATGCTTCAGTATATCATCCTCTTGGTTTGAAAATATTATTCCAACTAATCAGCCTAAAACCCCTTTGAAAGCACATTTGTGTTTTCCACTAGTTTATCAGGGAGACTTTTTAGCCTGGTTTGCTTTCATGTTTTAATGACCAAAAGATAGAGCTGCCAGGTATCTGCTAGTTCAGATGGATGTCCTGGTACCAGATGTGTGTGTCTGTGAATCACCAGTGGGTGAAGAAGTAATTTTTGGTAAGTAGGAGGCAGACAAAATTGCTGGTTATGATTTGAAGTCTTGCCCACAGCAGAGCAAGCAAAAGGGATGAATTAGAGACAGGAATAGTAGCACAGCCTTTTTTTCTTTTTGTGTGCAGGAAACCTCAGAGCATATAATAAACTACTGCCATTTTGATTACCAAAAAAGAAAAAAAACCCATCCCAAAAAACTGAAAGCAGAGATAAAATAAGAAAAACCTCAGGCCTAATGGGTTTGCCAATAATAAAAATACATCCCAGAACAAAAGGCTGCAGAGTGTTTTTTTATATCTTGTATTCAGTACGCTGGATTGAAAAGAAGTTGGCAAAAGTGTATTTTTAAACTCCCCACCTCGCTTGTAGTTTCTCCCAGGAGGAGGAGTTGCCTTCGTGGCAGCCAGCAGGAACAGTGGAGAGTATGGGAAAAGACATAATTAGGATAGCATTAATTGCTCTTATCAGAGGATTTATTTTAGAACAGCCCTTTAATTCGGGCTGCCCCACCAGAGTTCAGTGCACTCTCCAGCAATGTCTGTTGTAGTCCTGGGAGCTGTGCGGGGCCTGGCCGGGGACTCTCCCGAATCCAGCACTGCTTTTTGACTTCAGTGAACAAAGAGCCATTAAATTACACAAACGCAAAGCTCCTTCGGGCTGTTCTGCCCAGTGGGACTTGTTTGAATCCTTAAAAATACATTGAACTGACGTTGGCACTTTAAGTAAAGCCTTTCATGTCCTTTCTATATAATGAGTATAGCTTTGGCCACAGCCAGTAATCTGCTTCCTTCTCTCATCCCTTCCCTCCCCTTCCCCCCAGTTCCGAACCTGCTGCTTCTCATTTAGGGAGGCTCATCCTGCTGTCTGCTGAGCTTCCCCACATCTCAGCACAGCTGAGGCATTGTGTGCTCCTGGCAGCTCTTCTGACAGGGGAAAAAGTTGGTACAGAATGCTGGTTTTCTCTGGACACAAATCAGGCTGCATTTTAATGACAATTTGCTGAGTTTTGGTGCATTGCACTGATACATTTTCTCGCTGAGTGTCTCAGTGAGCCCAAAAAATTACTTGTTCCTTATCCTCTTGCTGTGGGTGTGGGAACATAGCACCTTTCTAGCGCTGCTGGGATGTGGTGGGGCATGGGGAAAAAGCTAAAATTCTGAGTCAGCATTCCCTCTCTGCTGCTCTTTTAGACTCAGACTAGGAGTTTTTTGGTCTCCAGCACTGACAAAACTTGGAGGATCCAGCTGTACTGCATAGCAAAGTGCCTTTCAGGGATATCTGGCCCAGCTGCTGTGCTCCACCCAGAGTAATAGTCTAAGCAAAGCAAAACGCTGCTTAATCCCAAGTCACTTTTTGTGCCCACAGCTTAACTCGGACTTCCTATTCTCCAATACTTATCCTTCAGGGCCGATGCTTGGATGGCTCCAAACCAGTGTCATTACCGAAGCAGCATAAAATGTGTAACTGGTCTTGCCGGTGTCTGGAGGAATCTTGTGTCCCTCCAGGTCCAGGGGCGTCCCCCGTCCACGTTGATGGGGAGGCTGCAGCTGCTCTCGGCTGATTCCTGGCAGCGTTTTGGGGCTGGCTTAGCACAGGGCTTGACAATGGATTTTCCACGAGGTGCAGCACACGGCAGTGCCCGGAGCCGGCTGCCGTCCGGCCGTTCCTCGTTAGGAAATTGGATGCTGCGGTTGGCAGAGGAGCAGCACTGCGGCTGGTGCGGATCCACCGCGGCTCTGAGTCCGCTTTTCCTGCCCAAAAAAGCGATTGGAAAAGCAGGAGATGTTTGCATTTGGAGCTGTAGGTTGTAGAGCACTCGCTCGTGTCCCCCCCGGACTTTGCTCGTTTGATCTCGCGTGCATCACAGGCTGTTCGGTTTCACCCAGGTGTGTCCATATTAACTCAAGAATTTCAGCCTAATCCAATTTTGCTCTGGAGGGACGAGGGAGAGGTTAATTCCTGATCGTCTCCACAGACAGATGATTGATTAGGGGAGAGATGCTTAAGTGGTCCTAAGAGAGAGGCATATCCCACATTGTGGTAGGGGAGGCTCTGGGGGAAGGATTTAGTCTCCCATCTGTTCTGAGATAGGAATTGTTCCTGACACCAGCTCTGGTGACCTACAGTGACCTTCAGCATGGATAACTAGCCAAACCTCTTAGAAAAAAGGTCTGTATCTTTCTTGGGACTTGGTCTGGTGGGAGATGCTCAGCAACTTCTCAGAGCAAGGCCCCCGTGTCCCCTGACCTCCATTCATGTCTTTTGCTACAACAAATATGTTTTAACACCAAACCTTCCCTGTTACTGGTGGAATCTTCTGAAGCTCTGAAATAAAAGTTCATTAACACAGGACTATGAGTGGTAGGGACAAGTGGAGAAAGATAAAGACAGTTGTGTAAGGTAATGAGCTATATGGAGAATTTAGGGGTTCTGGTCCAGACAGGGTGGTCGGTCCCATGTAAAGCAAGTGGGATACTCTGTGCAACAGCTTCCAGAAACTTTATTTAAAGTACATATATATATTTAAATAGGGTTTTATCTGATTTTTAGGTCAGAGCACTTGGGCAGTCATATATAATCTTGCCCACTTCTTTCATTTTGGTGAAGCTGTTCAAAAGTTTTATCAGCTTTGACAGTGTGGTATCCCTGTTTCCAGCTGTTGGATCTTCTTACTCCTTTAAATCAATAATGGAAGCCCATTTCCATATTGTCAGATAGTAACTACCCACACCTAGTGTTCAGATTGGGACTTTGTAAGTGCCTTTCCCAGTGGGCCTTGTTATTCCTGCTTTATCATAAACCCTCCAGTGGCCAGTGCATGTGGTGGTGATTCTTTGTGTGCCAGGCACTGAAGTAAATGTTGGTCTGTCAAAACGTGCTTTTTGAATGTGCTTTGCCCAAGAGAAGTAGGTGTCAACAGCTCCTGTTTCAGTTCTTGTTAGAGTTTTTGTATTGACTGTTTTGCCATCTGCCACTGCTGTCCCTTGCACAGCAGAGGCTGGTTCTGCTCTCCGGGCCTGTTCTAAGGTAGAAAAAGTGGCACATTTCTACTGCTGAGTCAATGGAACAGTGACACACAGCAGCATTGCTCTGCCATGTGGTCCAGAGAGCATTTCAAATGGAATAAATCCTGCAATCCTGTTAAAACCATGCGAAAACGCTTTTCAGACTGGGTAAGCATTATTAGCAAACTGACATGAGTTTCTTGCAGACTGTCATCTCTAGCTTTAGCCACCTTGGGCAGGAGGAACTGTGAGGGGTTTTTAAGCCAAAATCTGTGAGGCTCTTTCTCTTCTTAGTGGGGAAAGGAACGGCTGGTCAGATCTCCAAGTGATGTTTAATATGGTCCCTGTTTAAGCCGTCGATCCAGGAACAGAAAGTCCGTGTTCCCAGATCTTTTAGAAGAGTCACTCTTACAGGATAAGGTTGCCAAGTCTTCCAAGACTTTAATTATCACGCTGTAATTCCATCTGTGACCTTAATAAAGACGATGTCGTGAGTGGTGATCTGCTTTCGTACTCCTTTTGCATACCATGGGCTGATACACGAATGTTTGCATTTTTGGCATTCTTGATTTTTTAGGTTTTTCTCTTAAAACGAGAAGAGAGACTGCATGAAAGTCAAAAAGAAGCACAGTCAGTCGTCAATGCAGTTGGGGTAGAATTTGCACAGCTGCCAAAATGAGGTTCAGATATTTTACTGGGTGACACAAAATAAATGTTTAATTCATAGTGCGTAACACTTTAAATAAATATCACTTGGCCACCCTCTAATGAGGATATGCTTGACCATTGACACCTCGTATTCTGGCTGTAGTTTCTCTCACTAGTTTTTATGGCAGACTGTACATGTTTTAGAAAAAACAACGTTCAAAATACAATTCATTCAATCTTGTCTAAATTGAGTCTTCAGTTTTGTAACATCATGTTTGAAACCCTGCATTTAAATTGCGGCTTGCAGACAGCCTTCAGGATTCAGACTGACCTTAAAACTGAATTTTATGGAGCAATAAACTGCAATGTCATATACTAGGTGATGGCAACATACAGCTACTGCCTATTTTTGACTAAGGACCTAAGAATTTCTCCTTCATTTTGCCTTCTTGAGAGACACTTGCTTATTCCCTGCATCCCATGCCATGCTGGACCCACCTTCATGCTGGTTTTCTAGAGGTTTAGCCTGTGCTCAAGGAGGAGCAGCTAGTTTTTGAGCCTGGCTGCACAAAGGAAGCAGAAGTTTGGTTAGTGATTATTCTTTCTCACTGCTTTTTGTTGCATAACCAGAGCTGTTTCTTGGACAAACCAGCCAGAGAGGGAAGAGGAAGGGAAAATCTCTGGGAATAATGGAGCGGCTGCGGGAGGGCTCCCCCTGCTCCTGGTTGTAAGAGGTGGGAGGGCAGAGGGAGTAGAAGGAGAACATAACCATGGCTGTTGTAAATACAGATTTCCTAGGTAAACAGGGATTTGTGGAGCACAAATCTCATCCACTGCAGTGAGTTATTTGTTGCAGGTGGAGCGAGTCCCTTCTGCTCTCTCCACAGCTGCTGTTTCCCACCAGGCTTTTGTCCTTTTCCTAAGAAAAGAAATTTCCTAAGAAATCAGAGCATCTCTGATTTGGGGCAGCCTTAGTTCTTAAGGTATTATCACGTTAGCACTGTGCTGTTCTTTCTGGGAAGGTAGGAAGTTAGGGTTAAATGAAGGTAGGAAGTTAGGGTTGAATGAAGGCAGCTGAGGGGAAGGCAGCTCTTGACCACCGCCGAGTGCTCGGTGGGGCTGTGGGCTCCGGCAGCTTCTCAGGTCAGCTCCCCCTGGTTTATGTCAGCAGTGAGACCCAGATGGTGCTGATAAACCTTTGGCTATTTCAGTTTTGCTGAGGAGGGCTTGGCAGGAGATCACACACCTCTCCCAGCATCTTCCCAGACTGCCTTAGCGAAGGGGCTGCAGCTCTTCCATGTCGTTCTTGGATGGAAAGCGCTGCCTGTTCTGCTGAGGAGAGCTGCTCCAGAAGCTCACTAGCACCACTCCCCCGTCTTCAGGCAAGGCTCTTCCTGCTGCTTGTGTCGCTGCCAGGACTCAAACATCAGGGAAACCAGAATGTTTGCACTGTGAGCTAATCTACTCTTTAAAGATGTTAGATAATGTAATAAAATAGCTCAGTGGTGCATTGCAATTACCTTTCACATTTCGTCATGCTTTGAAAATTTTTGTCTTCTGAAACTAGGACTGTATTTTTAGTACAGTGCAATCAGAAATGTCTGGCCAAGAACCTGATATAGTACCTAGGAAAATGGAAATATTCCTTTAAATGTCTTCCAGAGCTGTGGTTTCCACTGAGTATTAAACTCCATTTGTTATGTCCTGATTACATACTTTGGTCTGGGTGATATATGACTTGGTTTTATAATTCCATATATATGGACAGTTTGATCTCTTCCTTGTATTTTTAATAACAGAAAGCACAACATAGACTTTTATTTTAGCATGATGTAAGCATAATTATTTAGTGGGCAAGAGAATCAAGATTACATTTTTTTGCTTGCCACTGAGACTTACAGATTTATTATTGTTTTGTTTTTTCTTCATGGTTATGGCCAAAAGATTCATGCTATTAAACCCCAAACCATTATGTCAGGGTAATGGTTTCTGTAACTTGGAAGTGAAGAAAGAAACCGAATCTAGAGTTGGCTAAGTCACCACTGGGTTTGGAGTGGATTTGACATTCGGATTTGATATCATTCAGTGTGAATTAGTGCATCTCTTACAAACCTGCATCACAGTTCACACAGTTCACTCCTCCTGGCATTTTGCAGCATTCAGGACACAATTTATTAGCAGTGGTCTCTACTCCTCTCATAAACTACAACCTCTTGCTGTCATCTGCTCTTCCACTCTTTGATGTATCTCTTTTCCTATAAGGAAATTTCGAGGCTGGCATTTATCACACTTCTTCCTGTCTGCACGGTGTCTGTGCAGAACTGCTCAGCTCCTGCTGCCACCTTGAGCAAGCCGTCAGCTCTTGTCACCACACACTTCTCGTGGCCATGAGCCATCCGATCCCTGTCTAGTTACTCTCATATGGAACACAAAGCAAACCCAGAGCAGAGCAGATAAATGTCCTTTCAGGACAGTTCCAGTCTCAGTACCAGTGTGAGTTGTCTGAGGGATGAAGATGAGAAGGATGTTGTGGGTGGGGTTGGTTTTTGATGTGGGTTTTTTGATGCTGTGGGGTTGTTTTGCTTTCCCTTTACTTTAGCCCTTTGACAAAACAGAGAGGCTGACATTTTGTCGGTTGGGTGTTTCTCTCCCATTCAGAGTGGACAGGAGGGCTACACCACAGGAGAAATCCAACATGCAAGGAGCCCAGGAAGCTGGACTTCCAGGGAGAGGAAGGTTTTCTTCGACCTAATTCTTGACTCATTGCAAATAACATTGTACATCTGAGATGATGCTGTTACTCTTCTAGTGGGTCACAGAACCTGGACACTCATCCCTGCTGCCAGGGGACAGTGCCTGCTGTAGTGGGAAGGCATCATCAGGCAGGTGCTGACTCTGCCAGGTCCTCAGGTTTGGCCACGTCACTTCAGTCCCAGCCATAAATCTTCTTTCTTAGAAATCCTCCAAGTGTGAAATCCCAGTCCTCAAGAACAGGCAGTACTTTGGTCGGAAATCAGCATCAAGCAGTGAGCAGTACAACATGTTGTGTAAATCACTTGTGTTTGTGTCCTCACCCTTCTGAAGGGAGGCAAAGAAGTGTCGTTGGGAGTTGATGGATTTAGTGGGGTTTGTATGTGATTTCTTGTAATGTGCTTCAAATTAGTCACGGTGCTTTATTTCCTAGGCTTCATTAAGCTTGTGGTCTGACCGTATTGTGGTAGTCACTCGTCACAGTTTGCTCAATACTAGTTTTAATATCCGGATATAGATTTCTTCAATATCCTGCAACGCATTTTTCGGTGCTTTTCTGAATAATGCTAATACTAAACAGTCTGTGATGCACCAGGCCCCTGAGCTACATTTTAAGGTTAGCATAATGCTTTCCATGTCTCATCTTTGCGCAACACAGACTCCTGTTACGTGTTGAGGTTTTTTTAGGACATAAAGTACCCAAAAGGAGGTTCTTGCTTAAGAAGTGCTATGAGACAGCACAACGGTGCTGCAAACTTGCCTTCGCTGGTCTGATCTGTCCTTGTGCCTTCTCCCTTCTACTTCCCCTCTGTCTTTGCTCCTCTCCTTTTTTATCTGTGGGACATGCCCAACGATGCACTGTTTCTATGGAAAACAAATGCTCAGGAGATCATCTCTGTATTCTTCTGGCTTAAAGATCTGTAGAAACAAATGCTATTCCAGGGGGGAAAATAAAAGTTCTCTTTTGACGGTTTGCTGAGTAAAAAGGTGGCACACTGAACAGATTTGGCTCGATTTGTCACCTCTGTTCTGTGGCACTACTGAATTAGCTGTTAAAATTTCTGTGAAAGGAGGAAACAACTATTTTGAAAGTCAAGAGGTCAAACTTCTCTCAGAGACAGAGATTTGTTAGTTGCTGGTGTGTATTGAAGCACTTCTGGACCAGGTGTAGATTTGCTCTCTCCAAACAGAAGAAAGAGCCTTTGAACATATTATCATTGCCTTAAAAATGAAAGAGAAAACTCTCGCCTCGGGCGCTTGACAGGAGGCCAGACCTCAGAGGACAGCTGAAGAGAGACAGACAGGTTTCTAACATCTGGTTTGGGTGGGTGGATTATATTTGACTTTGGCATTCACATCAAGACGAGGCAAAGGCAGGGCTTGATGAAGAGCACGGTCACACAGCCTACACGACATTCCCTGGCTCTGGGATGGGAAAACCCCAAACGGGGATGGGCAGAACAGCCACGAAATGAGGGTGAGAATCCTGGGGTACATGCAAAGCTCTTTCTATAGGCTTTAGAGAAAAGTACTGCTGGATTGGGCATCCCAAATCAGGTTGTGGCTATCAAGGACGTTCCTGACAGATGTCCTTGAGCAGAGTGAGAGCTGTCCTCCCACCCAGAGCTCTGGGGGTGCCTCTGGGCCCTGCCGGATGAGCTGTGTTGAACAGTGCTGCTATTTTAAGACTCAAATAACGTGTCAGTGCCCACTTTGCCTTCTGACACAAGGTGCAGCCCCCAGGGCTGAGTCAGCAATGGATCCCCCACCACCGGCTGAGCCGGTTCCCAAACACTTGCTCTCCATAGAGGTTTCCAAGTCTGCTGCTGGCTGGGAGTTGGGAGCACCTATTTGCTTATCGGATGCACGTCAGAACCCGGATTAGCTCAGCTCAAAACCGCACTGAGCTCGGGAACAACCTGCAGTTCAGATGATACAAGTGTATCTCAGAAGAGTACTGAGGAAAGGGCAACAGAAAGTAGTTCTGTGTGTCCCTCTGAAAGCCCCATTGAAGGGCTCTGGCTCCCTCGTGGCCGTGTCTTTGTGGGACAGCAGAAGAACACAGTCCCCATCCATGCACCCTGCCCTCCCGGGCCCGCCTGCCTCTGAACCGCGGCGATTTATAACACCCCGAGGACACCAGGGCCCATTTCAATGCAGCTTTAAGCTGTCAAGCTGTAAATTGTCTTGGTTCAGGAGCTACTTCAAAGCAGCCCAGGCTTCCTGCAGCAAGGAGAAGGCTTTTTGGCAAACCCAGCCCAAGTCATTTGCTATTCATGAGTCAAATCCCTGAAATGTCCTGGATCAGCAACAAAAAATGGGTCATAAGAAGACAAGGCATTGCTGTCTGCTGGAGGAAGCTGCAAACTCCACTGGCCTTCTCCATCTGTTGACTAAAGCTCCTTCTACATTCTCAGCAATGGCTTTTCCTCCCTCCCTGCCTTTCTCTGTTGAGCGAGCACACATGAGGTTTCCTGAAGCAGCGGGACCTCGACCCAACAGGCAAACCCACCCAGATGATCTCGTATTGTCCCTGTTTCTCAGATGAGTGGAAAAATGTCAATGGAGTATGGGAAAGTCACTAATGAAAATGATAAATTCCTTCAAGCTGCCTGGTTTCTAAATCTGGAAAGGCTGCAGTGGCCAAGGGAGAGGGAGAGGAAACACCAGCTGGGTACAAGCTGAGGCTTGTAGGCTGCAAGCTGGCAGCTGGAGGGATGGAGGGACCAAGCCATGGTGGCTGCAGGCAATGGGCACAAGTTTTGGAGCCAGGTCTGCTCTCCCAAAACCGCACCTGTGGCAGCTTGGTTTCAGCCAGCAGAAGAAAGTGTCCTCCAGGTTGGAAGCAAAGAAAACCCTAGAAAGGGACCCAAAAACTCCTTGTATATGTGGCTATTATTCAAAAGAGAGTTCATTTGTGTTGTGTGAGTAGCAAATCCTTCCCCAAGCTGGGGAGTATTTGCGACAGTGGTTTTTTTCCTTTCCATTTCTAATGCATTTACATTCAGCATAATTGCATTTATCGGCATCCACATCTCCTGTTTTAATTTAGAACATTACAAAAGGAACAGTTGAATATTCTTTTTGTCAGAGCTGGATGATGGATGGTGAACATCAGCAAGGTTTAAACACCCACGTGGAGGTGAACCCCTGGCTCTGACAGACCGTGTGTAATGCAAGAGGCACTTGGTTACAGAGCACTGCAGAGCAATGCTGCTTGTTCCTTGTCCAGGCTGTGCCAGACAGCAAACTTCCAGAAAACCTCAGACCATATACAGTTAGCCAGCAACACTATGTGAAATTTTTAACCATATTTGAACGAACGGGCTAACTTGGACACGGCGAGGAGGGAAATGCCAGTCTGCCTGACAGCTCGTTTTAATAATGAGAAAGTTGTTCCACTGACAGGAGGACAATAAAAGCTGTGGCTGCCTAGAAAGATGTTGCCTTTCTTCTACTTCTGAGCATGTGTGAAACTGCAGAGGAACGGGTTGGTCCCAGATCTGTGCATGTGCAGCAGTGCTTTTCCCTTCTTTCACCCCTTTTCCCTTCTGTCACCATTTTTCTTTCCAAGGTGTTGAATCTACACCCACCCAGCCAACCCTATCCAAATGAGTAATTAGTAAATCACTGCTTTCCCCTAAAAAGTGACTTATTTTAAATATATTATCCCTTGTGCTTCAGCAAAGCAAGCAATAAAAATAGGTGACCTTTGTAGTTAGAGCTATTAATGCACAATTTATGGCACTTTTGGGTTACAGGGCGTGAAAGGCAAATTCTTGAGAGATTTATCAGCCCCCTGAATGGGCAAACCTTGTCTGCTGATCCCCTATTGATCAAAGAGCTATATTTTTTATAACCAAACTGCTGTGTATTGCACTTATTTTAGATGGCAGAGACCTTGTCATGGAATGGTTTTGGCAGTGCCACATCTACACTGGATGATGTACATATGTTTTCCAGTGATGAGACAAACGGCAGATTTTGTTTTTAAACTCAGCACAGAAGAGCAGGAAGGCTTTAAGTCGTGCGTGGTAATGGTACAAGCACTGGAGAAACTCTTGTGCAATCATCATCTCACTGTGGAAATTCTGTCTGCCGCAGCAGCGTTACCGCACAGTGCTCGTTACCATCACAACCTTCTAAAGCTCTGCCATCCCCGGGCCAGGGCTCAGCTGTGGATCCTCGTGGGCTGACTGAAACATGTGGCTTCTCCACATAAAACAAGGGTTTGTGATTTTATTTCCCTTCCCTCCTCTGAGCAATTGCTAAACAATTCTTTGGGCAAAAAAAAAAAAAGTGCACACGTTTCATATAGACACTTGAGAACAATGCTGTGCAGCTTTGGTGAGCCCTGGAAGCCGTCACCCTGCGCTGCTCCCCGTGTGAAACAAGCTGGTGATTGAGTCCAGGCCCTTGTAGTCAGTCTTCAAACCAGCTCCAGAAATTATGGCTCTGGCAGAAAAAACAGATTGGAGATGAAGAACTGCTCTGAGCTTGCAGGCGGGTGAAAGAGGAGAGAAACCCTCTGCCTGCGTCACAAACGTTGTGTCTCTACTGGGCGCCGTTTCTGTGGGGGTCTGTAAGGAACTGCATAGCTCGTTCTGGTTTTCTACCAACAGGAGTAAAAGGAGATGTTCTTTTAAATCCAGGTTAATTTGAGTGAGTTCCTGCTTCATTGCTGGATGCCATGGAGGGGTGTACTGCAATGAGCTCAGTTGGTTGTGAACGCCAGGGTTTTATCCCAGTATGGGCCATTCACTTAAGAGTTGGACTCGGTGATCCCTCTGGGTCCCTTCCAACTCAGAATATTCTGTGATTTCTGTGATGGTGATTACTGCTGACAGCAGACCTGAGCAGGAAACCCAGCACTGCCATGTGCTGCCAGCTCCTGCCCCGCTCGGAGCAGACCAGCCTTCAGCAGCGGCCAACCACGGATATCTCAGCATGACCCTGGAAAAAGCAGCTAGAGAGCACCATGTTGGAACACTCACGGAAATCCAAGCCTGGAAAAGAGATGGCTGTGCCATGCAGTTAACACAGTGATTCGCCATCATCTTTTCCTTTGTGCTGTTGCAAACCAGGCAACACTGGTGAGATGTGAGCGGAGCCGCATTGATCCAGCGGGACCAAGTGGACAGGATGAGCCCTCTCAGAGTGTTACTTGAATGCTGGCTGGATCTGTTTCAGATAACCCCACCAGCATGAAGTGGTGTGCAGCTGCCACCTCCTAGAGACAGGCCATCAGCAATTTGGAAGGGGCTGAGGTTTCCAGAGTGCCTCCTTAACAACATCCCTTCTTCCAGCTGCTCGCCTGGCAGAGGCACAATGCAGCAGCACCCATGGAGTGGCTGTTGTGGCATCTGGGAGGAGGGTTCACCAGCAGAGGAATTAGAAATGTTATATATTCCTAGTTTCCTGTCAGTTTTCATCAGCTGATACTGATGTGGCTGGAAGAGAAGTGCTTTTGCCATCAGTTGTTAGGAAAGCATAACGCAGATGGATTTATAAATGCCGTTACGGAAGATGCTCTCTCACTTCAAGGCTGTTGTGGCACTGCAGGTTTGAGGGGCTGCAGCCTTGACACAGGCAGTTGAGCAGTTGGCCTTGTCTTGGGGATTTAATTCAGCATTCCCAGCTCCCTTCTTGCCCCTTTCCAAAAGGTGTATTCCTGACAGAAATCTTCTCAAGGGATCAGAAACAGCAAGCATGGTCTGTTGCCATGAAAATGGGGCTGTGGCCCTCCTCATCCAAAATGGTTCTGCTTAAGCAGGAAGTAAGGAATGTCTTGCAAATGAACCTGTTTTTTAAAATACACCCCCATCTTCTTACATGCAGGGAAGAACTGCAGCAGTCGCTATTGTGAGGCTGAATCTTTGCCTAATTAAATTTACAGTAATCTCCTATGAAGGCTCAAGAGAGATTCAGAGCTTTGTGCTGATGTGACTGCCTCAGCCCTGTCCTTCAGTGCTGTTACTGTGACATTGTCTCCATGTAGGGCTCCCTGTGCCTACTCAGGGGCGGAGGAGGTTCCTGAAACATCCTACAGCAGCAGAAAGCTGTGCTGGTGGGCACGTGGGCAAGACTGACAGGGAGGGATCCTGCAGACATACCCACTGGAGGGAATGCTTCCCCCAGGCTTCTTGCAGAATCTGGTGTTGGCAGAGATCTGGAGACCTGGGGTGGTGTGTGATGTAGTCCCCATCCAGTGCTGCTGTCCCCATCCGAGTGGCCAGAGAGGCTGTGCTGCTCCAGCTTGGATTTCTGATGTTGGACTGATGCTGGGATGGTGGGTGGCTGCCTGGGCTGCAGCTGAAATTTTTCCAAGCAGAGGGTTTCTTCTCCACCCCCCTGTAAGAAGCAGCTTTTGGTAGCCTTGCCAGGTGGACCAAAAAGGCTCATCATCCATCATGGCTCACAACTCCTACAAAACCACTGGATGTAGAAAGTAGCTCCCAAATAGGAATCTTTGAATTCCATGAACAAAAGTATTTCTAAATGATTACATTTCTGCTTCTTGAAAACACATGGTGGAAAATCACACAGCAGTCCAGAAGAGGTCTTCTCTTCTGTTGTCTGTGTTCAGAGGAAACTGCACCCCTCTAACTCTGTTTTTAGCATCCAAAAAATATTGGCTAGGGTTTCAGAAGCTTTCTGCTCATCATCTCCAAGAAACTCCCCTCCAAGGGTCATGTGCTGCTCCTCTGGAATCTTAACACTTCGCATGAGAAAGAGCAGATACAGACTTCCAAGGATGCGGCTCTGTCTTTCATGGGCCTGTTGAAATTCATAATGAAAACCAAGTTTTCTTACGCTCTGCCTGCACTGTGGAGTAAAAGTGGGGAGTTGACAACAAGGAAAAGAAATCCTGAGACACGGTAGATTTGGTGTGCAAGTAATTTGGCATCGTCCCTGAGTGTGGCCTTTAAATGAGCAATGAGCAGCGAGTCACTGTATCCCTGGTTTTGTTTGGATCTGGGACAGAGGCTGGAGAGGGAGAGCTGAATCATTTGCCCCATGGGTCAGAGCCTTAACTTGAGCAAGGGCGAGCCTTGTGAAGGGCAGCAGTTTGCACCAGGACTTGTAATTTGGAAATTATGCTAGAAGCAACTTTTGATTACACTTTCTCAGGCAATCCCAGTGACAATTAGTCATTTGCACCTACGATGTTCTGCTTCTTTAATAGCTGTAGTGTAGAACATTTGTTAATGTTTAGTGGTATTTTATTTGTTTTTGTTTCTGTCAAATCAGAACCTTTTGGATGAAAACCTCACAATCACATCCAGCTCTCCTAAGGTTTGCACAGTTAAATCTAAATATCCTAAACTGGCACGTTCTGTTTTATCTGGTTTCTATATCCTCATTTAGACCAGGAGGATGAAGCTCAGTTTAATGCAGGGCCAGGAGGAGGGAAGTTCTCTGCTTCCTCGCTGGAGGATCTCAGTTCCCAAGTGCCTTGGACTGCTCCCACGTGTAGGTTTTGGGTAATGAGATCGTCGAGCTCAGGGTCAGAGGTGAGGTACACGATGCCAGTTTTGAAGACCCATTCATTTTTGCAGGTTTTCTTCTTTCCTTTGCCAAGCTGGAAATACTTTAAAGGCTACTTGGTTTGAGAAACTGTAAATGAATAAGTAATTTTTAAGCTCTTCTACTTGCTTAAACAAGAAAGGATTGGGAGAAAAACCGTTGTTTAATTAAACAGCTACTTGGTGTGGTTCACAAAAGCTTGAACTCCAGCAGTAACTCTCCTAATTCACAGATTCCTTGGGAATTCAATGACCTTGAGTTTGCTGTGCTTGAAACTTGCCTTAGTACTTGGCTTCCTTTCTGGAATACTTTGGAGAGGAGAGCAGTGCAGAAGGCACTGCGGGGCTCTTGAGTGAGACCGGCACAGTTTCACTTAGGATCATATAAGAAGAGGCATTTGTGTTGTACAAAATAAACTTCTTGGTTCAGAGCATGCCTGGACTTACTGCACCCAGAGGTCACAGCTGGATCTGCCTCTGCTTCCCCAGAAGTCTGCCATGGAAATTTTGAGTATTGACTGCTCAGGATGATTTTCTTGCCTCTCTTTATGAAACGAAGCAAACGTGAACCAGCAGTACATGATGAAATTTGTGTGAGAAGTAACTTGTCTGAAGAATCACGTAATTTAATCGTGCTCCAGAGTTCAGGGCTTCACTTGCCAGCTGAGAGGGAAGTCTGATCTCCCAGTGCTGAGTAGCATTTCCTGCATCCTTTCCTGTAGTGGCAACTGGGGAGGTTAAAGCCATGAACGAGTGGTCCAGTTCACTGGAAATGAATGTTTATCCATTACTTCCCTGTGTTTGTCTCCACCATAATAACTCTGTCTGAAGGGAGTGGCTTCAGTCATGTCAGCGTTTAGCTGTTTGATATAAAGCATCAGGATTTAAACAGAAAGAAACCTGAGTACAGAGTTCTGTCCAGGAGGTCCCTGCAGTCTTTCCCTCTTGCAGAGGAAAGTCAGCAGTAAACAAAGCCCCACTGCTCCTTTCCCTTGGCAAAATTTTTCATCAGTTGAGCTATATTGGTGAGGTAAAAGCCAGAAAACTGGATATCTGCTGTGGTTAATCAGAGCAAAGTGGCAAAATTGTGCTAGTGCAGCTACAATTATTTCGTGCAGTTCCTTGGGATGTGGGTGCAGAAAGTCTTTTATTTCACTTTAGCCAGCCAACAGGAGCTGCCCCCTTCCTTGCACGAGCTCTGGCACATCTCTGGAAGGAGGAGTGAGGAGGAGATGGACATGAGCATCCTGTCTGGATTTGGCTGCAGAGCTGAGGGGCAGGGTTGGGGCTGTCCCAGCACTCGCGTTGCTCCCGCAGGAGAACAGCTCCACCCTGGGACCCACATCCTCATCTCCTCCCCATGGAGGTGCTCAGAGCTAGGTGACATTAACCATCCTTCAGGCTTTTAATTAGCTGGGCTTTGTATTTAAAGTTCATCTTGGGCACTCTGAAACCTGCCATGCAACATGTCTTATCCATGATTGCTTTTCATGAGACTTGTGGTGCTGCGTTTTCTGGGCTCTGGTAGCACAATCTGGAGCTGTGAGAGAAAGCCCTTGGGGGCTAATCCGTGGCTGCAGGCCAGTTTCTGCATAAACTGGTCTTATTTTTAAAGTCCATTTTCTCCAGTACACTTTTTTTTGGCCTGCAAAAGACTTCTTCATTTAAAACGAAGAACATAACACTCTCTCCTTTCAGTTGGTCTTTTGGACATGAGCCAGCAGTGCCCACAACAGCTGTACCACAGTTTAAACATTCAGTCTCTAATGGTTTGGGGAACATTAGGGTTTTTAAGGCTTCAACAGGTCTAGAGTAAATAGTGGTCAATAAAGAGTAGCTCTTCTTTGTATCCCTATGCTCTCAGTGCTCTGCACTAGAATAAAGCATGCTTAGAATATAGTCATTGCAAAATTAATATCCATGAAAGGTTCTTTTTTAAAAAAAAGAATCATAGAGAAACCTGTTTCACTAAAAGAAGAGTTTGCAAGAGTTCAGCTCTTAGGACTCTCATAAGGGGCATGGGGAAGTTTGCACGTAATGTCTGTGGGAGACGTGCATGTCCTGGGCTTGTGTCACTCCCCGTGTGTGTGTTTAGTGACTGGGAGGAGCAAATAAATCACAGTATTCCTTTCTCTGTGGCCTTCTTCCACCCACATATTGATGATGTACACAAGAGTTAATTATGATTTTTGTCTTCCTTATGGCTTTCCAGTATTGCATGGTGTTGAAAGCCAGCGTGTGCTAATTGGTAATATTTAGCATAGTGTTTTGGACTCAAATATGGTAAGAAATTACGTTAGCAGTGATTTGTGATAGTTGGGTATTGCCCTTACTAGTGGTTGAACCCAGTGCTGGGGAGCCTTAATGACTTGAGCAAATGAATGTTGGTGGAGCTGTCAGATGGCATAGAGGGAACTGCTCATTTCCTTCAAGTCTATAGATGTGGGTGAGCAAACACAATCCATGTGGGGCTGGTTTCTGGGGGAAAGCTCTTGGGCCTCGCAGCCCTTCTGTGCCACTGGGTCAAGTGTCTGCCAGCGCCTTGGCCTGGGAAGGGTTAAATTGCTCCATTGGCCACTTGGACTTTGTGTACAGCACTTGGTGTCGCTGTGAAAAAATAGTTTGTAACTCCTTGTACTCTCTGTAGGGAATTGATTAACCCCTTCCAGTACCCTTCTTTGTGTTTGCTGCCGGTGTGGGGTGTACCTTGGCTCCCGGAGAGGGATCGGAGCTGCGGGATCCTGGCACACCCCGTGCCTGCTGCAGCCTGCTGAATGCAGGGACAAGGGGACAAGGGGGACGCTGGAGTAGGAGAGAGGGAGACTTCATAGGAAAAACATTGAACGTGCCAGCCTTGCAAGGCATTCTTCTGAAAAATAGGATTATATAAAAGCCTGGCTACCGTGGTGCTTCTCATTAGCTGCGCCGCAGGGTTGGCCGGAGCGCAGGGCTCGGGCAGTTGTCACCTTTTTGGCTGGAGCAAGGTGGCTGTTAATAGATGTTTCAGTTGTAAATTGCTTTGTGTTGAAGCCCCAGTAAAGTCTTGCTGAGATATGTTTTATTTTCAGTTCAGTTTTCAAAGCAAGCTAGTTTTGGGAAGGTTCAAGGAGTATTAGAAGTTAACCAGTCTGCCCTAAGAGGTTACTCCTGAGTGGCAAGCCAGAGCTTTAAAATATGCTTCTTAATTTTAATATGTGCCATTTGCTGGGGGTTCCTATCTTTACTTCCATTGGGAAGTTTCATAACATTTTCCTACCCATCAGTGTTCTATTAAAGCTTTGTTGTGTAATCTGAAAGCCTTTCTGCTTCTCATGGTTTCCTCTTCAGAATGCCCTAGGTAGCAATTTTAGAGTAAATGCATTCAGGCTGCATGGTCTTGATTTTGTTGTCTTATAAATTCAAAACAAGACTTGAAATTAAATCCTATTGTCTGTTTTCCTTTAAATAATGGCGGCCTAATGATGTGATTTAAGAATTTTTATCTAATGTCACAGTACTCATGGAAAAGCCTCTGCCTATAGCTGTAGTTAAAATGTCAGTGAAATTGGTTACCATGTGCATTTAATACTTCTAGTTCTACATATACATGGTGTTAGAGGATAGATCAGTGTTGTCAGTAAAATAAGTGGGTCCTGCAGTGTTGGACTGATCCTGTTCTTCCCGTGTGAGTTCTCCACTGTAATAAACTGTGCTCACAGGACTGACCCTAAGTGGGTGTGATTTGAGGTCTCCTAGAGCCCTTCACAGCAACAGCAAGGTTCAAAGTGACCAAAAAAATAAAGTGTTATTAGTAGAGGAAACAATACAGGGATACAAATGAAGAACAGTCTTTTGGGTGAGTGGAAAAAATGTGTTTCTTGGGAAAGCTTGAGGTTCATTTAGTTTGGATAACTCTGCTGGACGTGGGATTAGACCAGCTAACCTCTGCCCGTAGTGCTCTTTTAAATCTTGCATGACTTCTAAAGGGATATTATACATCTTGACAGGCAGCTCATCTGAAGCCTGCCAAGGGGCCATGGCCAAGATGTTCTCCTTTGGCTGCTTTGCTGCGTGGATCCATCCATCCTCTGGCCTGGATTGCTCCCAGACAGCATGCACGCAGCAGGGATCACTTGGGGAGAGCGGGAAGAAGGTGAACTTGAAGGAGAGGGGGCGGGGGACCAGTGGTGACCCACAAAATAAATGTCCTTTCTTTCTCAGTCTAGCTGAAATTCCTCCCTCCCTCCTTTGCAGTGATTTACATTTGCTCAGATTAAAATCCGTGCTCCCAGTAGGCTCAGCTTGCTCCGTGCTGTCGGCAGCGATACGCCGAATGTCAGGTTTCAGCATGCACACAGCCAGCTTGTTAAGATAGCAGCAATTAAATCCAGGTGTAAGTTTATCCCTAAGATTCAGTGTCTGTCCACAATAATGGGAAAAATGCAACCGAAGGCCTAATAACACAGGACTTGTGCTGGCTCTGAGCAGCTGGTAAAGGGAAGGTTTCTGTGCCGGTGATTTTCCTTTTAGTGCTCTGTTTAATTGCCATCACATTTGAGACATTCTCCCTGGTTCTTTTTTTGGGTTTGGCTCTTCGCTGATCTGTACAGCCCCTTTTACACAAGCTTTATTGACTGTGTTACCCGTGGCAGATTTTACTGCCGGTAACAGAGATTGGATCCCATACTGAATGAAGATGCTGTGTCAGCTTTGGCAGGTTGATGACGTTTGTGCTGTGACATAGAATCTGCCCATGGTCTTTTAAAATTTCCATTATCTAAGCTGGTACATACCTTTGGCCTCAAGGTTTTTTTATCAGTTTATTTTCCATGTTATCATCCTGGTTTGTCTTTCACAATATCAGCTACTGCCTGAGCTACTGAGGACTGTAAAGCTGGTTTGTCTGCTTTCCTAAGACTTGTGAATCTAATCTCAGCTCACTATCTTCTTGTTTTGAAGTAGCAAATGCCACGTTAAGGATGTTTTTATTCTGGTGTACACATGCATCTTGTATTACCTGACTTCTGGAACTCTAGGAATCTCAGGTGCACTTTACTGTCCATTGACATTTTAAAATGACAGCTGTAGCTTTGCATTGCAGCACTTGAGGTAACGTATTTAACATCTTGACTAAAACATTCAGCAACCTGCATTTTTAATGCCTAAACCTGGATTTTTAATGCCTAAATGGCAGTTGGGTATAATGGAAAAGGTGTTGTCAGATTTGCTTAGTATGTACATGGCATCCTTTTTTATTGTTCTTTATTATTAATATTAAAACAATGGGAAACAGATGAATAATAAGAGTTTTGTTGTGAAAATTCACGGTGTTATTTTCCTGGTGATGGTGTGTTGTTGTGAAGAAATGAGCTTGCAATCGACTTACTGCTGAATTGTTTGGCCGCCGGTGATATCTCTAGAATGGGCTGTGGTAATCCCAAATCCATGATAGATGTTTCTTTCACCAGTTTACAATGAATAATCCTCTTAATTTCCTTGAATAGCAGCTGGTATTGCTACAACCTGTGCCTAAACCCAAGAACAGCTTATTCAGAAAGCCTTCTGGCCCTGCGAGCGAGGAGGAATTCTCTCCCAGCGGGGTTGTGTAGGCAAACTTTCACAGGGTCAGCAGTGCCGAGACTCTGACTTCTCCTCTCTCTCTCTCTCTCTTCTCTTCTAGATGCAGCAGCTGTTCTATGAGAATTATGAGAAGAACAAAAAAGGCTACATCCGAGACCTGAGGAACAGCAAAATACACCGAGCCATAACGCTGCACCCCAACAAGAACCCCCCGTACCAGTACAGGCTGCACAGCTACATGCTGAGCCGCAAGATCGCGGAGCTGCGCCACCGCACCGTGCAGCTGCACCGCGAGATCGTGCTCATGAGCAAGTACAGCAACACCGAAATCCACAAGGAGGACCTGCAGCTGGGGATGCCGCCCTCCTTCATGCGGTTCCAGCCCCGCCACCGGGAAGAGATACTGGAGTGGGAGTTTCTTACAGGGAAGTATTTGTATTCGGGCTCCGACGGGCAGCCGCCTCGGAGAGGAATGGATTCGTCCCAGCGCGAAGCGTTGGATGACATCGTTATGCAGGTCATGGAAATGATCAATGCCAACGCCAAGACACGGGGGAGGATCATCGATTTCAAGGAAATACAGTATGGATACCGCAGGGTGAACCCCATGTACGGAGCAGAGTACGTGCTGGACCTGCTGCTTCTCTACAAGAAGCACAAGGGGAAGAAGATGACAGTCCCTGTGCGAAGGCACGCGTACCTGCAGCAGACCTTCAGCAAGATCCAGTTCATGGAGCACGAAGAGATGGACGCCAAAGAGCTGGCCAGCAAAATCAACCAGGATTCTGGGTCCTTGTCCTTCCTCTCCAACTCGCTGAAGATGTTTGTCCCTTTCCAACTCAGCAGGTCCAAAGCAGAAAGGAAGGAGCTCAAAGACAAGAAGATCAACATCCTGATCCCTCTCTCCGGGCGTTTTGACATGTTTGCAAGGTTCATGGGGAATTTTGAAAAGACGTGCCTCATTCCAAACCAGAATGTCAAGCTCGTTGTCCTGCTTTTCAATTCCAACTCCAACCCTGACAAAGCAAAGCAAATCGAGCTGATGAGAGATTACCGCTCCAAATACCCCAAGGCGGACATGCAGGTTCTGCCGGTGTCGGGGGAGTTCTCGAGGGCACTGGCTCTGGAAGTCGGATCTTCTCAGTTCCAGAACGAGTCTTTACTTTTCTTCTGTGATGTTGACTTAGTGTTTACCACAGAATTCCTCCAGCGGTGTAGAGCCAATACAGTTTTGGGTCAGCAAGTATATTTTCCCATCATTTTTAGCCAGTATGATCCAAAGATTGTTTATAGTGGAAAGGTTCCTAGTGACAATCATTTTGCCTTCACTCAGAAAACAGGTTTCTGGAGGAACTATGGCTTTGGTATCACCTGTATTTACAAAGGTGACCTTCTTCGAGCAGGTGGCTTTGATGTCTCCATCCAAGGTTGGGGCCTTGAAGATGTAGATCTATTTAACAAAGTCATTCAAGCTGGCTTAAAAACTTTCCGAAGCCAAGAAATTGGAGTAGTCCATGTGCATCACCCTGTTTTTTGTGACCCTAATCTTGATCCAAAACAATATAAAATGTGCTTGGGGTCCAAAGCTTCAACTTATGGGTCCACACAACAGCTGGCTGAAATATGGTTTGAAAAAAACGACCCAAATTTTGGGAAAAGCAGCAATACTAATGGCTCAGTGAGGACAGCCTAATGTCCAGCTATGCTGGAAAAGACTTTTTTTTTAATTATCTAATTTATTTTTGGGAAAATGTTTTTTGATAATTCACTTTTAAAAGACCACACAGGATATATTTTAGAAATCATCGTTGTTTTCTTACAAAGCGCTCGTTTTGAGAAGAACAAGGCCCTTGGGTTTTTTTGTTGTTGTGTTTTTGGTTTTGAACAAAACTGTGATCAATATTTGCCTTCAAACAAAAAAAAAAGAAAAAAAAGAATTGTTTAAGAGTTATCTGACCGATCAGTGGAAATCTGACTTGAATTAGAATTTCCTTATGAACAAAAGATTGTTTCCTACCCTTTCCATTGCCGTCTTCATGGCTGGGATTCTGTAAATTGGGACCTGAGCGTGCAAAGCCAAGTGACAAAACGCTGTGTCTAAATGTTTTTGGTGTGACTGCTACCGTGCAAAGATTCTGCTCCTTTGGTTCAGGATTAGCCATTAATTTTTAAATTGCGTTTGAAAATCTGAGTCGCTGTGGCGATGAGAAGGTAATTGCAGGAGGTTGGATTTGTTTTTTTTTCTCTAATAGCTGATTATTCCAGTTTAAAAATACACTTCCACTTATTATGGGCAGGCGAGGGAAGGAAGTAAGCACAACCCGCGATCCGATTAGTCCTTGTAGAAATTGCTGTGTTTGATATTTGGTCCATACATGGACGGGATGTTTGGGGAATCCGTGGTGGGCTCTGTGTATTGTCCTCAGCCGCCGTCCGAGGGCTGAGCGATGCGACCAGGAAATGCCGAAGCCTGATGAGCGAGGGGAAGAGGCTGGGAATGGGAATCCCTCGCAGCCAAACGACAGCACACAGTGAACAGTCCAAGATCCTCGAGGAGAACTTGGAGAACTCCTCTGCACCGAGTGTCCTGCGCCCGATCGCATCGATTTTGTTCAGTTGGTTACGTGATGTTAATGGGAACAATTATTACATTTGATTACTAGTTTTGTTTTGGGATTATTTTTTTTCTGTATCTGCTAGACCGTTAATTTATTTAATATCCATTGTTTTAGGTTCTTGACCTTTCCTTGAATATCTGTTAGTCATTTTAATATTTTATATATATATATATGTGTGTGTAAATATATATATATATATTAGGAATGTATTGCATCTTCTCACTGATAAGGTAGTGTACATCATACTTACAGTAAATGATCTCCAAAGATTACTTTCTAAAATATTTTTTCATGAATCGTTTTTTTTTTCCCCCCCAAATTTCTTTAACACTTTTGGAATGACTTCATTGAGTTTAGGAATTTTTTTGGTATTCTAAGAGGAACTGGGGATGAGGAGGCTGAACACAAGGAAAGTGTGATCTCTATGAGTTAACACCTAGCAAGGTAAGAGAAAATACACAAAATAAAGTGCCTTAAAGCCAGGTAGGGAACCCTGTACACTGAGAGTTGGACAATGAATGAACATTGTCATTGAAGCAGATGATCTCTTGGGACCTATGTACCTGTAAATATCCTGCTCAGCAGAAACAAAAAATAAAAACCAGCGAACAATATATTTTTCTATCGTATCCTCCAGCCCCTTTTCATCTCATTGCCCTCAGTTCTACTTCACCTACTCTTTGGGAAGTGGAGACGAGTGAAGGAATGGAGAAAACCTGAAGCTTAGGTGGTTGTTGCCATGTTTGAAGGGATCTTACCGAGCAATTGCTGTTCCAGTAGAAGAAATAACCATTGTTTACACGTGTATGGAGTATGAACTGCAACTAGCATAGAGTCTGTGTCTTACAATGTTCATCATTTTCTGGTGACAGTCCCAAGGATATAGGTACTTGGATGGATTCAGTGCATGGAAAATTTTTCTTTTCCTTGTCTTTTTTTTCCCTTTCTTTTTTTCTTTTCTTCTTTTTTTTTTTTTTTTTTAAGACTTGCTACTAAGATGCAATAAAGATTTTTTATTTGCAATCGGAGCTGCTTGCGTCATCAGTCCACATTGTTCCACCCAGCACAGGCACAGGGGTTACACACTTTGGGAAGTAAGTCCAGGTAAAAGGATCTCCCTCTTCCAAAGGGTTTTGACCTCTGTGTTGTGTTTTGGCCTGGGATGAGCTCAGTGCTTATACCTTGACTCTGAGGGAAGGGAGAACAGACCCATTCATCAGGCTCTGGTGCTGATGAGCTGTG
Organism: Aleadryas rufinucha; assembly: GCA_013397815.1. Taxonomy (NCBI): domain Eukaryota; kingdom Metazoa; phylum Chordata; class Aves; order Passeriformes; genus Aleadryas; species Aleadryas rufinucha. Next base: position 98,685 of record VZTH01000332.1, read on the forward strand.
CCATTCCCTGGTTTTGACTTTTTCCTCATGAAAACGTTAAAAGTACTTCTGCTGCCTGGAAATACCCATAAGTATACACTTCAAATGTGTACAGTGACAAGGCTGAATGGTGCCCTAATGTTTTGTGTATTCAAAACACAGTAAAAATAATTATTAAGTGGGTTGAGCACTTATTTTTTAATAGCTCTGGGAGTTGTTCAGTATTGGTGTGAGGACAAAATTAAGTCCCAAAGCAAGAATCTTAGCGACTGCAGAGGTGTTTCTTCACGCAAGGGAAAGGGGGGAAAAAAGCAACTTTGTGGTACAGAAAAGAGCTTGAAGAATATGAATCCCAAAGAACAGCACCAAAATGGGGGGAAAAAAGCCCTGTACTGTATTTATTAACATTTATGATTATGTAGAACTTTTTTTAGCCCATAACAGCTGGTAAAAGCAGAATGTATGTAACTGGAAAAAGCCATTTAGTGAACAGCACCCATCTGGTAGTGGGGTTTTTTCCTCAGTTGCCGCAGTTCTAATTCTGTTACCAGATCTCTATTAAAAGTGAGTTTTGCACCAAGCTTGCAGGCAGCTCTTGAGGCCCCACATCGCAATTGATCACATATTTTATGGACTATCAGCTTAAAAGCAATCCATTTTAAAGTTAAATTTTAATTGTAACCCTTTATGACAAAATCTAACCACATAAACCCCATTTTATACTAAAATAAGTGGCATTTGCTGCCCCAGTTGTAAGGAACTGGACTGAGGTGGAAACCATCAGCTGGTAGGTGCTAACCCAGCCTTGACAAAAGTCCCTTCTGGGGCTGAAACATTTCATCTGCAATTTACTCCAGTTTGGTTTGGACAGAAGTTTCCTTCATGCTGCGGAGGCTCGAAAGCCCTGGAGGGTTTGCCTCTGAGCCACAGACATGAGAGAAAATGAGATGGTATCATCCTGAATGAAGGACATGTGGTGCCCAGTCATGTGCTATCTATTGAGATGTTGCTCTTCTTCATTAAAACAATTAAAAATGTGAGAGACTTTCCCTCGTTATTCCGGTGCAGGTAACCTGGGTTGGATGCTGTGTTGGCTGTGGGCATCCTCACAGCAATAAAACTCCCACCCAAGCAGAGCTTTGCAGCCCCTGGGCACTTGGGGCACCCTTCACATTCTCTGATCACCCATGGCTGGGGAGCTGGATTTATTAATGCCGTTTTCTAAAAGCTTTTCCCTCCTGCTCAAGATCGATGACAGCAAAAAAAGGCAAAGGGAGATAGGGAAAATGTGAGTCCAGAAAAGCAGCAAGTACTTCTGGTGACTGTCGTGCTGGCTGTGACTATTTACACGTGAAACATTTATCTGTAACTTTGCAGAGTCACAGTCCATGAAAGGATTTCAAGTTTTGGTCCTTTAGGCACAGTGGGGGTTTATTACACGGAAAACTCAAGTGACCAGCTCCAGCCCCACTTAGCTCCCCTGGACCTGGCTGGATGGTTCCTTTCAGCAAAATCAGCACAAAGTCCTGCTGACCCAATCTGCTTACTCTTGAGTTTTTGTGGAAGCCTCTAACTTTACATTGCAAATTATTATCCTGAGCCATTTCGCATAAATACTTGCTAAAAATACTCGGCTTGCACAGCCAGCCACAATTGGGAGCTTTTTGGAAAGAAAATCTTACAGTTGCATTAAAAATGGGCAGAAGGTCCAGGCCCCACTGGGTTACTCCTCTGTTCTGGCCGTGGTGGTCCCTGGGATGGTGGGACACTGCTCACATGGGACCTGTTTTATATCGATGCTTTTGTACCCAGTGGACTCTGCCAACGTGAGTTGTGCTGACCAGAGCAAATTCAGGGGTTTTGATCCCAGTTGGAGCTCAAAAGCCACTTCCTCCTTGAGCTTAGACAGCCTTGGAGACAACCTGGGCTCCCCAGCCAAGGCATTGTATCCCATGAGGAATCCTTTCCAGCTGTTTTCCGGGATTTTACCTGGCTGCTGTTGCCAGAAGCACTTTTATTCCTCACGTCCGAATTGCTGCCGACACTTTCCCAGGTGTAAGAAACGTGTCCGTGTCCTTTCCAAGCTCCAGAACCATGTCCCAGGTCTCCTCCAGCCCAGGAATCTCTACCAACTTTTAAATCACTTTTATGAGTGGGGTGAAAAAAATTAAATTAACATCAAAAAAATAACAGCCCAAATACTGGGCTGGCGTGTTTACTTTCACACCTTAATTCAATAAAAACCTCAACTTTAATTGACCTGAATCAGCTCCAACATTTCCAGCAGGCTGGCCTGGAGTGTCTTGGCAATTGGGGGTCCCCCCTGTTTGGCTGGGGGGTGTTGGGAGGACTTTGCTGGGGTCCTGCTCTGTGTCTCACTGACTGTTTTAGAAAAAGAAGACAAAAGAATAACACCACCTTTGTGGTTTTTTGACTTTTCACCTAGAGGGCTCCCAAAAGGGGCACAGTTTAAAGTAATTCCGTGATAAAACAAACCTCCAGTGCAAACAGGCTGTGATATGGGGCAGATAAAGGCTGCTTGCTGTGCCAGCACTGGCTCTGCCAACACTGGCTCTGCCAGGGTGGTTCTGTGTGCTGGGGTAGGACCATAATGGCCCTGGGAAACCTGAACCACTGTGGATGTTCCACTCATGGGTTGGGGATGTGCCCCGGCCTTCTGCCCACTGCCAGCATCACTTGGCAGTGATTTCCCCAGTGCTGAGCACCTGTCCCAGGTGAGCTCAGCCCCAGCCCAGTCCCTGGCATCATCCTTAACCCCAACCCCATTCCTGGTCCCATTCTTCTCATTTTCATCCCCACCCCCAACTCCGTCCCTGTCCCCATCCTGATCCCAATCTTCATCACAATCCCCATCCTCACTCCCTTCTCCATCCCCAAGCCCATCCTTATCCTCCTCCACCTGAGTTAAGCCACTGGAGCCCGACACAGCTCCCATCCCACGGCCGCCAGCCGGGGTAAGCCGAGGACAGGCCAGCAGCCCGAAATAGCCACGATATTTCCTGTCCTTTTAAAGTTTGCTTAAAGAAAACTAATTTCCTCCGTCCTTTCAGTACCAGAATACAAAGCAGCCAGCGCTTCCCCTTGCCCCACCTCCCTTAGAAATCACCTTATTTTTCCTTATGCTGAAGCTGAGAGCCCTCGGTGCTGTGTGGGATGGGGAGCACCCAGCTGCTGTGTCCATGTTCACCGGCCGCCACCCTGTCATGGGGGCACAAGGGGTGGGTTTTGCTCTAATATATCAAATTAGGACAATTCCTGCCCCACTGTCCAGGGCACTGTGTGCAACGAGGCAGACCCAGCCCTTCTTTCTTTTCCTAGCAGAATCAGCTGTAATATTCCGTTTTCCTGCACATGGAGGGGTTGGTTGGGTTTGGACAGCCCCAGGCTGGTGGGGTCTTGTGCTGGGGCCCCAAAATGTCCTGAGTGAGCACCATGATATGGCATCTTGGATATGGGATGCAACCACTGGTTTGCCTCCGCATCATGCCTCCCCCCCAGAAATATTCAGGCTATGCCCCAAGCTGGGATGCTGGTATTGGGCACGACTGTTCTTCATCCCAGGGCCTGACTCTGCACTGATGCCAGCAAAGAAACAGCCCAAACCAGGAACAGGAATCAGCATCCTATTGGGAATTGAATATATTCCTTTTAAAGCAGGTAAAGGACCACTGAGCACTCCAGGGAAAACCCAGGGTGACGTGTATGGGTCACTGCTCTCAGGAGGCAGCTGAGCAAGGGAGTAAAGCTGTGGGGGGGTTTGGGCTCAGTTAATCCCAGGCAGGTCCTGTTCATCTCTCTTTGCTTCCTTGATGAGTAATTAACAGCCCTGGCACCCGCTGCCCTCCCACTGCTGGTGCTGGGGGTTAATCCCATCTGAGAGCATCCGCTTCCCTCCCAGCGCTGAGCCCCTTCCGAGTGCTCCTGCTGCTCCGAGGCTGGCCTGGGGGAAACCTGGCGGTGACAAAATAAACCCAAGCTGTTTTCTTGCCTCTCCTCAGCCAGCTGAAGGAATAACCCCCTGCCAGGGCCCTGCTTGGGCTTATTTTTAGCACCTGAAATGAAATAGTGAGGACTGTGATAGGCGCAGCTCCTCCAGACCCACCCCTGGGGCTTGTGCTGCCCCTTGTTCCCGGACTCTGGGGGCTTTTCCTGCCTTTGGCTGTGACCCCATCCCTTTCCCCAGGATGCCGGATGCCCCTCACCTGTATCTGCCATCAGGAGAACAGGCTTTGCTGGTGGGAGAGATGGAAAGCAGCACTGAAATCTCAAACTGTTTGAACTGGTGGGAGTTTTCTTAATTTTGTTTTAATGTCTGTTTATTTCTGCCCCTGGGGAATCATTCCCACAGCACGTGCAGTGATCGCTTAATGGAGCCTTGTGCTAATGAGGTTTCAGGTCTGCTGAGGGGGGGGATTTTGTTCTTATTCCAGGGTAGCAATACTCAGGCTCAGCTCTCAGCTGCTTTTGGGAACTGACCCCCTGCTCCCAGGAGGTTTAGGGACACACACCCACCACTGCCATGTCCTGTGAAACCCAGGTGCCACCCCCTTCTCTCCTCCCCTCAGATGACCACCCTGACCCACCTGACACCCACAGACACAGCTCCTTCACAGCTCACCCCGAGTCAGGATCAGCTCTCGGGGTGAGCTGTGACTGCCTCAAACCCCAGCAGCAGTGATGGGCTGAGTCACCTCCTCCCCAGCCCTAAGACAACAGGCAGAGAGTGTGTCCTGGAAAGGGAGGGAAATTCTGGTGCTGCCATACCTGCTTCATGAGCTGCTGGGGAGGCACAGGGTGACAGAGACAGGCAGGGCCAGGTATGGAGACAGCCTGTACTTGTAGCCCCAGTTCCAGCTGTGCTCATCAGGACAAGAACTTGAATCATGCTGCAAACCCCGAACACCCAATGCCAGTTGGGTTTCCAATCAAAACCACCAATGCTGTGTCATCCTGGGGAGGAATCAGTTTATTTTAAGATACATTCTGTTTCTGAAGAAGGGTATTTTAGCAGCCTGCCACAGAAATGTGAACCAGAGGGTTAACCTGCCCGTTCGGCCTTGGCCAGCCTTGCCGATGCTCACACAAGTTTCTTGGGATTAAAAAAAAAGAAAAAGAAAGGTCCAAAATTCAAACTGTACACCTTTATACAGGGTGCATAGCTGGGGGCACTTTTTACACTGCTGTACATGCTTGGGATAATTAAGTGCAATTGGATTCAGAGCCAATACAGCATCCCAGGCCACTAATGAAGACAAAAGACAAGCTGTGGTGGGCGGAAGCTGCACAGATACACAGGCAAACTGAGCTTATTGTGTTCCTGCTGCTCCAGAGTGCACTCTCAGGAGAAAGAGAAGTGGAGCAGAGACAGCTTATAAACCTTCCTGGTCACAGAGCTCCCTCCTCTTCCACCAGGAATATCTGTCACACCCAGTGGCTTTGCTTTCTATCAGTGCCATTGACAAGGCAGCAGTGCCATGAACCAGCTCACTCACTCCTGGTGCAGCATTCCTGGCAGGTTGTTTAGGGCTCCCTCACAGGAACACTGCACCACTACAGCTTTTAGGAACCAGGAATGCAGTGGCCAGCCACAGCTTCTTGCTGGTTCCTACACCAGGGTGTCTCTACATGGGGACTACACCTGAAGTAGCCTCTAATGGAGTTGCAGGGAGGTGGGAAGCAGCCCCACAGTGCAGGGCTTCCAGCAGATGCATTTTCCCTGGGAACAGGGCGAATCAGCCCACAGTGCCCACGCTGCCGGCCAGCAGGCAGCCGGGATTGGAACGTGCTCAGGCTCCAGGGAAGGGCCCGCGGAGCTACCCGAGCTCTCCTGGCTGACACACACACAACAAAAGCAGCAGCAGCAGCCAGGGCATGCTGAAGGTGAGGAAGGAATTTAAAATGGGCAAGAACAAACTGGAAATCGAGGGATGAGCAGAACTGCAGCCACCTCTGCCTCTGCTCTCAACTAGTGCAGGGGAGCGTGTGACGGAGCAGGGGAGCCGAGAGCTGGCCCAGATCCCAGGCTTGTCCCAGCCCTGCTCACACCGGTTTCTTCATTCCCCAAAAGCCCTGATGGGGCTCTGGGAACCCCACAGTGCTCACTAGCAGCAAACCAGACACACACTCCCCCATCACCCCTGGTCCGGGCCGTGTCTCTGAGTCCAGGATGCTCCCGTCTCCCGCTGAGTCTCGGATCCCAGTGCCACGGGCACTACCTTCTCTTGCGCATGCAGGTCTCCAGCCTCCCCAGCTCTTCGTAGGCCTGGTAGAAAATGTCAAAGTCTCTGGCACTCCAGCCCCTCCAGACAGCCAGGCACCGCTCCGTGTTTTCGTTCTCAAAGCAGCACACAACCGTGTCCTTTGCTACAAGAGCTGCATCCACCAGTGTCCTGAGGAAAGGAGAGGAGAGCAGGGAAGGGCATTAAAGGGAAGGGCATTACAGAGAAGGGCAGCTCTGCAAGTGCAGCACCAGCTCATGAGCTTCCCTTCCAGCTACACAAGCTTTTTGTAAGATGCAAATCCTTGAGCAAAGAGAATGTAACAAAGAGAGGGATCAGAAACTGTGTCACATCAAAACCAAGCAGCTCAGTGACATGGGAAAAGGTTTTTAAAGGGATTCAGGTGCCTAGACATGCAGGTGGGGGCTTAAGTCTGCCATGGCATTTGAAGTTGCTGCTGATCTCCTGATTTGCTAAATCCACAGACTCTTGTTCCTGCTGCCAGCTGGGCATTTTCAGAACAGCTCCATCATAACACAGCTGACAGGCTGCCGAGAGCTTCCGCAGCCTGCAATACAGCGTGGAGGTGGGACGGAGCCCGGCTCTGCCAGCTCAGGATCTGAGCCCCAAGCCCAGAGCAGCAGGCACAGCTGTGGCAGCACTCAGGGATCTGTGTGGTCTGTGTTGTTTGTGCTTCCCTTCATGGTCTCCATTGAAGCTGGCCCTGCAAGTACCTCAGAGGGAGGTGGCTGGGCAGACAATGACTTTTCCCCTGCAGGGTCCAAGGGACAGGAGTCCAGCCCTTACTGGGCTACTTCTACCATTCCAGCAGCAGATGGGGAAGGCTGGTCCCAAACTGTTTCCCCAGAAAGGTCCCCACCTGAGAGCACTGGCCACAGGACTGTCCTTGGCAGCTGGTTTTCATCACAAACTGCCCCTACGAAGGCCCCTCCCTTCCCTCCTCTCTCTGCTCTGCCCTTCAAGCAGGCAGGCAGTACCCTACTCTTTATCCTGCTGTTAAAACAGGGAGGGCCAATGGCCGTGGTGCCCGGTCCAGTCAGGCAGCAGGGCAGGACAGGTGTGAGATGTTGTGTCACTTTGCCTCAACTCTACACTCAATTTGGGTTAAGCAAAACCAACCTAAGAGTACCTGTGACCAATAAAGAGAATTCTCTCCTCCCAACTAACTGATAAAGACACTCAGTTCAGAGTAGAGAGAATGGCAGGAGCCTTTGATCTCCTGTTGTGTTTTCCTGGTGGTAATAAATGATCATTTACAATCCTTAGCACTGCTTAACCTGCATTTGTTTGGACATAAATAGTACAATCCCAGACCAGTATTTAAGTGATCAGCAGGAACACCCCCTCCTCTCCAGCAGCTATTTATTTACTTGGACTCTCCTTCACTGTATGAAACATTTTAAATTAACGTATATAACTGCTCTCCCCTGTGCTCCAGGAGCCGTCCCCTGGCCTGTCATTGCCCACAGCACAAAGGTGCTCATTTAGAGCCAGAACATCAACCTGACCCACGTGAATGCAGCCACAGACAAGCGCCGTGCTCTGCATAAATACACCTCTTGTTCTGACAGCGGGGCCTGAGCCTGCCAAGCTGCTCCGACCTTCCGCCGGGTGCCCTCGGAGCACCGGGAGCCAGCACCACGCAGGATCAGGCCTGGTTTATCACATTGTGCACGGTCCTGTCTGTGTCATTATGGGGGTGCTCGGTCTCTGTGGATTTTGGAGAGCAGGCTGTAGTCACAGTGCCTTCCCCTCGCTGTCTGCCCCGCTCTAACAGAATGCACACACCTTGATGTGCAACCAGTGACTGGGCCTCCTCTGGCTGGAACTCCTCAGAGGCTGCTGGAAGCCAAGAGGAAGCTCCCAAAAGCCCTCAGAGCCTGCAGAGCCCCCCATACCCCCCAGTGCCCCTGGAGACTGGTGTGCCCAGTCAGCCTCACCCGTAGGGAGCCAGCTCCCCCGCCTTCAGCACCGCGATCACTCTGCCCCGCTGGGTGCCCGATTCCTTCTCCAGCCCGATGACGATGATGTCCCCTCCTCTCCTAGAAGACAAATAAGGGAGATGTCACATCCTCAGCACTGGGGATGCTGTCAGCTGAGGAAGATCCATGCTGGATATCCATCCTCTGCTCCACGGCCACCTGCAGCCACATGATGTCTTGCAGGGGATGGAGAACTGCGAGGCCACGAGGGCATCCTGAATCCACTGCAGTGAGAGATCCTGTGACACGGAAAATCAGCTTCCCAGAGGTTTCCATCAGCTCCACAGGAGGCAGCAGGACTTGCCAGGGCTGTGCCCGAGCAAGGAGGCTCCCCGCTGCTCTTTGTTTCCTCAGTAGCTAGGGAAACAGGGCTTGGAGTCTGACCACCCCCTTCTCATTCTGCTGAAACCAACCCAGCAAGGCCTTCCATGTGGCCATTCTGCTCAACACTACTGCTTTCAAAAGGCATAGAAAATCCATGTTCCATGGTACTGGGAACAGAATTTCCTAATGGTAACTTGACTTTCCGGCCAGGTGAATCATACTGGGAATGCAAAAGCTGCTGAATTAGCCTGAGTTAATCTCATGTTCAGCCAGGAGGGATTTTGACTAAGTTGCTTTGATAAGTGACCCACTTACCTGGGGATCCAGATGAGGTCTTTTACTGGAAGAATCTTGACTGCTTGGAGATGCTCCGTGTTGTCACCCACAGGTGAAGCATCGTGATCCAGGGAAGCCTTAAGCTCGTGGAATTTCTCAGACTCCTCAAAATCTGTGGAGAAGGGTGCACTGGAAGAGCTCATGGGTGAGCTGGGCAGGCTGGAGGGGCAGCGGGTTACCCTGTTGGGAGGCGAGGAGGAGTAGGAAGACACAGAGCAGTAATCTGTGAGCGAGTCCTGGTGGTTCAGGATCTGGGTGCCCACGTCTGGGCTGTACATGATGCTCATGTCCCCCGGTGGGTTGTTCTCCATCGCCCCGTGGCTGATGGGGGCTGTGGCTGGGATGGCAGCCGAGGGCTGCTGGATCGTAAACATGTCTCTGAGGGGACTGCAGTCCCCGCAGAAGTAGCGCGCACAGAGCTGGTAGGTGGCGGCGTGGTACATCACCAGGAAGTTGCTTTTATCGTCCAGACACCACACCACCTCCTCGCCGTGGCACTCGGAGTTGCAGGCGATGGATGTGATGACGGAGGGAGGGCTGAAGGGCTCCAGCCTCCTGCTGATCTCCATGGAGGCGCAGTCGATGACGAGGATGCCGGGGCCGTTGCTGTACCACACCTCGGCCCCGCTGTTGGTGACCTCCATGGCTCTCACCGGGTACGGGTTCTGCCGCGGGTCGTCGTCGGAGATGTTGAATTTGGACCTGTTTGCTGTGTGGGAGCACAGGTAGGAGCAGTTGTCCCCTGGCAGGCCCTGGGACACTGAAAAGATGGCTACAAGTCCATCTGACAAGCCGGCCAGCACCACATATGAGTTCTGCAAGAAAGAGAAAAATTTCATGGAATTACAGAATGGTTGGGTTGGAAGGAACCTAAAAGACCATCTCATTCCATCCCTCTGCCATGGGCAGGGCCACCTTCCACCAGACCAGGTTGTTCTAAGCCCTGTCCAACCCGGCCTTGGACACTTCCAGGGATGGGGAGTCCACGACCTCTCTGTGCCTTGGCCCCACCACCCTCACAGCAAAGAACTTTTTCCTATTTCTTTACTTCTCTATAATACAAGAGCTTTCAATCTCAGAAGCTCAACCTGCTTCTCACATTCTGCAAGAACACCAGTAACTTATCCCAAAACAGCGATAACAGCAACATAAAAAGAAGCCATTGCCTAGAAGCTGCTGCAGAGCCACACTCCTCTCACCCAGTATTACCTCTCTCTTTACTGGCAACGGCGGACAGACGGACCTGGCAGCCTGCCCTGAAGGTTAACAAATTCAAGCTGGAGTATGTTCAGAGACAGCCATCATGATCCTAGGAATCCAGCTGTAGAAACCCGGCTCACTTCCAAAAAGGAGTCAAGCTATTGCTATCAGTGTAGGTAGGAGAGGTATGGAAGAAATGCAGTAAAAATTGAAAGGGGGAGCCAATATTCTCACAAACGTAAGCATCCAGTGATTGCTCCACATCCAGAGTCTGCTGCTCTGAGAGCACTGCTCCTCCCAGGGATGTGCTCTGGGTCTGGGATCCCTGGCAGCTCAGACATCCCAGCCAAGGGCACAGAAGCAGCAGCAGCTCAGCAAAGCACCTGCCAAGTGCCACGAACAATTCTGCAGGCTGGTGAAAACCTGCCCCTAAATGTACAGATGTGCTGGACACAGCTCCAGCTCCGTGGCAATGCATCCCTCATCCCTCATGTCCCACGGGCAGGAGCTGCTGAGAAGGCCATGGCTCAGAAACTCCAGCTCATCCCAGCAGGGCAAAATGCTGTTAAACAGACTTGGAAATGGATCTCTTGGGAACAAAACTCCCTGTGACCTTGGGTCTGTACCAGAAACTCCCCCACCTGTGAAGCAGATGAAACAATACTTACCTCAAAGGCCTTTCTATTTCCTCCCTGTGGAGCAATAAATTCTAAAAAAAGACCATTTTACCCAGGACTTTTTTGCTGTTGTTACAATCTGCCTGGACTAAGCACAGCAAACCAAACAGAACCTGACAGAGCACCACAAGCTGTCACAACCTCACCCCTCCTAAGCCTCTCCACAGTGGAAAGCCCTGCCTTTGGCATGCCCAGGATGCCAGTGAGATGGGCTGAGGGCTCAGTGTCACCCTTTGCTACGAATGCCCAAATTAAATTAAGGCATCCCTGTGCCCTTCCAGGGATCTTGACTCTGCCAGGTCTGGACAAGAGTTTCCAGGCCTAAACCCACAGAAAAATCAGTATCTTGACTTGCCCCAGCTATTAAGGGGCAGGTAGTGCAGGGTGTTATTTAATTGACAGCTCTGCTTGCAAGGCTCATTGAGAGCCCTGGACAAAGAGACACTCTCTGCACACCAAGTATGAGTAAAACCACGAGAGCGCTGAGCCTGTATGACTAATCCAAATCACAGCAGAATTTTACTGTAATGGGAAAAACTAGGAAAGCAAGTGGAAAGTTGTGAAATGGGGCTTGGACTAACTTAGTCCAGTCCCAATTCTCTAACCACTAATTAAAAGAAACCCCAATGACCTGCAGAGCTCAGTGCCATGTCCCTGCTGCCATGTGGATCTGGTGCAAAGGCTCCTGGAGGTGGCTTTGCCAAGGAGTTGCATCAGTAGGTTGGATCATGGCACGATGCTTTACACAAGCTGGGTTTTGGGTTACTCTTTCTTTGGAAGGGAGTTCAATTATCTAAAACTGAATAAAACAAAGCAGAACAGCCCACATTCCTCTGGTAAAAAATGGTCCAACTTTTTCAGTCTGAAGGACCCCGCACAAGAGGCATTTCTTACTAAAAACGGAAAATTTAAATTGAAATGGGAACATCAGATATTAACTGTAATGTGGGTATGTCAACCTGAACTGCTCCCAGCATGACACAGGACACTATTAAAATCTTCAGAGATTATAGTTTTGTCTCATTTGATTTGATAGTGCTGAATTATCCAAGCAGAGTCTTCATAAAAAATTATTTTGAATTCCTTGATTAGTGTCAGCTACTGCAGAACAGAATCCCTATTCCCTTTTGGGCTCCACAGGCCAAATTTCCCTGGCACTGAGCAGTTGGCACCATAATCAGGCAGAGGTGGGTCAGTGACCCCCTCCTGGTGTTACCAGTAATACCAATGCCAAATCCTGGCCTGTCTGGGATGGCACAACGGTGGCAGCAGATTGGGAAGATATTTATTCCACTGAGGCATTTATTACTCTCTGCCTCAGCTATCAGGACCTGTTTCTATCCAGCCATTGTTGTCATCTCTCAGAGAGACAAGAAACAAGGAGCAGGAATTCAGATGCTGAGAAATGCCCTCACCCTGCCATCCCCCACATGACTGAGCTGAGACAGTGACCAATTCCACAGACAACCATGTCAAAAACCACCTCCCCACAGGTGCCACCGACTCGCCAGATTTTATTTGGTGCTGGTGAGGCAAAACTCTCCTGATCAGGGTATTCCAGCAGTGACTGAAGGCAGGCAGGGCTGCAGCCTCCAGAAACCTTAAGTAACTTTCTCAGAATTCATTTTCAACGTTTGGGCTCCACAAAGAGCCAACAAAAACACACAGCAACAAAACTGCATTTGAAGGCTGTGCGCTGCCAGCAGCCCCGCCGTGCCAGGAGGAAGGCCCGGAGCGGGACCGTGCCGGGGTGGGATGTGCGGGGATGAGCCGGCTCCAGACGTCCTGTCCCACAGCCGAGCCACCGCTGCCAGCAGCTCAGGAGAAATGGCAAAAAATGCTACACCAGGGCCTGGTCACCTCCTCCTCCTCCTCCCGTCCACGCAGGGTCTGGCACTGCTGGCTGCAGCCTTTAAATGCAGCTTTTGTTTCCATGTGTTCCAGGTTTCTGCGAGAGGCCAAAGATTTGCACCCATTCAGGTTTCTCTCTCCCTCCACATCTCTTTGTCAGAACACTGCAAACCAAGGCAGAACGTGTTTTGGTTTGCCCTTTTTAACCTGCTCATTTGCTAATTTGTTTTTTTTTTCTTCTGAAAATTGTATTGTTTACCAAAAAGAATCATCCTGGTGACAAAAAGCATGCAACAAAAAGCTTGCATTGTACAAGACTTTCCCCTGGCGGGTGAGTTTCAGATTCTGGGCCCCTCTCGGCTGCTTTCAAATTTCCATGATGCTTCCTTTGGATTAGAAACCAAGTTTTGGAAACTATTTCTTTTGGATCAGCCTTCCCGAGGCAGTCGTAAAGAATTCCCCTTCCCAGCAACATCCCTCGGCAATTCTCTGACTAAAAGTTACCTCACATCTCACCAGCTAAAGACCTTCTTCCCAGGGAAATGCAATTCCCTTCTCCACTGGACAATAGAGACTGTGATAACTCTGATAGAGGTTACTGCCCATGCAGTGAGTGTGACAAGTGTAAGATTTCCACATAGGTTTTTTGGAAGAACTGGCTGGTTTAGCTCTTGCCAGCCTGGTCTGCACATCCCCATGGCTGCTACTCCGGCCATTTCACTGCCAAACTCATTCATAGAAAGGAGAGAGGAAAAAGTAAGTCGAATAAACTAAGAAGGAGTGAGCCGAAGTGATGTGGATTTCTGGAAGGCTGGGTAGGGTCGGGGGAGGAAGGGAGGTGTCTAGACTCAATATTGCTATTGTAGGGCCTGGCATTATTTATGACATTTTCTAGGCAAGCCACAAACTGGAAATAGAAACCAGGAGACATAAAGCCACTCGTAACCCCTAAGGAATGGCTTTGCAAGCTGTGTGACAGTGGAAAAGCTGAAAGCAAGAGACTCCTTCAACTGTCCTGGACAGAACCTCAGGCAGCATGAAAAAGAAATTTGCCCTACACATCAGAAATGAAACTCCACAGCCGAGAAACGCTGCACGTCAGGGAGCCAAGGAAAGCCAAGAGATGCAGAGAAATCCAGCCCTGTGCCAACTTCACATCGATGCCCTACTTTAGTCCTACTTACACCATGTTTGGAAGTGCAGCAGCACACCTTACACAAACCATCTGCCTCAGAGTCAGGGCATGCAGCAATCCCAGCAAACCAGCCAGAAATGGACAATGGCTCAGGACAGGCCTGGTATAAACCAGCAGCCCCGAGAGCTGCCCTGTGCTGAGCACTCAGACACATCCCAGTCTGCTGGCATTTGCAAAGACTACACAGCTACAGTAATGCTGGAACATAATTACATGTTTTCACTTGAGGTGGCTGTAAGCAAAACGGAGGTAATTTAGCTCGAAAACAGTTTTTATACATCTCCCAAGACTTGCCCCAGTAGGCACTCAGGTCAGATTTCTCCTGCCAGAAACAGGATGTTGGCAATTCCAGAACTAGCCAGATAACATATAACTTGTTTTAATGCCCATAAGAGTAATCATCCATGTTACCCATAAGAGCATTACCCAGAACAGCTGTATTATCTAAGTGTTCTCATTCAAAACCAAAACAGGAGGGTGGCTGAGCCCAGATAACATTTAAGGATGACTGTGCACACAAATGACAGCACACAGCCCAGGAAAACAGTGTGTGCAAGAAGCAGGATGTACCCACGTCCTGCATTAGCACTTAACAAATCTCTATTCTAATTATTGTTTCATGTCTTCTCTACTTTGCTTGATCAGCCTAAATCTTGTGTTCCAGTGATGTGGAAACGCAGCTGGAAAACTTCCTTGCCGAGGAATTTGATCTGTTTTGACTGTTTTCCCAGCAGGCTTGGAAGTGCCAGCTTTGGTCCCCTGACTCAGGTTCTTGCCCACACCTCTGTCCTCTGGCAGAGGCACGAAGACCTGGAAACCTTCTCTTTGCACTGCCAAAATGTTCCTGGGCATTGAAAAGTCCTTCAACATCAGCTGAGTGTGGCAGCTTGGCCCAGCAGCAGAGTCCCACTAATGCCCTTTTTCCTTTGGGTTGCTCCTTACCCTTTTGACAAGAGGCATCACTAGGAAGCAGCTCACAGTGGCAGGAGTGTCTAAACCCTTCAGTGGAGCCTTTAAGGGACACATGCCCTGCAATCCATACACAGAAATCTTCTGGTCCTGTGAAAGAGCACATAAAAGTCTATAAATGCCAATCACCTCCCTACTTTTCACATTTTGATACCTGAACAAGATCCAATTGGTTCCAAAACCAGTTTTTATTTGTATTTTTTTATATCCAAAGTGTGAATTTCTCATTTCCATGGAGAGCCTTTGGCATGTGGGTAGAAATCAGGTGCTGCCTTCCCCAGAATGAGCTGTGGACAACATGTGCATTATCCAAAAGTCACCACAATTGGGGTTTTCTCACCACATCCAAAAGCAGCATCTGACAACCGTGAATGCCTTCAAACCCTTCAAACAACTGAAGCAGGTTGTATGTTATTTTGCATTAGTATGTCCATTCAAGGGAAGCTGGTATTACATTTTATTTGGGATTACACCTGCCCCACACCTCCTAAATCTACTAGACTGACCAAGAGCACCCAATTTGGAAACCAGCAACACTTTTCATTTTGATCCAAAAGGTGGAACTACAATGCTTTAAGATTTTTGAATTTTAATTTTTCTATACTTACTGTTATGAAAAAAAAAGGAATATTTGAGCTTTACCTCTATTTTATTTTCTTATGAGAAAAAAAATATCTCTATTCACAACATTCACAGCATCCATGCCAGGGTGGAAGAAAACAACCAGCACAAAGGCTTTATTCAGCAAGTGTGGCTTTTTTCCCCCCACTCTAAAACACTGAACATCAGGTACATTTAATTTTTTTGGCTGTTTTTCCTTTGTTTCTTGTGAAATGATGGTGTCAGAACTGGCTGACACTTAACACAGCCCTTTTTGATGGGTAGACAGGGGCTCTGGGGGATAAATCAGCCACACTCCCTCACTCTTATCTTTTTAGCTGCAATTTTCCACAGTGAACACAAAACTTGGGTACCCATTTCCCACCAACCTTCAAATCCCTCAGGCTTCTTTCAAAACCCCACCCTTAATTGCATGTTTTCTGTCCCTGCCTCCCTTTATCGCTCGCAGATAAGGACAATTCCCAGTGAACCCCTGGGTACAGATTGCTCCAACCCAGAGTTTCCCCTTGGAAAGCTGAAGTTCCCACGATTGCTCTGGGCTCCAGGAGGCACAGCCTGGATCTGTGTGTCAGGTAGAAACAAAACACCTGGAGACAGCAGATGCAAAGTCACGCTGCTCATCTGAGACGCCCTTTGTCTCACACACTCCTGGCTTTACTAATTTAACAGGCTCTTTCTCTTCGTTTGTGCCTCTCCTAACGAGGCCCCTCTCGAGGGCGGCATAGGCAATGCTCACCTCCGTGGCTGCCCACAGGGCATTCTGAAATTTGAGTTGGCAGCACAGCTTCATTCCTGGGCAGCTCATCCTCTGCACTTCCATGACTCCTTTCTCCAGGTTCACCACCGTGTAGTTCCTGGAAGGAGCAAGAAACAATTTCCTACAGCCAACATTCCGCCTGCACGGGGCTGAGGGACCTGTGGCACTTGTGGCCAAGCCATAACACAAGTGCCCAGATGTGGATGATGCTGCAAGGATCTACACCCCTCCAATCTGTAAATTCCTCATTGTAAAGGAAGAGAAAGATGTGCCAGGATGCTTCCTCAGGAGCAGATGTGCAATTGCTTCTGTGAAGATTTACACTCAGCTCTCTGACTTTGCACAGGGTTACGAGGACATATGTGGTCTGTTCCTGTAATTGAGCTGTGAGACAAACAGCTCCAGCTGAACAGCAGTAATTAATAGCTGGGAAGCCTCAGCCCATCTTGCCCATTAGGTTCTCAAGAGAATATCTGCTCTCCAAGTTCACTGCCTTGCTATTATCTGGCTTCATTATCATCCCAGCACATAAACAGAGGAGCATGATTCTACAGAGCAAAGATCTGTAACCTAATAAAATTATTTATAAGTATGACTAATTAATAGTTTTTTGTAACTAAAAGGATTTTGTTTGTTTGGGGAAGTTTATTGGGTTTGGATGTTTGGACAATAACTGGATATTCACAACCACATCTGTGAGTCCCAGATGTTTTACCAACTGTGGCACAAGCAATTACACATCCTGAAATCTGTCACATGTGAGTAACTTGTTATTCAGCAGTCTCCAGCAAGTGGATTGTCCAGTCAGGAAGCAGATTCACTGAGATATATTGCTGTGAATATTTGGACTACGTCCATGTATCCAAAATACATCTGGGAGTGCCATGTGCTTCACCAGTTCAGCAGGAAAAGTTAACACTGCCTGCAATGAACAACTGACCAGGCACCACAAATGGCAAAACAAATAGTTCAGGAACAAATCACGTGCCCTTCCCATTAGCTTAATGGTTACAAATAATGAACACATTAATATAAAATTCAGATCAGTTTCTGAATGTTTCCAAGTAAGACTGAGGCTATAAAAATCAGTAGCATCCATAAAAATGAACCTAACTAGCCGCAGGTCACATGCGGCAGAGCAAAATGCCATCACCTCAGTCACAGTTTAATAACATTTTAAGCACATGCCTTCAGTCCAGAACACATTTTACTGGCAGTGCACACTTGGATGCACACACAGCTCCAGGCATGTGGTTAACTCCCAATGATTGCAATAGGATTTAAGCATGTGCTTAATTGCTTTGCAGAAGAGAGATGGAACTGCAGCCTCAATTAGGAAAGGTTTAGTGTTAAATGGCCTCATTAGGAAAGGCAGAACACGTCTGTTCTCATGTGCAAATGCTTCATCCTGTGTGTGTGAATCATTACACTGCCCTAATCTTCTCCTCATATTAACTGAAGCAGAGTTAAGCTCATTAAATATCCTTTATAAAGCAACCACTGTTCCCAATTAAAAGAGTTTGGGAAAACAGTGTTTGCCGTATTCTTGGCATTCATCCAAGCTCACTTTCACCTTCTTTACCTCCCTCCCAGAGGCAGAAGCGAAGATGCTGAAGGATTTTTTACTTAAAAAGGAAAAAGAAAAAAGAAAGAAATTGCTAATACGAGCTGTCTCACCTGGTGTCCTCCTTCCCATCCCAGAACACCACCGTGTACTCCTGCCCTGGGGAGCAGAAGAAGGAAGACTGCTTCCCACAGGGCAGCAGGTACATAAACGTTGCAAAGGTAGGATCTTTCATCTGCCCGACCACAGAAATGGCCAGGGGACGCTGAGGGGGAAGGAAAAGAGAAAGACATCACACAAGATGAAATAGGAGAACCATAATAAACATGAGGTTCAACAAGGCCGAGCACAAGGTCCTGCCCCTGGATCGGGGCAACCTCAAGCACAAGCACAGGCTGGGTGTCCCTGGAACCGGATTATATTTAAGGTTCCTTCCAACCCAACCCATTCTATGGTTCTATTGTTATTTAGTAAAGCTTGGTGTGTCATTCTCTTACACATTTTACTGATTCATTTCTTCAGACTTACGAGTTTTGGAAGCTGACCC
Organism: Aleadryas rufinucha; assembly: GCA_013397815.1. Lineage (NCBI taxonomy): Eukaryota > Metazoa > Chordata > Aves > Passeriformes > Aleadryas > Aleadryas rufinucha. The sequence continues at coordinate 116,947 of VZTH01000332.1, forward strand.
CTTGCATGACAGTGTGTAGCTGTTTGGGAGTCAGGCTGACCTTTGTTTGAAGGACAGCAGCTCTAAAACAGCAACTGAAATTAATGAAAAATGCAGTGTAGCATAATCCTTTTCTTGTACTTTGAAGCTTTTTCTTCCTCATACCTCCTTTTATAATCTTGGGGATTTTGAAGTCTTTGTAGTTGCACTCACAGCATGACACTGGAGCTGTTTCTAGAAATTATGGGTAATGCCTTGCCCTGGTGAAATCAGCAGCCTAACTGCCATCGACATCAAGGGACCTTCAAGTCCCTTCAGATGTCTAAGGCCACGTATCTGTCATCATTTCATTCATAAAACTCTCATTTAAGTCAACAGAAGTTCTGGGCCAAATCAGCAGGAGGGGTAAATGGGCAATGGAGCTGTTGTGCTGTACCAGGAGCAAGCTCAGCCCTCTGGCACGAAGAGGGCAGCCAGATCAAAGAACACGGGTCAGGAGGGTGGTCTTGTACCTTTTCTGGCTTAGTGTCCCAACACTCCATCATGAGGGCCTGCATCCTATAGAGCTGCACCTCCTCGGGCTGCCCAAGGACAGGACGGATCCCTTTGGACAGTTTCTTTGCGATCTGGAGCTGGTGGTGTCCCAGCACAGGCCGCTGGCCAGACAGCAGCTCGTACAGGACCATCCCATAGGAGAACATGTCCACCTAGAGCCAGAAACAGACGGAGAGTCAGGGCAAGGCTCTGTTGGTGGGTGGAGAGGAGAGCGAGGATGGCCACAGTGGGAAAGCCAGTGCTACCCCCATGCACGGATGAAGGAATTGAGCCATGGAATGGTGCCAGCCCCCCAGTGCCATCAGGGGGCTGCCCCACAGACACCCCCCAGTCACCTTCTCGTCGTAGACGATGCGGGGCCGGATCTCGGGGGCCTGGTACCCCGGCGTGCCCTCCACGCCCAGCGCGCCCTCGTGGAACGACTGCCGCGAGATGCCATAGTCGGAGAGCTTGATGTTGATGTGCTCCCTGACGTCCAGGGACCACACCAAAATATTGTCCGACTTGAGGTCGCAGAAGATGATGTTCTTCTTGTGCAGGTAGGCCAGGCCTGTGACAATCTGGTATGCTATTTTGTGCGTCAGCATGTGTCCCAGCGGCACAAAGGAAGACCCTGGCACAAAGGAACAGCCCGTCTCCAGCTCTTGTAATTGCCATAACTGCTTCTTCTTCCCCCTCTCTCCTTCTCTTTTTAACTCCAGAGCAATAACTGACGACCTTTTAAAACATCACTCAATGCCACCATTTGGAATGACACTGCTTATGTTACTATATGTGTCTGACAGTCCTATTAGATTCTTTTTTTAAACCCTTTCACTTCTAGGCCGCTAAATCTTCTGGTGAAAATTAGTGTTTGACTGGAAGTTGACACGAAGCCAAGGTGCCAAGAGGGTCAGATGGCCTCAACTTATCTTGGAATTAGTGTCATTCATTTGACAATGACAGCAATACAGATAATTATGAGATAATTTAGAGTACCAGACACTCATCTACAGGGGGAAGAACACAGCAGGATCCATGCAGCACTGAAGAGAGATGCACTCCATATTAATTTGCAGAGAAATTGAAAATCCAGGTCTCCAAAGTAGTTTAGAGAATCCTGAGCATCAATTTTTACTAGTTTCCCAAAAGCCCAGTTTAAGAACAATTCCATCCCTCCCACTTCCCTTAGTCTGGAAAAAAAAAATCCCCTCCAGCAAATCAAGCAGTAATTTAAACATTGCTGACCATTTATCACTGGGAGAGGAGTGGGGGGAGAGCCCGGCTTTACCTTTGGAGTTCTCAGACAGGACGGTGGTGAGGCTGCCCAGCGGGGCCAGCTCGAGGGCGAAGCAGAGCGGGTGGATGCTGATGCCGATGAGGGACACGATGCAGGGGTGCTGCAGGGAGTGCAGCATGCTGGCTTCCTGCCGGAACTCCGAGAAGTTCTTCATGGCATCCATGGCTCGCAGGTGCTTCAGCATGGTATCTGGCAAGACACACACCCCCCTTCTCACTGCCCAGCTCAGGAAACGAGTCACAAACTGTTTGGGAGGTGATCACCGAGCAAGGGCTGCAGGAGGAAGGCAGCTGGTGGGATTATGCCAACAGCAAGGCTTTAAGTTGAATCCTTATGTTGATGCATGAGCCACTAACAGACACTGGCTATAAGCAGGATATATCTGGTGCCTCAGGAAGCAAGAGCTCCCTCGGTCCTTAAACACCAGGCTCAGGTGTCTGGCACATGCTGTTCTCACATATCCCCTGGATGACTTTGGAAAAGTTGTGCTGTGCTTCTCCCAGCAGGGTCTCTGTGTAGATGGCACATTGTAGACCCTTTGCTGGAAGGGCTCTTCCCTACAGCTTCCCAGCTTCCCTGCCAGAAGAGAGACCCATCACAGTAATGGTCCTGCTGCCACAGCACACCACAGGCTGCTCAGGCAGGTCGGCTCTTCCTGAAGGTTATTTGTCACTGGGACAGCAGCTGGCCTCCTCCACAGCTCAGGGATTCACCACATCCTCCCCTGACAAAAATGAGGAATGTGAGGCACTTTCCCCTTTCCTCTGTCCATGGACTGAGGCTCTGCTGGAAACCTGGGGTCCACAGGAGAGCTTGTCCCTGCCTGGAGAAGCTGGTGGGCTCAGAAGGATTCCCAGTTTGCTTTCTGCAGCTGCTGGCACAGATGGGGTAAAACACTAATTCAGAGGTAGAGACCCACAAGTCCTTAATGCAAACCCACACTTCTCGCGGCCAAATAGTGTGGGAACAGGGGTTGCAATCCTGCCTCCCTCCCCCATCAAGGGCTCTGCCTTGGCACCCTATGAATCCACACACTGACCTGCAGGAGAGAAGCCTCCTGCAGTGCCAGTGACCTTCATCACTACAAGTGCTCATGAAGAACTCTCAGATGCATCCTCCTCCTCCATTGAAACCCATCAGTTTCGCTATTTCCATGCTGTATTTAAACAGCTGCTGTCAGCACTTTGCAGACTCTTTGGTCTTAGCTTGGGGTCCCAGATTGCAGGACCCAATTCCCAACACCGAATGTGTGCACTGTACCTGCAGATGAAGTGGGAGAACCCTTGCATTTTTTAATCTGGAATCTCTTCACAGCCACTGGTTTTCCTTGGTATCGTGCCCGATATATAACAGTTCCACTTCCACCCTGGCCAAGAACGTTGTTTTCATTTTCACTGCATTCCAGTTTGCTATTTTCCAGGAACAGTCTGCCAAATAGAAATTGGGGGTTTTTAATTAAAGTTTCAAAGACATTGTAAATTCATGTTTTTAATGTGATTTCCATTTTCGCAAATGCCTAAGAGGTTCTTGCTTTATCTACCAAGAGGACTGGATCACATAAACTACCTTGGTCATCTCAGTGCACTCCATGTTGGCTCATGTTGTACAACAGATTTCTCACAGAAAAAAAGTAATCTGAGCAAAGAAGCACAAAAGGCTTTTTACTAATTTATCCCACAAGAATCAAACAGATCTGGAAAGCACATAAGCTCCTTTTCCAAGCAGATGACACAGGTACTGACACTTGTACCATTTATTTGTATTAATGATGATTTTTTGCTTCATTTACCTCCTGTTCCTCTTTTTTCCACCAAGGCAGGACAGGATGTTTATGAACAGCTCCATACTCTGAAACCTGATTATTCAAATCAGCTTAGTGTTCCCAGGCTGCAATTCATCATTTCCCCACTCTCCCAAAGACTACTTTTACAGCTGTTCACACTTCAAACATCTCCACTCGCCTCACACCCGCCAAATAAATCTGCAGGAGATAACAGTGTGAGGAAGGCTGGCGTGATGAGCTGATGGGGTGTTTGCCCAGAAAAATGACCCCAACAAAGCAACAGGGGCCAATGAGAGCTCAGAGAGCTCTGACAGCAGCTAACAGGACAGTTTGGTCTAGAGGTCTCGTGATTCTGCATTGGGCACTCAAAGGTCTGAGAGAGGGTGAGCCAAAGAGGACACTGCTCTCCTGTCCTGCCGGCTCTCAGGTCTCCTGCTCTGCACATCAACTAATAAGGGGTATAAGACTGAGCCCATCTGGGAATGCAGTTAAGCAGCTTAAAGATTTGGCAGTGCTGCTATGGGTAGGGAAGAGCTCCTTCAGCTGTTCAGGGCTGCCACACACCCAACACACCCAGCAGCCCTCAGCCGAGCAGGAGCCCCGACTCAGTGGGAATCCTCCTGTGGTGTCCATAAACTCACTCACCTACAGGCCCTTACAAAATTAAGGCCATTTCAGTGCCAATCTTGTGATGCAGCAGCACTTCCTTTTGGTTTTGCCACATAAAAATTTCCTTTTGTGGGATCCCAGAAAGACTCCAACAACAGAAAGTTCTGGCCAGAGTTCTGGGCAATGCAGGACAGCTGTGGCTTTAAAAAGGGACTTTCACATTGCACCACAGTGATCTCAAAGGACCCCCGGTGTGATGACTCGGTCAGCACACAGCTATTGTCTAAGCAAGTTGCTGAACACCAGGAGTGCAGTTCAGGACGAATTCCAGAGCAGGGATTGAGAGCAGATGGATTTGTTTCCTGTGGTCAGTACGTCCCTCTAGCAGAGGCAACTTAGGAAAAGGGCCCAACCAAATCGCAGGTACACCGAAACTCAATCAAAGGCTGTCACACATTACCTGGCAGGAAAATCAGTCATGAAAAGCTCTGGGACCAGCTCCTGGAGAGACACAGGGATGTCAGGGTGGTTAGGACACGTGATGTAGTCCAGTTCGATGGCAGTCAGGACACAATCCTCCATGTTAAAGTACTGCACGTCCTCTGCCCTCTCGCTGCCCTCGCCCTGCTCCGGCCTGGCAGCTGCACAGATGTGGCAGGGCACATACTGCTCCATCAGCAACGTGCCATCGCTCTCTGTGGCTGTGAGGGCTTCAGAGAGAGCAAACAAACAGGAAACAACGTCATTCACACCAGCTGAGAAGGAACAACAGCTCCGAGTGCATTCCAATGTCCGTAGGCACGACCTGCATCCACTGGCTGGAAATGGTGACGCTCACACAGCAGCAGTCTGCTGCAGGGTATTGACTGGAATAGAAAATAGCTTTTTGCAAAGTATACAGGGACAGTGCTGGGGAGACAGGACTGTGGCTATAACACAACACCCACCCTGCTCTGGTCACAGGTAACGCACAGGCTTGCGAGGAAAATGTACTCAGGACCAGCAAAAATTAGGAGTATGCGAATAAAGCACTGGACAGGCCCTTCTACTTGCTGGGTGTCTCTGTCTCTTCCCAGACTGAAAACTGCCAGATGGCTTGAGGTTGGAATGGGGATGGGAGCAGGCTGGGAGGCACAGCATGCTGAGCTCAGGTTGAGCACTCACCTGCAGCACCCAGGCTGGGAACACAGTTCCTGCGGGCTCCCTCATGGGAAACGTTTTCAGCCCCTCCAGGGGAAACATGGATTCTACCACGACTAAGCCTTTGGGAGGTTCACACCTCTCCCAAAACTACAGAGGGATTTTGTGGTGACAGGCTCTGTTAAATGCCCCCAATTAGTCAGGGTGAACACAGGCTGCAGCCTTTGAAGTCGTGACTCTTCTCAAGCTTCACTGATTAACTTTAGCATTATTTTAATCCAAAGGCAAATAAAATGTTCTTTTATCTTAAGAATACGTAGAACGTGAGAATGTGAGAGTGCACCACTGTTTCCTCCACAGAGCCTCCAATTAAGAGACTTTGGCACTGCTTTCTAGACCAGGGTAGGACGACAAAGAGCACTTCAGATTTTGTTTTGGTTTCAAACGAAGTGTATTGGGGTTGCAAGCAGCCCGCTGNGCCATCGCTCTCTGTGGCTGTGAGGGCTTCAGAGAGAGCAAACAAACAGGAAACAACGTCATTCACACCAGCTGAGAAGGAACAACAGCTCCGAGTGCATTCCAATGTCCGTAGGCACGACCTGCATCCACTGGCTGGAAATGGTGACGCTCACACAGCAGCAGTCTGCTGCAGGGTATTGACTGGAATAGAAAATAGCTTTTTGCAAAGTATACAGGGACAGTGCTGGGGAGACAGGACTGTGGCTATAACACAACACCCACCCTGCTCTGGTCACAGGTAACGCACAGGCTTGCGAGGAAAATGTACTCAGGACCAGCAAAAATTAGGAGTATGCGAATAAAGCACTGGACAGGCCCTTCTACTTGCTGGGTGTCTCTGTCTCTTCCCAGACTGAAAACTGCCAGATGGCTTGAGGTGGGAATGGGGATGGGAGCAGGCTGGGAGGCACAGCATGCTGAGCTCAGGTTGAGCATTCACCTGCAGCACCTAGGCTGGGAACACAGTTCCTGCGGGCTCCCTCATGGGAAACGTTTTCAGCCCCTCCAGGGGAAACATGGATTCTACCACGACTAAGCCTTTGGGAGGTTCACACCTCTCCCAAAACTACAGAGGGATTTTGTGGTGACAGGCTCTGTTAAATGCCCCCAATTAGTCAGGGTGAACACAGGCTGCAGCCTTTGAAGTCGTGACTCTTCTCAAGCTTCACTGATTAACTTTAGCATTATTTTAATCCAAAGGCAAATAAAATGTTCTTTTATCTTAAGAATACGTAGAACGTGAGAATGTGAGAGTGCACCACTGTTTCCTCCACAGAGCCTCCAATTAAGAGACTTTGGCACTGCTTTCTAGACCAGGGTAGGACGACAAAGAGCACTTCAGATTTTGTTTTGGTTTCAAACGAAGTGTATTGGGGTTGCAAGCAGCCCGCTGGGTAACAGCAGGATCTGTGCTGAGCACAGGAAAAACAGCTGCAGGAGTCAAGGAAGTTACCTTGGCACAGAGTCCTCGGTACCATATTCACTCATGCCTCTCCACATCAGAATTTTATAACTCATAGAATGTTAGAAATGATGGCCAAATTCTCATCCCAGCTGATGCCAAAACGAGTTCAAGGGACAGCACCAACCAGTTTGGGTCAAATCCTGCCCCCGCCATGAGCACTGGATGACTCTCTTGAACTCCTACAGGTCCTGTTTGATCTGTAATGTTTCACCTGTGCTGCTGTGACAGACAGACTGGAAGACACAATGTCTAGACCAAAGGGTGTTGGCAACTAATCTTGATCTGTCTGCAGGTTTATTAGCTTTTATCAGATGTTACTGGCTCGAGACTGTCAGAGCCTGAGGGGTCTTCAATTAACACACAATATTGTGCACCTGGAGAGCTCTGTCAAAGAGCCCTCTGTTTAAAACACATAACACTGCACAGAAAATTACAGTTGTTCTCTTACCAGGGAACCACTGGTCTATCAAAGAGTTGACATGATCCGTGATGAATGCCATGGCTGAAAAGTCTCTCACTTCTGACTGGGAAATTATTTTAATTCCACCACTTTTTTTCTTTTTCCAGTTCACATCAGAAGACTCGACACTGTGTGAGAAAGCCAAAAGACAGACCTGTGAAGCTTTCCTGAAGTATCAGTGTCAACAAACTTTCTTTCTGGCAGGAAACCTGAGTTACATAATAACACATAGTTCATGAGTCATCAAAACACAAAGCAATCTAGCTTCGAGGGCGATTTTCAACTCAGCCTGTTCTGCAAATGACTTTCAGAAGAGAATTCTTGCACAGAAATGCCAGTTCCTCACAAAGGGTAAACACTACAGAAGGTCAGACCTAGGGAAAACTGTGGCCTAAGTGAACTGAGTATGAAGGAGAGTTTTGACAGAAATGCCCCATACAGAACAATGGAAGGTTGGGAGTTGTAAAATCAGTAACAAAATTCCAGTGGAATAATAACAATATTTCCAAAAACCATTAGGAAAAGTTTATGAACATCATTTTTGCACAATTCCCATGAAAGTTTAACTCCCTGAAATACATGGGGAGGCAACAGCATGACCACTATCATGGTCCAGAATTTAGGATTCCAGCCTGTGGTTTGCAGTGTCTGGGTTCAAGTCTCTACTGAGCTTGGAAACTCGGGAAGGTCACTGTTTCCTTCTGGTCTCCAACCCTGCAACAGCACCAATGGTTCCTCCCTGTCCTGCCAGGGACTGAAAGAGCAAAAGTCTTAAGCGTCTGCATTTGTGAAAGGACATGGACAGGAGGTTTTCCCCAGGCTTGCAGCCAGCAGACACTCTGCCTTGGCCAGGTTAAGGCAGCTGTCCACAGTCCCTGCTGCACAGAAGCACCTCCATTGACCTGGATTACTGCCACGCAGTGGTGAAGTTTTAGGATTCAGTGGAAAACTCATTGAGGTAAGGAAATCTTTTCATGTGAAAATGCACGATTTTAAGCTGGCAGAGCCTGCTCTGAATTTCACTTTTTGTTCTCAGGCCTCTTTCAATTTGTGGCTGCAATAACAGGTAAGGTTGATGCATTCAGACCTGCCAAATAATCAGTTATTCATCATTTTTGTCAGCAGTTGTTACCAGATGAGTTATGTCCATTAGAAGAGCCTCCTCTTCTCCTGATGAGTGAGCACATAGCCTGAGTCAGGCCCATTCATCTCCATTCAGCTGATGTGTTTCATACACTCTATTAGTCCCCTGTCACACATGCTGCATTATGAACACAAATTACCTAAGATAGCCTCCATCAAAGGTAACGAACAGACCTTCCTGCCAGTAAACAGTGTGAGTCCTTTTGACTCGGAATGTGCTGCAGCGGTTCCTTTGGGTGCCTGTGAAGCTGTAGATGGTCACCTTTTTGTTTCTTGTCTTCGTGTTCTTCTTGTTTTCAAAAAGCTGAAACAAGCAGAAAAGCATGAAAAATCATTAAACTGCTGAATTTTCTCATAAGGATGTTTTAATCAAGCAAGAAGGTGATTTCTTTTTTGGCTTTCACAGGTGCTGTTGTACCTTTTCCAGTAAAAGTGACTTGTGCTCATATAAAATTTTGCGATGGAATGGAAATACACATGGTAAAACTGATTTTTCCACAGTGGAAATCTTTTTCATGCCACTTAAAAAAGAACAATTTCATATCAGTGCACAAAGCTAATTCTATAACTGTGACATTTGCCATATTTATTCTGCATTTGCAAAAGTCTTATAAACCTAAAGTACTAAATGTTCTAGTGAATGATGAAGTCTGCCCTCAATGCAGAGAGTTAACTTTTCCACCTGTTTTAGTGGGAGGAAGATGGCTCTTCTCCAAGACACTTCAAACCAGCACTTAGAGCAAAATGTATTTCTGTTTTAAAACCAAAAAGTTAATCTGCAGGACTCCGCTGAACTCATTGCTCCAACATTTATTTGCCTGCAGACAGGTCTGACGCCTGGCATCCTTTCCACTCCCTTCATGAGGACTGGATGAAGCCCCTAGGAAAGGTGCTCTAGGATTATGTAGTGCCCAAGAGGATGTAAGCAAGGGGTTGCCAAGACAGCCCATTAAAAGAGGTAAAGTTATTACATGGTTTGAGAAGCCTGGAACACAGAGGACCTTCCAAAAACAGGTATCGTGTTTTCCATGTTCTGTACATCACTGACAGACCACAGTTTAATGGAGAGCTGCTAAGAAGATACCAGAGCAGTACTATAAATATTTTGCAGGTATTTATTACAGCTTCAGATAGAGACTGCTGCAAACACGTCTGCAACAACATCAAAATTCACTCAGCTCTCAGAACCTTGCAAACACTACTTTAATGTCACTCACACACTTGCACTAACAGGGTGCCTCATTAAGGCAACAGTGCTGTAATTTTCTTCCCATTTAAACCCATAGAGATTCGGATATCTGGCTTTGGTGGAGCTATTCCAGATCTCCTTTGGCAAAGCTGTCAGGGAGTTTGGCCTGGTGGAATGGTCATGGACAAGAGCCGCAGGCAGAACTCCAATTACTTGTAACTGGAATACCCTGGAGGAACTGAGACCTTCCAGGGGGATCATGTTATAAAGAGGCTGTGGAGAACTCAGGTTTTCTCCCCCAGCACCAATCTGTTGTTCTCAATGACACCTACTGTAAAAACAGAGTCAGATTTTCATTGCAGAGCCTCGTCTCTCCCTGTTTACTCAAATAATGTTACTGAAGTCTTGACAGAAGCAAGCGGGATGTGAAGAGACATCCCACTTACACTGAAACACTTTAGCTGTCTGCTTTTGTTTGCAGACAGACACAGCAACGTACCTGGAGGTCCATCTCTGCCAGGCTAATTAACATCCGGGCTATGAACCTTTGCCAAAAGCCAACGGGGACAAAACTCATCTTGAAGACCCTCTGGACCGTGTTTGTGGTCTGGTGGCAGAGCCCGTGGATATCTAACGCCGGCTTGGTAGGAAGCAGATGAGGGAGGAGGTAGCTGAAACACATCAAGTTCAACAGCTCAGATTTTAGCTACAGCTTTTAACAGTGAGTACATTGTTACCAGATAATAGGGCGATTCAGTCTCCAAAGAGATTTTTAATGGCACAGCCTACTGCATATAAAAAAGCTTTTAGACTAAAGCTCTGCAGCAATACATGGAGAAATTAATTTACACTATGGAAGCAAGCAGAGGCAAAACAGACATTACATAATTCAGCCAGGGCTATTGGAAAGGGATAAAATTGATGTAATGAGCATTTGTGTACTCACAAATTAAATGCATTAAAATATAGGAGCCATTAGAACAGCTGTGATGTCGGGACTCATTTTTTTGGTACTACTCTGCCCTGGTAGTAAGCAGGGAATTACAGCTGTGGAACAGGAGATCGATGCAAAAACAACCTCCAGCAGCTCGGGTTCGGTAAGCCCAGAAGGGGGGGGAAAGAAGTTCCAGGCTGCAGGGACTGGGCTGCTCTGTCTCAGCCCAGCTCCAGAATGAGAGCACCTCATGGGTCAGCATGACAGGGATTCCTGCTGCTCCATCCTGCAGCTGATGGATTCCTGCCACATCCCTATCAAACCCCTAAAGCAAGAGCTCACAATGCCAGGCTGTTGCCAGCAGAGAAATCACTTGTCTAGCTCAGATTCCTCTGCAATCACATTATTAGGTACTTTGCCCAAGTGTGAAGGAGACTTGATGTTATCTGTGCCTGACCAGTAAGCAGTAACAAAGTTATGCTGGAGTAGGGGACCACAATGTTTTCAAATTATTTTCAGATCTCCCAGTAAGCCCAGAATATTCATTTGTCCTGATCTTTAGTATTTGGGAAGTTAAACCTCCTGGAACACTGGAACTGTTTTGAAAACCATGAGCTTATGGCTTTCAATACTTGCCAGTAAATCTCTCGTCAGTGATACTCTTCTGTACCAAACACATCCCAGGACGCCTGTACAATCTAAAATGTTATTTGCTCATAAGCAGACACACTGCTGTTTTATCAGTGTTGAGCCTGAGAAAATGTGTTGGCATCTGGGGCTCATCGTTGACGGGCACAACGACAGCAACAAGGCACGTGGCCAAGAGACCTGACCAAAATAACACTGGCAGGCACTACATCCAACCAGAACTAATGCTGGGTCAGAATCCAATGTTTTAAAGCCTCTCACGTTTTCTCTCCAGCAGCTGCAGCATTCTGTAAAACCTGAAATATCAGCTCAGAAAAACCAGCCATCATTAGACAACAGCTCTCTCCCTATGTCAGACGTGATGACATATTACATGATCAAATTATCTGTTCCATGAAACAACTTTGGAATGTAAAACTGGCAAAAATTTCAATTATAAATTGCAATAAGAATGGCCATGCTTTTAACTGTATTTTAAGAAGCAGAACACAGCTAAATTACATGCACCTTACGCACAAAAGGAGTGCAACAAACTAAAACTTCTTGCTCTATAAAAGTAGTGGATGCATCATCAGACAGCCAATAAATTTTCCTCAGCACATCCAAAAAGGGTCTAGGAGTGTAAGAAGGGCCAGTGAGGCCCTTCTGGGCCACAACTATCTAGTGGATTATAACACAGATGGTGATTCGAGGCTCTTGAACGACAGCCAATGCAAATTTTGAAAATATGTGAAACATGCCCCCATCCACCCTTTCAGAACAGAAACTGGCAGCTGCTTTCTCTACTGACTGCACAGAAACCCTATCTGGCAATCTAGACAATAATTGCAGCAGCACAGTAACAAATAACTGCTCTGTGTCTGGCTAGTACATTAAATTAATCCAACCTGCTATAGCTACAGCCCGTCAGTGGGAAGAATATTCTGCTAATGTGGCTTGGATCGCTCAGAAAAACATTGGGCAGGCCATGAAAAAGCAGTTTCCTTGTTCCCGAGGCAAAGACAATGTAATTGCCTTGGAGAAAAACGGCAGATAGTGACAAGGAGTCCAAAAGGCATTTTGGACTAAGCAGAAACATTGCTGCTTTATCTGTGTTAAGCCTGAGAAAATTTGTTGGCATCCGGGACTGGATAAGTGACAGGCATAATGACAGCACAGAGAATGCTGCACTTGTGCTGGCATTCAGAGCTCCCCAGAGGCTCAGGGCGATGCAGCCGCGCTGTCCTGCAAGGGCAAGGAAGTGAAATGCAAATGCCACATCAAAAGTGCAATACAGCTCTGGTCCCACCGCTAGCCCAACAACAGGCTGTCGCCAAGCAGATGGGAGAGAGAAAAATCGCAGGGAACTCTGCCCAGAGGAAAAGGGATCGGGGGGCAGAGGGGAGGAGGATTCATTAACATTTAAAGAGAATGAGGCTTCTTAGACCATTTCTAGGAAAACTATTGATCAACACCTATTGAGGTTAAAAATCAAGTAAATCACATTGCTGCTGCAGCTACGCTTTCCTGATTTCACCAGGAATGAAATGCTGCTACTTTCAGGGCTGACACAATTATTGATTACCTGAAGTTTTCTGCCACCCTGAAGTGAGGACCTTTCACTGGGAACAGATGACTGCAGCCCATCTATATTTCAGGCCTGGCAGCCGTGGCCTCACATCCTCTCCCGGCTGCAGCTGCGCCGGCTGAGCCCTTACAGCTTCCACCTGCTCGTGGCCACATCCCCGGCGGTGTCACTGCCCCTCCGGGCTGGTGGCTGAGCCTGTCACCAGCCTCAATGCACCCAGTGGACAAAGACTGCTCTGGGAAAGCTTTCACACAGGCTGGTTTGGCCCCGAGGATGCTCAATTCAGGAAACACAGCCCAAACGCATGGGTGCCTTCCATGACACTGCTGAACGCTCTCAGATATTTTCTCAGCACAAGAACCCTGTCAAGACAACCACTTAGAGTGGCAAAGTCTGTTAATAACCACTGACTACATGGCCGTTTTTCTCCAGTCTGACTAAGCCTCTCTAATTATCACCATACCTGTTATTGGCCACAGGCAGGGCGATCTCAAACTTGGCCAAGAACTGGAAGTACTGCTCTTCGGTCTGCTCGGTGAAGCCCGTCCCAACCAGCAGCATCCTGAGGTCCTCTGCTCTGATGACTCCATTCTTAGCTACAGACTTGGAGCTCTTGATGTTGAAAATCCTCTGCAGACACTCCGAGAGCCAGACGGGGTCAAGGAAGTAGAGGTTCCTCAGGCCGTGGCTCGTGTCTGGGAAGTGCAGAAGTGTCCCTGTTTCTATGAGAAAATTAATGGCTGCAAAAAAATAAAGAATTGGGGATTAGCAGTAGACCAGCATTAGGAAACCACAGTGCAGAAGAGTAAGTCTATGAGGCAGTTTGTGCAGTTTTATGCATTCCAGATACAGCCAGCATGCAGCCAAGTCAAGAGAGTAACATCTATCTGAGGAGTGCTGCTATGTGACACTCCACTTGTAAAACCCACATCTCACTTCTTCACAGCCAGTGTTCCTGTCCCCATGACACCTCCCCCTCACCCTCCTGCCATCCTCACAGGGAAGGGCTCTCCCTGCCTCCTGCAGAGCAAAGCCTCTGTAAAGATCACAAGACTGGGGCCCTACAGAGAAGCCAGACTTGAAACTATGGCAACCCTCACTCTACACAGAGCAGAAATGAGAGACAGCTTGTTAAAAAAAAAAATTAAATCAGTAACCTCAGACCATCCTAGAAACTTCCCAGTCCTGTCCCCAAAGTCCCATCACTAATTTTATATCTTACCAATTTCCAAAGTGGGCTCTAACTGGTGTACTTTGTATTTACTATTTGTGAAATATTTCAGTTGGACATACATATTCACTTCCAAGAAATTACTGGTCTGCTCTGACCTACCAGTTTGCAAGTCCTCATAGTCTTTGATGTCATTTCCAGGCATTTGCTCGATCATCAGTTCTATTTGTCTGTCTGTTAAATACTGTACATCATCATTTTGACTTCTTCTATGCTGTTCTGCAAGGACAGCTTCTTGAAGGCTAAGGTAACTCCTTGGTATCTGCAAGCCAGAAAACCAGCAGGATCAGTATCAGCCAGCAAGGGACGAACTGGCTGCCATCTGCCCTTCCCAGGGATCTTACAGCGCAGTCTTTTCCCAAAGCCAGATTGCCACCTTAAATATTCACATGCCTTCTGCATCAACAGTGACTCCTGAAGGTCACCTTCCAAGCCCCCCAAAAGCCCTGCTTTGGTAAGGATCACCAAGAAAGCCCAGTTCTCACCAATCTCCCTGCAAGTTTCTGGGAGCAAATTGAGCTGCCAACATCCTTCATGTTGCAAGTGACATGAAAAATCAGCTGCCGCAGTCCCTCGAGGCCTTCCAGAGTCTTACACGAGAGCTCACTGCAAAAGTCATGAAAGGGTGAAGGTTATCAAACCTTATCAGCACACTGGCTTCCTTTCCAGGCTCACTTTCTCTTATCTCTGACTTTAAATTTCCTGTGTCAGCTGAATGGGAGGAAGACTGTCAGTGGGTATTTTTAGCTTTGGAGAAAACATGGAGTTGCCTGGAAAAGATGTATTAGGCCACATCTGTATTAGTCCAACCCCTGCTCTGCCTGCTTCACTCACTGCACTGCTGTCCCCTGTGATGTCTGGGGATGTCCCTGGCAGCCTGACCAAAGTCATCCCCCTCTGTCCCTCCGGAGCCACACACATCCTGAAAGGGGCTGTAGGGAGGAGGAAAACTCTGTGCCCCAGCAGCCCCTGGAGACAAGTCCAGTTCTCCCTGCCCCAGATCAAAGAGGCAGGATGATGACTACCAGACACCTTTTCCCACCTTCATTCCGGTCCTTTCTCAGCTGGATCCGGCAATTTGGGAATTGATGCTTAGATCCTAAAAGCTGGGCTTCATTATCTCTTTAACAGCTAAAAACCTGCTCTCTTCAACTCCCACTAGTTCTAGTCTTTTTGTGGGCTGGATAAGAACAGTTCTATTCCACTTTCCCCAACAAAGGGTCTTTCTAACTGATCCTACACATGTTCCCATGGCAGAGAGAAAATCCTTCTCTAATGAAACATGCTTTATCTTAAACCTCAGCCCACCACGGCACTGGGAAGTGTGCAACTCACTGGGATGCTGGAGGACCCTGACCACTGACAGAAGCACTCGGGGTCACCACACAAGGATTACACACTCCTCACACTCCTCCAGCCCCAGAGCTTAATACCACATATATTCCAGGTGGATGATAGGATGTGGAGAGGCACAGGAGGGAGGAGGTGTGGAATCAGGCTGGGAAGAAATGCAAAGGGAAAGGAAGGTGCAGCAGAGGAAAGTGCAGGATGCGTGTCAGGGTGAAAGAAAGTCCCCTTGAGAAAGAATGATCGAGATCATGTTATGATGCTCTGTGGTGATGGGAGAAGAGGCTTGAGGTGACATAAACACAAAGTTTTCTTCTTCTCACGGTGAGTCTTTGAGCCTCACAGTGGGTCCCTGGTGCTCCTCCTAACGGGGAAGAGCCGGCTGGGATGCCTGACACAGGCTGGGATGCCTGACAGTGCCTGCAGAGCAGCGTGTGGGAGGTCGGCTGATGCCTTTGCCAGGCAGCAGATGGGAAGTGCTAGGGACATCACAGTGCCCTTCCTCACTTGCCAGCTGCCACCTGCTCTTGCCCCAGGCAGAGGCATTTTCATGTTGTCTGGTGCCAGCCTGCTGCATCCACGTTCACCCCCTGACTCACAGACACACTTCACTCCCCGCTGGAGGAGCCTCCTCTCCCCAAGGGCATTCTCCTGGAGCAGTGTCAGACTGCGTGGCCTGAGTGACACCCATCTCCCAGGCAGCACCAGCCCTCTGTTGTGACACCTGGAGATGGATGGCACAGGTCTGGACTGCCAGGGGTTCGGGGGACTGACCCCTCCTTGCCCAGCCGACAGTGCCATGTGAGCCGTGTTCCCACAGCAGGTACCACTCACAGCCTCCCCTCACCAAAGCCCCTGGCACCCACCCTGTGACAGTCACGCTCTCACGCCCTGCAGCATTAATTAGTCAATCTGCACCTTCTCCCCTTGAGACTAATGTGTCACCAATAAACAGTGAGAAACCTGAGTGAAGGGGGAGCAGTAAACAGGCTGGTCAAGGTCATGACTTTGGAGCTTCCAGCTCTCAGACTCATCATCAGCCCCCTGAGCAGCACTGACCTTCTCTCTCATTATAATACATTATCTCAGTCAAAAATAGATGAAATGCAACGCTGACGAGTCTCTAAATTGGTTCCGTTGCCAAGGAGATCAAGTATCTCAAAATTGTTAAAAGTGTCATAAAATAAAGAGTGAGTGACTGAACTTCACAAAGGCAGAAGTACTTACTGCAGGTGCTTGAAGGTGATATCTGGGAAGCCAGTTGCTCTGGCTCCAGAGGGAGACCGACACAGAGCCAGGACATATGCCCTCAGAGTTGCTATCCTCTCCACACGGAATTTCGTTTCAATCAAATCAAGGTGTGTCCCTACCACCAACACCACTGAGTTCGGAGCCTTGGCCTGCAAGAGAAAACACTGACAGTGATCTCACCCAGATTACATCAGTGAGAACACATGAAAAGTAAAATATTTAAGAGGAGGGAGTCACTTATATTAATAAAATGGAATAGATATATGTATATTTATAAAATAGAGGCAACCTGTCATGGCAGCTTGACAAGGGCTACAAGTGATCTGGGTGTTACAGAAGTTCTGCAGAGCATGGCTTAATCATCTACTGCTACTGCAGAGCAGGAAACTGTCACTTTGGGTTTTTACATCAGGGTTTAACATAAAGGGAGTTGCTGTGAGTTAGTGAAATGAAGGCAACCATACAAAGGGAACTGGCCAGACAAAGTTAACTTAACCTGCAGCCAGAAGATCTGATATCCTGAAAAAGGCCAGTTACAGCCTGGAATGGACACCTGGCTAAGTCACACAAACTTTTTCACTGGAGGTATATGGAGAGGTGAGATTAACTTCTAGAAAAGTCTAAATCTACTTAATCCTGAATCAGAGCAAAGGAATGGATTAGGTGATCTCGTGGTTTCTTCCAACCCTTCCATGACTGTACTGTGACCCTGGAATGTATCCAGATCTCAAGGAACATGCTGCCAAATTGCACAGGCTTAAGCAGGGATCATTTGCCCATCCAAATCACTTTGACCACAGAAGAATATTCAGAGGCAGAAATACATCCTCCTTTGCAGGCAATCCATTTCCCTCTTAGGATGCCCACTGGAATCTCCCAACCTGAGTGACACCAAACAAGCCCAGGCAGACCCAGGAGTGGTGGCTGCACCAATCCACACCAAAGGGCCCCCTGGCCCAGTATGCTGCTGCCTGGAGGCTCATGGAGAGCACAGGCACAGGGCAGGATGGAGAGTTGTTCCCTGGAGTGTTCTCCCAGTACCCAGCAGCTTGCAGCTCACCGACTTCCTCAGCACGAGGGAGTACCTTGGAATTAACAGCACTTGATGGAATTTTCATTCACCAGTCTGTCTTTCCAATTTCTGGTACCCCCAGCACACTGCATTTCCAGTAAATTCCACAGGTTAGCCATCCAGTGTGTTTAAGATACTTCCCATTGTTCGCTTCAAAGCTACAATTTCATTTGTTCTCTCCCAATTCTATTGTAAAGGATCATGAACAAAGACTCTCTTGTGGTTTTCTCCTTTCTCCATCACGTCTACATACAGCTCTCTCTATTTTTCCCTACTTTTAACCATCATGATCATATTTCTCTGCATTTTTCCTGATGCTACTATGTGCTTGCTTGGATGTATTAAGGACATATACACTTTTGAAATATAACAATTTTCCTTTCAGCTTTGTTACCTACTTCAGCTTTTTGATTGCTGCTGACCATTAATATTTTGATATAGACAAGATGTTTGTTTTTTGAGAGGCACCCATTTTTGTGCATTTAATGTTAAGACAATTATCAAATAATAAACAGTTACAAACAATTATGAACATGGTATTACAAAAATCAATCCACAGCAAGGAATTCACTGCAGCTCAGAGTCTAAATGAGAGCTGTTTTGGAAATACTCTCTAGCTTACCTGAATCTAAAGTGTTAAAAATATAACCTCAAGACTAATGTGTGTCTAACCCACACAAGAAAGAAAATGCTTCAAACCCCCCTTGGAGCACAGTGTGGTCAAACACTAATTCCAAAATAAGTATGTTCAGCCTTACTTAGCAAGGGTTTATAAATCAGCTTTTGTTTCGTTCTCTGCTGTGTGTGAGGGAGAACAAAGCAAATGATAAATTTAAACCATTAAATATAGCGATACGCCTACAGCGTAATGGAAAATGAATTCCAAATGCTGTGCAAAATTCATAGCTTGGGGAGCTTTCAAAAGCAGAGCAAAAAGAATCTGCAATATCACATATCTGCGTGCTGAGCTACTACTTGATAAATAGATATCCCAGAGCCCACCAGTGACTTCTTACCTCAATGTTCAGCAACCAGAACTGTAAGTTTGCCACAGCTTCTTCCCCCAGTGCCAAGTTCCAGACCACTATGTACAATGCTTTGTCTGTGAAGAAACACTGATTGACTGTAGACATGCTCGCTGGGCCTCCGATATCCCAGACATTGAACTCCACTGAATCAACCTACTTAGACAAAGAGAAGTGTTCAAATCAAACCGTGGCAGTAAATCACTGGGAGATAATAGCTGAAGTATAAACCTACGCCTGCATAATGTATGACACAAGAAGGGGTTCAATGTCCTAATTGTGCCTCCAGGAAAGATAAATCAACAAGCAATTGTTAAGCATGGCTTCCACTTCCCCACAGGAAATCAAGACTAATTACTTGCTGCTAAAACGATAGAGGTGCCCTTGATGCTGGTAAAACTCCAGTTAATGCTGTGGATTCTCCAGTACAAACAAGGGTCTCATTCTGAGCCCTGTATTTCACTGCATCTGGAATAGAAACTGTTTCATCCTTGTCTGTGCCACGCTCGACAGGACCATTGAAGCTGCTTATCTGCCACTGCTGTGGGGAACAGGAAACCCCTGCTGAAATCACTTCCACTGAGCTCAGACTGAGCTGAGCCAGGCAGAAGAGAGATGCTCAGGAGATGGGAAGCTTCTCAGGCCTTTCATAAACACCTCCTACACGTTGCTCCCAGGCTTCTGACGTCTGTGCCACGCCAGAGATGGGCCAGAATCACAGTTGCTGTGAATCAGACTCACTGATTTCTGGGGGAACGCTTAAATGGAGGCCTCTCCAGCTCTGGCTCTCTTCCCAGTATCCCTGCATCCCCATGGATGCTCTGTGCAGCCCCATGACAGCACTAAGAGGGAGCCTGACTCTCTGCTTAAATGGCATTCAGGCTCCCAGTTGCAGCAGGAAGCACCTGCATACCTGGGAAGCTCTGTCCCTAAATCACTTGGCTCTGGAGAGTCAAAAACCCTGAGACTGAGCACAAAACCAAACCCTGCTCCAGCCACCATCCTCAGAGCATCACATAACACCCAGTGGGCTCTGTTTAGGGGTCTGGGGCCAGGTACTGACTGATCCCACATGAAAGTTACCCTATGAGAGTTCAGCCAGGAGCTCAGTATCTTAGCAAGGCTCTGATCCTGTGCAATCCGTGTGAAGTCTCCCAAAAACAGCTGGAAGAACTTCCATATTGCTGAAACCAAGCCCTAACCAGCACAAGGACTGCTTTGTTCATCCGAAAGACCTTCAGCTGTGAGTGTGTGTGTGGACAGACAGACTCTGAGATAGGGATAAAAGCCCGTTCAGTGTCTTGATCCCACTCCAGGTCTCTGGTGCTGTCTACACTTTTATTCTATTCAACTGCTCTTCAACACAAAATGCACAAATCCCTTCTCCCACCAGTCTTCCCTTCAAGGAGTCAGTCTGTATTGCTGTTTTCTTTCTGTCTCTGGCCTGGCACTCTTTGCTGTAGAACAGCTGAACTCAGCAGGCTCCTTTCCCCCTTCCAAAACAGCCTGGTGGTCAGGCTCTCATCTGGGAAGGAGGAGCCATGAGTTTGCATCCCCTCAGCTCTGACAAGACCTCAGGACCAATTCCGCATCCTCTCATCCCTGGACTACTCTGCAGGCAGTGGACAGAGCCACCTACAAATGCTTGGATTAAATCAGTGCTCTCCAAATGAGTTCAGTATGACACACTCCATGAATGAGCCATCTGAGATTTGGATGTTTAAGATATGCCTTAGACATCCCTGGATCACACCAGAGGTCAGGCATCTTTCCTTCCACCCACAATCCCCACCTAGGACAGTTCTTATATCAACGAAGTCCAGCTTTAGGTACTGATGTCCCAAATGAAAGGACAATCTGCTGTAGAGAAGCTGATTTAAAGCATTCTCTCAAAATTAGTTTCCACTCAAGGTGGGAGAGCCAGAATTTTAGCAGCCACAAGGAGCTCTCTTTAGAATACAGTTAGTCAGGAACACAGAACTGCCCTCTAGTACCAACTGGAAATGAAACAGAATTGCAATGGGTCTAAAACCACATCACTTGTGAAGTAATGGAAAGTGCTCTTTGTAAAAGGACAATTTCAGCCCAAATGGACCCTGCAGGGCTCCAGCATCCTACTGGGGCTGAGGATTTCCGACCGCTTTTCACCTTTGCCTTGTGCCCCACGGGCTTGGGGAGCTCCCATTTTGTTGTCCGGATGGTGGCATCGCTGTGCATCATCTGGGGCACCCTCCCTGTCTGCAGGATCTCCACCAGCGTGGACTTGCCCTGCCGGGGAGGGCCGATGACGATCATCTTCATCAGCTTGCACTTCTCTGCCCGCCGCAGCTGCGCCCGTAAATACGCCAGCACTGTCTTGGGGCCTGTGGGGGAGAGAACGGGCTGGAGCTGGGGACTGCAGCCACAAACCCTCTCGGGGACAGCAAAAACCCACTGCTGCAGATACACCAGCTGAATTCATGCTTCCCCTGCAGTTTCGCTGTGGGCTGAGACAACCCGGAGAATAAACAAAGAAACCTCCAGCAGACGAACCTGAGACAGAGACCCCAGGAAAAGGTCACTGCTCTGAGGCTCCACAATGGAGCACTGTAAGGAGAAACAAATGCTGGGGCTCCTATGCTTCAGAAGCTGAAAGGAAACATAAAATACTAATTTAGTATTGGAAAATACTCGGTTTTTCCTTCTACTTTTATGTTTCCAGTTAAAGTTAGATTGAGGCTTCAACAGTGTACTGCTGGAGCAGGAATAATTCCTAATAACTTTGTTCCCACAGGATTTTCTGATTAAAATGCACAAAAAAAAGAAGTCAGCATTGTAATAGATCCAAAAATCTAGCAGCTCACAATAAAGTCACTTCAATGGGACTGTGACTGCTGATCCTAAACATTTCAGTCTTTAGAGAGACCACCTAAATATCCTAAAATATACACATTCAGGAAGCAAGCCACAGAATTTATGCATACTGCAATTGAAACACTGCATTTATAAGTCGTCATTTCAAACTGTGATCTGTCTTAAATTCATCATACAGCCAGAGCTTAGCACTGATTATCAAATTTGTAAATACAAGTAGGAGGTTTCCCTGTGCAATTCCAGTTCACCCCAATGAGGGCTCGAGCACACACTGCCTGCTCCTGCTCTTGACCATTAAAAGGAAGAGATTTTATTGTATGTTCAATCAATTTAATAAAGAATACACAGCATCAGCCTTACCCTCTTTTCTGATCTCTGCAGGAACGTTACTGATATTTAGTTCCTCGATATCCAGCTGCCAGAGATTAGCCAGCTGTCCAAGTTCTGGAGGAAGCTCTCGGATACCAGGGTTACTGTACAAAAACAAATAAATCTACCAACAACCAGGCTTTGTGTGTAAGTAGCGGCTCTCACGGACTCTCAGATTACGCTATTCTATCCTTGCAGAAATCTTCCATTAACATTTTAATAAGACTACTCAGCACTTTAATAGCAGTTTCCATCCTAAAAGTGATGTATAACCTCAATTTATCCTCTGAGGCAGACAAATGTAATCATCTTTGCTGGATAGTTGAGGAAATAAAGGCAAAAATGATGAGTTATTGAATGTAACACTACAGAAACTGACAGCAAAAAGCCAGAATGAACTAGAGGCACATTAGATTCCCAGGCCTGTGCTCAAAGCAGTAGATCATCTTCCCTAATTCAAAAGACCAGCCCCCTCCTTATTTAAAGCAAACCATGGGCACAGTTCTAACAAGGGGCTGACTATTTCCATCTTTATGACTTCAAAAGCACTGGACATCTGGGGTGGGGCTCCACAGAAGACTGGTCACTAAAACAACATGGAAACAACACTGCAAAGCTTTTCCAGGACATGCACTTACTTTCCTAAATAAAGCTCTGTTAAACCTTTCAGGAGGCAAACGGACTGTGGGACAGAGTCCAGCTGATTGTCGTTCAGATAAAGAACCTCCAGAGAATCGCTCAGAAATGCTGGAAACTCCAAAAAAGGACCTGGAATGAGACAGGAAACAAATTGCACCTTTAAAAAAAAAAAAAAACAAAACCCAAAAAAACAGGCATCAAGGCTCTGAACCAAGAGTTTCACCTGAACTTTGCAGGCAGGACATGAGGTCATGTCCATCGGCAGAAATCACCACCAAGCAAGAGCAGAAAAGCAAATGGCCTTCAGTGACAAACAAACATCAGTGTTCACATCTCAGTGTCCTAAAATCACAGTGTTGGAAGGTAACAGTGTCCAGGACAGGTGCTGAGGGAGGAACTCCAAGTCTGCCAAAACAACTAAACTTGAGGGGACAAGTGGCACCTTATGTCTTGCTGTTGAATACACGATAACATCTTGTGAACTGCCCCTACTGCAGCCTAACAGCTGGCACTGAGAGAGCATCCCATGGGCACAACTGGTTCTTAATGTGGCACTGAAAGGGCACACCCAGGGCACAACTGGTTCTCTACATGTTTTTTCCATGTTGCCTGAGAAAAGCAAGGAGCCAGTCAGAATTTATGTTCAGACCCCCACGCTGCACCCTGCAGTAATTTGCGGTGGATCAAAGTCAATAACAACAGAGAAGGAAACACAAACTGCAGCTGACAGACTGATCTATGCTGTCTCTAAAACATGCTGGTGTTTGGTCCTGTGTTCTATTTTAGACAGAAGGACTCAGGACACTTCCTCCATGCCTGAGGAGCATCTTGCATATCTTGAGAGCAACCCAAGCAACAACAGCATCAACTGCATGGCTGAGTTGCTGCTGCTGGAGAGGTTCAAACAAAGGGAAACTCAGCAGGCTCCAAAGAACATCATTTCACTCCACAGATGACTCCTGGGATAGCAGGACAAAAAGATGCCATGGGCTGTGTTCCTGTATTGAGGATGTCACATTTATCTACCAAGGAGCATCCTGAAAAGAAGGAAAATCAGGGAGGTTTTGAGTCTGATTAGGAAAGTACAACCAGCACCATCTGCTGCCTCCATGGTCAATCAAAGCAACTCCCTGAGATGCAAGACTCTCCCCTCCTCAGGGATGGGACAGTTCCACCAAGATCTTCTTCCCTTACAGAGAAGACTTGAGGAACTGTAACGAGACTTAGCCAAAAAGAGGAAAAAAAAGTGGAAAATGGAAGAGGTTTTCTCAGGAGAAAACTCCCCAGTTCTAATATTAACAGCACTTCCAGCCTGAGCTATGATCAGAAAAGGAGTAAGATAGAGCCCCACTGTCTGCAGGAGTGTTTCATATACGTGACAGGACTGTCTGGTGTGGGCAGTGTCACAGTCTGCCTTTGAGTTTTCAAATAAGAAAATCATCTTTGGGATTATTTTAGGAGAACAGCAGGCTTATTCATGGATGCGATTCACTTCCTTTCTGGCTCATTGCTGGACTTAAACTTTGCATTGTTGCACTTCAGTAGGTACCTAGGCACAGACAGATTTAGTCCCTCTTGGACACATAGGAGCAAACACTTAAAATAGCAGCAATACTCTGAATTCACCAAAGAGTCCCAGGTGGAAAGGACTGTACTATATTGGAAGCAAGCTCGAGGTGTTTATGAATTGTAATTATTTATTCATGAGTTACTTATGATTTCTCTGGCTTCAGCTCAAATTTTCTTTTAAAGAACTGTAGAAAAATTAAAACAAATCCCATCTTGAAAGTATATTTTTGGATGAATAAACGCTACCAACACCACATGCATGTGCAAGGAGTTATTCTGAGACTTATCAATCAAGTATAGTGAGCACCCATAAATTATTCTCTTTAAATAATCTAGACTTCAGTAAACAGCTTTGTTGGTAAATCATATGAAAACCTGTCCACCCCCACCTCACCAGGAGACTTCTGTGAGCAGCTGATGTACTCCAGCTTCTGTTTTCTCTTGATGTTTAAATTCTTGGCCACATCCTCTCATCTCACCAAGCTATACTTGGCAGGGGAATAGAGAGAAAAGGATGAGCTGGCTTTGCTCTGTCTCTGTGGCTGCTCAACCGTGGCACCAGCCAGGTGGGCTACTCTGTGCCCCCCTGCTACCTTAGGCCACCTGAGGCAGCTCCAGGTTGCCCCAGGGTGTAATGTGCCACGGCTGTTCAAATGTTACTGATGCAGAGCCCATCGTCTCCTGCTTTCTGCAGGGGGTTATGCTGGGCTTGCAGCATGTAGAGATTTCCATTAGGACAGCAATTCCCTTTTAGAGCTGGTTTTAGCTGCCTTTGCCTGCTGGCTCCTGCCCTTCTCTCCCATTAGGGAAATGCTGCTGTAGCACTTCACAGCGAAGCTCTGAGGATGTGTCAGACTCCACAGATTCACAAGGTTCAGACTCCTTTTCCAGTTGTTCGCTATTCCAACAATGTCACAGCATTTCTATTTCCATTTCCTGCTTGTGAAACAGCACAGTCCAACCTCTTCTCCCCCTCGGGGGGCACACACACCTTACTCAGCACAGCAGCCTCTCCTTCCATGGACAGGAAAATGAGGCAGGATCGGCCTTTCACAGAGGTCCAGGCAGAGCCTCTGCCTCTCAGAGCTGCTGCCTGAAGGTGAGAATCTCCAGCCCTAACCTACAGCTACGGCTGTAGATGGTTCATTTATCAATTTCACCTCAGGCACAATTTTCAGGGGAACTGAGGGAAGGATTTGCTGCAGGAGGGCCCCTTCCTCCCACAAGCAGTCAAGGGCTGCTCGGATGTGCGTCAGGACGACGCCAGCTCTATCCCACTCTGTGACTGGCAAGGAATGTTTAGAGCCAGGCATTTTGCAAGCAGCCAGAATGAGAAAACTCCCCAAGTGCTTTAAAATAAAAAAACAAACAAAAGAAATGCAGATGAATCCCACAGAGAGCAGGAAGTGGTGCAATATCTTCAGATATCCCTTTGTTCTCTCTGGGATTTCACGTGCATCTCATCAGCTCTGCCCCCAAAATGAGGGTGCAAATCACAAGCAGGGGAAAATGTGCCATTTACAAAGTCAGCAACAGAAACAATCCTAAGAGCCACATGGATAATTATGGGTTAATTTCCTCTCAACATACCACTTAGTACTCTGGCTAAAAGGCATAACCTTCATGAAAGAGCAAAAGAAACAGGTTTCACTCCTTTTCCATCTTTGTACATTGGTGGTACCAACCAGCTGCATCATTTCTTTAGAAACATTTTATCTAAACACATTTCCTCTTAATGAAATGCAGTTGCACTTTAAATTGCAGAGGAATTTACTCTGCTTTCCCTCCAGCCAAACTGCAGATTCCTGCTGCTTCCCAGCTCACCTAACATTCCCAGCACTCGCTGTGTGCCTTACCTGCCTCCGGGCCACCACGCACCCTGTTCTTGGTGGTGAAAAAGGGGATCCGCTTCGTTTTAAATCCCTCATCGCTCCTGTGGGCCAAACAAAACAGGGACATGTGGGGAAAAGATCTTGGAAAGATGCTGAGCTACACGGGGCAGAGCCTGGCCCCGCTCACAGCTCTCACAGGATCCCACCTGCTCTGGAGAGATGGGATTGAAACCCGCTGTGCAGACTCCACCAACGCTTGTCCAGCCCAGTGGTTTTCTCCTGGCAAATCAACAGAGCTTCTCAAGGCAGCGCTCCCAGGGCGGGAGCACTTGACCCCCAGCTTTATGGGTGTCAGGGTTAAGTGGTTGTCAAACAGCAAATTGAAGGAGCTTCACGAGAAGCACCGGAGAACCGACCTGCTGCCCACCCTCCCCAGGGAGTCTCGGACAAGATGACCCACCAGCATGACTCTGGAAATGCACTGGGACATTCAAAAAGTGGTGATTTGTCTTTTGCAACTGACATAGAAACCCTAAGGACTCCAAAAACTATGTTGGACAGGCACCCAAATGAGAAGATATCAGCATGACACATTTCAGTGCAGTTTTGGAGATGATAAAGGACCTTTAACTCTCTATGTTAAACATCCCTATTGGAATTTCTAAACAGAAGAACATCACTCTTTCATTGGATGACCTTATTAATGTCAGTCTTAGAATCATAGAATCCTTTAGGTTGGAAATCTTCTCTATGAACTTGCAGCTGGTTATACTTCCATTTAAAAAACATAGACTTTTCATTTTTTCCAAAACAGTACTCCCACACTAACTAATAACTGCAGTCCAGCCAGATGGTTTATGGTTAAGATATGCTCCCCACAAACTTGTATTTGTAGTGATGAACCACACACTGGGCTGA
Source organism: Aleadryas rufinucha (assembly GCA_013397815.1). NCBI lineage: Eukaryota > Metazoa > Chordata > Aves > Passeriformes > Aleadryas > Aleadryas rufinucha. Next base: position 143,822 of record VZTH01000332.1, read on the forward strand.
AGAAATTCCTACATGCTCTGAAATTAAACTGCCATTATCAATAATCTATCCACTTAATAAATGATACAGTGTGCTAAATGCCCAAAGAATCAGCAAAGGATAATTCATCACTGTCACAGACACACAATATACTTGGGGACATGGTATGTGGGTATCAATGCCTTCTGTGCAGGTGATTAATTCTCTCCTGACACCCTTTGTGTTACACGAGGGATGGGGTTTGCTACTATTTCTTCAGCTTTTGTTTTCTTGGCCAAAACTTGAAAGAAACACTTACTTCCCAAGCTGGTTTTTTGAAAGATCCAGCGACTTAAGCTGTTTGCAATTCCACTTATCCTGCGAAGGCAACGTAACTAACTGATTTCCCAGCAGCTTCAGGGACACCAAAGCCTAGGAGAGGAATAGCCTGGAGTTAGAGAGCACCAAACACACAGAAAGAGCTTTTTTAGCGTGGCTATTAAATAACAGAAACACGAAGAAAGTACATCTTATTCATCAGAACATCCTGTCCGTGCTGCCCAGCATGCAAACATTTCCTCCCTGTCCCCAGCAAGTTCTGCACGGAGCAGCACCACTCACTCTGGGGAGATTATTGCTCCACTTGCTGACAGATGCAGTTGGAAACAGCCCATGCAAGAGGACATTTTACTTTTTAGTGAGGAAACCTTTCCAAATGGAAAAGAACAGTTTGATTTACCAACAGAGGATGCCACATATGGATTATATATATATGTGTGTGTGTGGGTGTGTGTGTGTGTGTGTGTGCTTGTATAAGCTGGTGTCAGAGTGGGCTTACACCTGCTGTACATGCAGAAAACCAATGTGCAAAATATGAACTACTTCACACAAGGAAAAGTTTTGATTGCTTTTTTCATGACATCTCTATTAAAATGGACAGGATTTATATTCACTTTCCAAGATTTATACAAGCTACACATCTCTTTTTCTTTTTCCCCCTCCCACCAGAGACAGGAATTTTAAAAACAAGTGAAGCTGATTGATACCAGACAGTTAATACCACACAGATAGGACTCAGCTGGAAATACCAAGTTAAACATAAGATCTCCTTTAAATTTAATTGAAATATAAAAGAAAAAAATGCAGTTCTCATTCAGATTTGTAAAGTTTATGCTCTTCCATCTGCCCTTAATAATGTTGAGGCTCAAACAATCATTTTCGTTTGGCTGAAAATCCAATTTTCCACTGAAAAGCAGAGTTGTCTGTAGAGTTTCCAACCAGGTTTATTCAGCAAGTCCCCCTCCATGAAAAACTGAGATAAGCAGAATGTCAGCTGAATTATCTCCTGCCAGAAGTACAGCAATATTAATGAATTATACCCCATGGAAATCATGTTTTGCCAGCAGAAACTTCAGCGACAAGTGTGTTAAATGTTTTATGTGCTCCACATAATATAAAAGGTTTATGCCCCTTTTCATCGAGCAGGATTAACAGTGTCTCACGAAGCAGTTTGTTGGCCTTCCTCCCCTTTTTTTAGATTGGAAAAATATGAGGTGTCCATGTGACATAAGCGATGGACGACCAGCAGTTGCTAGAATGGGAATCATCGTGCAAAACGCTCCCTCTAGTGTCGGAGAGGGGCAGCACTGGGATTTGGGGAAGGTGAAGGGAATACAAAACTGAGACAGAGCGAGCCACTGGAGGAAAGGGCTGGAAAGCTGAATCCTGACAGCCAATGCTTTTACCATCATTCATGTTCCCCTGGAAGGAGGGCCCAGCCTGCCCTTGGCTCCTGGTGTGGGGCTCTCTCCACGTGTCAGCAGGGGGCTGTGCAAGGACAATGCCTCAGACTTCTCCCCAAAACAGCCCTGGGCAGGGGGTGGGAGGAGAGGGAGGCTGCACGTGCCAGAATTAGCACAAACTGTGTTCTGTGGGGTCTAACTGGGGTGTTCATTTTCAGTCACTGTGTCTGTATTACCCCCAAATGCTCACCAAGGCCGCTCCCAGGGAGCTGAGAGCCTGGGGAGGTTCTCTCTGATGCTTTGATGCCTGGGGGAGAATTAGTGACTGTCAGCTGGCTGTGGTTCTTCATGACTGAAATTTTTAAGATCTCTAGTCCTTTTAAATTGCCTCTTCTCTCTGATTTCCCCATTTTTGCTGCCTTTCAGGGTGAGAATGGGGGCCTCCAGAAGGGACACAATGGCAGTGGCAGACAAACTTCCTTCAGACCTGCTGCCACAGCATGCAAAAGGGTGTGAGATGACCCCTGAGGGAAGGGACTGCAGCACCCAGAATAAGGTGCCTTGGCCAGCTTATGATGTGGAAAAGCTGACCAGTCTTACCCAAATTATCCCACCCAGAGGGGGCCAGGTGTCTTCAGGAGAAGCAAACTAGGGAGAGGCAAACTAGTCTAGAGAACTAAGACATGGTTTGGTTGGTTTCTTTAGAAGGCAAGAGCCAGGAAAGCTGAGGAGGTTTCTGTTTCTCTTAACACCACATTTCTGGAGTACACATGGGATTAAGGACTGAGCTGCTCCCAGTCTTGAGATTCCTTGCAAAACATGCAAAGGCCAGTGATAAACTACACTGCAACTACAGTGATAAATGACTGTCCCATGAGATGTGCTTTCAAGTCACAGGCCTCCTCTGCTGTCTGCTTTTCCCAGGGAGAAGACAGCTCATTGCTGTTCCTACATAAAAATAACACATTATCTGTAGGAACACGTTACTGCCCATTTCTCCCCCTTCCCACATCTGCTTCTGGAGAGGGCTGGAGCATGAGCACAGCCCTGTTCACCAACACAAACTCTGCAAGCAGGCTCCTCTAAGCATGGGGTTTCACCTTCTATTTGCTCACCACACTCTGGCCCTTGGGGCACTGAAAAGGCTTGATATTTATTTCTTTTATGAATATAATGCTGAAGTGATATAGATAAGAACTGACACTACTTAGGGCAGCCAAGGCTCACTAACTTTGAACACATCAGCAAAGGTTGCACTGAGGTCTCCCCTGTAACCAGTGCCTTTGCACCCCTCAGCAACCTCTGAGGGGCAGCACCCAAGAATTGTGCCCTGGAAGCACCATCTAGTGTTTAATCTCTGTCATGGTGGCTCCCACCCCCTGGGATGATTCTCAATGCATTCAGAAAAACCAAGTTTCAAAGACAATAGTCCATAGGATTCATTCTGTTTCAGAAGAAATGCCAATTGGAAACAAATGGCCACCAGAGAGCAAAGCCAAATATGCAGGGATCACTGGCAAGAGCTGAGGGAGCTCAATCCTCTTGTTATAGCAGGAGTAAAAGGCACCTTTGCAGCATATCCTGAGATCAGGACTGGACATGGATATGAACCATCACTTCTGCATCCTTCCTGCAGAGGCCAGCAGGGAAAAGCATGGAACTTCTGCACAGACTCACCTCTCCACGACCCTGAGTTTCACAATCTTGCAGGGAAGCTTGGAGGAAACCCCAAGTTCTGTTTGGTTTCATGTCAACACCACGTGAAAGCAGAAATTCTGAACAATTTTGACATAAAACCATGGATCTGTGGTGCCCACAGGAAAGAATTATTCAATCTACAACTTTTAAGATAACGGAGGTCCCAAGCAGCACTGTTTAGGGCATTCAAATATGCTATTTTCAGAACAGAAAGACTAACTCATAATTACACAACACCAGTGTGTGTTTTTTTAAGAAAAAGCACAACTATTTGTGAGTGTACTTGAGTACATCAATACTTCAGTGGCTGGAGCCTGAAGATACAATGCAGGACTTGTCTTCCAAACTGTGCTCCCAAATTCTGCAAACCACAGCCAGTCAGAGAGTTCTCAGAAGACCTGTGTCAGAAACTAGATATCATATCTCACTGGATGAGGGCCTGAATGTGGTGATTCAGGGGGTGACAGCCTGCCCAGGGGCTCAGTGCAATTGCACCAGTTCAAACCAGCACGCAGGCTCCTACCTTAACTGGGCAGCCAGTTCAAGGTCTGAGTCAGTATTAGGAAAAATTACGTGAGAGCTATGAAGAAATGACACTTACTTCAAGCTGGAAGAGTCCTGTTGGAACTTCTTTTATTAAGTTTTCAGAAAAATCCACTTCTCTCAGGTGATTTTTCCAGAAAACAGTCAATGCATCAGGGAGGAATTCCAGTGCATTTCTAGATGCCTTACAACATTTCTGGAAAACATAAAAACCCCCACACTTACAGAGTAGTAATCATCTCTTCAAATAATGTGGTAGATCAGCTGTCACATGTCAAAAGCTTTAACAAATTAATTCTAGGTGGTCTCTTTAGATATCTTGATCTAGATAAATTATTGGGCATGCAGACACAGAGCTTGCTAAGGAGATGCACTCAACTGCTGGTCAAATTCCTTGGTGGGCAAAAAGTATTCCAAAAGTTATTTTGAAAATCACCCACCCCCATTTGCTTTTCAACCATACACAAACACTTCTCCAAAGGATACTGTTCCCCTGCTGGCCCTGTGAAAATGAGGAATAAAGTCACAGTGATGGGTGGATACAGATCATGTCCTCGTTAGCCATGGATTTGGGCAAAGTTAACTCTGGTAAAAGTTGAGTGTTTTGTAAAATGATCCTAACAATACTTCTGCTCAGAGGAACTATAAAGAAAATTAATACATCCATGTAAGACACATTTCTAAAACTTTTCCACCAATGCCATCAACATGGTGAGAGCAGGGTGGAACCTCAGAAAGACTGGATCTGAAATCCATAAACCAAATTTGGCAGGGGCACTCCTACGGAAACACAACAGCCTTTTAAGCATCTGACAGCTTTTTAAGCATCCCAGTCTTTTTTTTTTGTATTGTTTCAACAGCTTTTTCAGCCTCTGACTTCGCCAGAGCAGTTCAACTTACCAGGGGGCAGGCCCAGGGATCTGGAAACACTTTCAGCTGATTTCTGGAAACATTCAGTATGTTTAGGGACTTGAAGCAGTATAGAAAAACCGTTGGAAGTTCCACCAACCTGTTGTCAGAGACGTCAAACTCCTGCAGCTTCCTTAAACCAATCCAATTAGTTGCTAGAAAACATGAAACATTGTGGACTTGGTATAAGCACGAAAGCTTTTAAGCCATTTAAGCCATTATTTTAACATTTTTGGGTTCTTCCCTACAGCTCAGCCTTGAAATGCAAGCCAAACACTGGACTGTACGTACTGTTTTCCTCGTCAAATAACTTCTCCATATAGTTTTTGGAAGCGACGAGTTTTTTAAGGTTTTTAAGATGTAGGAATCCAGTAGGGAGAGTGGTGAGCCTGTTGCTCGATACATCGACCTCAAGTAACCTGTGAGTACAGAACAATCTCAGTCAGGCGTCAGTAGAACACTAGCAAAGCCTCCTGTTGCCACAGACATCTGTTTCACCAGGACAGCTTTAGTTCTGAATGAAAGCAGCTGAAATGCGCCTCACAAGGCAAAGCATAAAACCCTAATTAGAAAATTAACCCTTCCAGGGAGCACAGAGAGGTGGTGTGGATAGACAGCAGATCAAATCATTGGTATCAGCCAGCAAATGTCACTCTGAGCCAGCTTAGAGGAATGGGGCTCATCAGAGCTGGAGAAAAACAGAGGCAACACACAGGAATAAAAGTCCCCACAACCGTCCTGACAACAAACTTGGAAACACTGAGAACGCAGAGGGGCAAATCCTAAGTTAAACCTTGCAGCAGACAGAAGAGAGAGCAAGCAGCTCCTGCAATGTGCTCTCCCCTTGCACAGCCCCGCTCAAGCCCAGGGACTGGTGTGAGCCTGCTCTCGCTGCAGGCCCAGCTGTGTGTGGTGCACGCACCTCGTACAAATGATCTCATCCGAGGACTGCACACTGGGTAACTCCGTCAGCTGATTGTCAGCCAGGCTCAGCTTCCGCAGGTTTATCAGGCCCCAAGGGATCACGGATGGAAGGGACACCAGGCAGTTGGCAGAGAGGTCAAGCTCAGTTATCTGGCAGGAGATATCGATCAGCCAGTCTAGATCCACCCAGGGCAGTTTGAGGTTCGACCAGTTCACACACAAAGCCTGCAAGTGTCAAAGAGAGAAGAGAAAACCACATTAGTGAAGTCCCAGTTGCTCTCAGCCTGGGCTACACCACTGGGAATCTGGCAGAGCAGAGCACAGGCCATAAACATTTTGCTCACTTTCCAATCTGCTTCTAGGAATTAAACTGACTCAGAGATGAAATCATGCCTGGATATCAGCAGCCCCTGCTGTATCTGCTCCATGATCTCACTCCAAAGACCATGAGCAAGCTCAAGCAGGGGATCTGGACTTCTTCACCAGTCCACACTTATTCAGGGTCCAGCTTGGACAGCAGAAAACGTGAACACATAGTGATCATCAATGCAAGGAAACAACCCAAGGCTTCATTTTCAAGATCACCTCATTGCATTGCAATCCTTGTCCTGAAATGCACATTTTAAAAATTATATTCCCAAAACGTTTCCATAAACTTGGTGTTTTTGATATAATTCAGCCCAAAACAGCCTCAACTGAATGGTCCTTAATTCTCCACCAGGAGGCAGCAAGAACCCGACAGCAAAGTTAATTTGCTTTCCAAAGCCCAGGATTTAGCTCTTTGGATTTTTAACCCCAAATTTAGATTTAAAAGGAATGTATCTGGGGAAGGGAGAGAAAGGAAAGGGAAACAAAGGCCTGTCTCAAATGCTTATTTGAGACACAGAACTGGTCATGTAGGTCAGACAGTTCAAATGTTTAGGAGACTGGAACAAAGGGTAAGTACAAACAGATGCACTTTTTAGATATTGACAGTAGTTGCACTTAGTGTAGACACTGTGCTTTTCAAACCTTCACTCGTGATGCCTCAGGACAGCCCTGCAAATATGAATGGAAATATTATGCCCATTGTGTCACTGGGGAAACCAAGGCAGAGAGCACCAGCTGTTTGTTTAAAGCTACATCCACTGCCATGCCACAAGGCACCCCTATAAAACACTGCAAGCCAGCAGCAACAAGAAATCAAATTAAGCAGAGTCCCCGCTGCTACTGCAAAATGCACAGCACCCAATGGGAGCTGCACTGCAAAGCTTTCACTCTCACACCAAACATATTCTGCTTTACTGCCACATTTGCCAGGTCTGCATATTTAACAGCTTCCTGCTTAGAAACTCGTTTTAAATTCAGTATGCAGTTTTCTGTACTTCTCTCACCTGTAACACGTACCACAAATCCCTGGGCTTAGGAAAAAAGTACTTGTCCTTGAGTACACCAACCAATGCAGTAATAACACAACCTTACAGTCTTCTTTTAGGGGGTGCAAGCAGGACCTTGTGTCTGTACTGCTCCTCTTTGCAGACTGATAACCCATCTCTATTTTGCATTTAGATTGCTGTGTATCATTTCCCTCAAAAATGCAGAGGCATGGCCTCAGGCTATTTAATGTGATAAGGAGATACCTGTAGAATGCAGATAATGGCTTCTCAAACCACAGACAAGATTGTGAAATCCAGCACCTGCTATCAGCGCTGCGGGGTTGGTGTCCCGTATCCAAGGCAGCTTTTTGAATCCCAGCAATCAGTGCTCTCCTTCCCACTCAGTCCTCCTTCCCATCCAGAGACATGGACTGGCAGTGTCTCTGCAAACTGGAGGACCAGCCAAGCCCCTTTATCTGACTTAGGGACAGTGCACCAAATTCACCTGGTACCAGTAACCTGGTGTCAGTGGAATTACCTTAGGGGTTTGGTTGGCTCAGGACTCTGCAGTGAAAATGTTAATTAAGTGAAAGAAATCCTGACAGCAGTGCCACAAAGAGAGGGGATTTCCAGCCCAACTCATACTTAATCATCTCCACTATTTTCCCAGAAAAGCTGTTTCTTTGATGCCAAAGGTCTGTGATGCCAAACTCGCAGAGCTCAGTGCTCAGCCAGACCTTCTCCGTGTGGGGCTGGTGGTGAGCTCTGTGCTCAAACCAGGGACAGAGTTCAGGGGATGTTAGCTCAGGGCAAGGCCTGACTGCAGGCAGCTCACTGCTCTTCAGAAGGCCAAGGAAAACCTCTGCAGTCTCCCCTCTCCTGCCAAGACAAGAATTTCTCAATACAAGCCCTGAAGACTAAATTGAAATCTTCTACTGCAGCGATGTCAGGGGATGCACTGAGGCAAAGGACTGGAAATTGTGCAGGAGCAAGAAACCCTGCTGCTCTTGGGCAAAGGATCAACTATAAATATGAAAAATATTTACTTAAATCTGAGGCTGTCTGGTAAGGTGATTAAAAAAGGCTGTTTTGTATTTCTCCTAAATGACGTGACGTGCTCCATCAGAACCTCGCTCCTGCTGTAGATGGGATAATCTGAGGACAGGGATCTGCTCCCTCCATCAACAACCCTGCTCTGAATCTTGTGGGGGACTGCTGCAGATCTCTGTGCTGATGGTGATGTAAGTGAGATTGCCAGGCTAAAGAAATGAGAGGAGGATCCCACACACACATTCGTATGCTTGAATATAAAACTATTGGTAAAATACTTCCTAGGGAAAATACAACAGACAAAGCTCTTCTCTGGCCTGTAATGGAAAAATTAAATGTATCTCACACTGCACATGCTGGAAAGTTACATTTATCTCCATGCTGACTACATCTATTGAAGTTTGGAATCTGTGCCCAGCCACTTCACTGCAAAGGCTCTCTTTGGCATTTGTTACCTGTTCCTGTAAAAATGGACCACTTCCTCTCTTTAGCAAAACTGTGGTTTGCTGTGGGTACAAATTTATGCCAGGAAAAAACAAAAAAAGGAGAAACAGATATTAGAAAAATGAGATGTAACTCCTCTTGCCTGAGAAAGGGCAGCTCTGCTCAGTGCAAGGGCTGTCTGGAAGGTGTGGCAGCCAAAAGCAGCTCTCAAGCACATTTTGTGCATAGCTCTTCATCACTACTGTGAAATCGATTGGAGCTCAGCTGCGCTCAAGTGTTTCCACTCAGAGACAGCACAGAAGGGACAAACCCTTGTGAAGTTCTGGGCTCACTCTGAAATGATCAGTGCTTGGTTTGCCCTCCCTGTCCAAGGGGAGAACTGTCTGACATCCAGCTGGCTGCCAATCACACCCCAGTCTCCACACAATCCAGTTTTGCTTCCTCCCAGTGTAAAATCCATCTCAGGATGAACCCTCTGAGAGAAGAAGAAAGCGCCGAGGCAGTTTGTTTGCAGCTGCCACAAAGTCGTGTTTTAAAAAGTTATCAGGGTGTGTGAGTGTCACTTCCCAAAGATCTGAGCTCTGCAGGCAAACTAGGACAGATCCTCCCAAAGCTGTCCCAGTCTGCCAAAATGAATTCAAAGAGAAAGCATTAAATAAGCAAACATATTTAAAATAAACAGCTACTAGGAGAATCAAGGTCAAGTTTCTGTGTTTTTTCTCTGTTTTGTTTTTTTTTTTTTTCTTTCTTTTTAAACCAGGCCCTTCTGGCAATTAGCTGATGTTTTAAGGCTGCTCTCTTCCTCGCTCAGGGTGTGACAACAGCAAAGCTGAGTCATTTTTACAGCAGCTAAGTTAAATATTGCCAGCAAATTCACATGGAAAACAGACCTCTTCCCTGTGATTCAAACATTTATTCCAAGTTTATTCAAGCTGAATTACCCAGTTTGACTTTTTTTTTCCCTTCTAAAAGACATTTTATCAACTCTTATCCACTCCTAGGATTCAGACTCCTTTTGTTTATCTGTCAACAAAATTAAGAGTAGCACAAGGAGGGCTCTAAATCTACTGATTGAACCTAAAGAAGTCAAGCTCACTTACGTGGTCTAACACTCAAGGTATCAACAGGAACCCAGTGAGAGGGTTCTGGCAGAAAAACAGAGAATGGAGAAGTTTGTAAAACTACTAAAACCTCTCTCCTTGTTTTTACTTAACACCAAAGCAGAACCAAGAGCCTGCAATGCTACAAGCTGAGCAGACAGATGCTCAACTGGATTGATTAGGGACATCTTTTCACTGCAAAATTTTTGTGACCTGATGAAAACTGTAAGCATTGGAAGCTCAGGGATCTGATGCTCCTATTCAGTGTGGATTAAACTACATATTGAGGGGAAAAAATTAAAAATGCCTGGTAATAAATTGCTGGAGAACAGTATAAATAATACAAAATACTGTGTGCTTCCCTATAAAGCAGTAACTAGAACAGCGTGAGCACTTTTTTTACTGCTGAGGATCTGAAGCAGGGAAGATACTCAGCAGATCATTGCTTTGCTCATGCTTCTTGTTAACAAAAAGCCACCCAAGGCCATTTTTACCTGAACTGTCTGACACAGAAGGGTTCCCATGCTCAGCTCTGTGCCACACTAACACTCAGGGACACCACAGAGCTTGTGGCATCACCCTGCAACCAGGGGGCACAACAGAAACCTAAAGGAAGTGATGACCCTGGGGACACAGAGGAAATCTGTGCTAGAAGCAGCCCAGCTTCTTCTAAGGAAGACTTTGAGCCCAAAGTTGGTGTTTCCTCTCCCCAGCACAGCCTGGTTCACACGATGGTGTTTAAATTGCCCCACAGAAGGTGTTGCTGTGCCTTGCACAGTGATGCCATTCAAAGCCCTGATGTTTTACACCTTGTAATTCAGCATCAAAGCCACTTGCACACCTTGTTCTCCAAAAGGGCAGCAAACCACAAGGCTCTTAGTTGAGAAGAAGAATCAGCAGCCACATGGCATGCAAAGAAAATCATCAATTATTAACATGATGCCCCTTCAAAACAACATCTCTTCAGGCAGATAAATGGTTACTTACTGGTTTTGCTGGAGCACTACCTGGTAGTGGGGTTGTCTCAATGAAATACTTCCTCAGAAGGTGTTTGCTGGACTCAGGACTGTCCATCAGGATGTAGGAACAAAAGAAAGCTCCATTCCTCAATAAAAACACGGCTACATCTTCATTCCCTTTGGAGAAAAGCAGATTGTTTGCTCCCTTCACCTCATGTAAATGAACCAGCAAGGAGCTGAAATCCTGGGAAATAACCACTTCTGAAAAAAACTGTGGGGGTGTGCAAAAAGGAAACTGAACTGTGTAAAGGCTGTTTCCTCCAGTGGCTGGACTCAGTTTGGTCAAACTGAGCCAGCAAAGACACTGTGCAAAAGTGCTGGCCAGGCTCTTTCTTTTTTCTCTTTTTTTCCCTGTCTTATTAAACTATACACACAGCTGTGCTTTGAAGTGCAAATTATTCAGCCTAAATCAAGCATGTGTGCCAGAGTGTCCATAACAACAATGCTTTTACTTGCAAGGATTCTGGTTTTTAAGGGTCTTTTCCCTAGGAGTTTATAGAGGAAAGTTCAGCCTCTCAGTATTTACAGTAATCTAACTTCACAAGGCCCTGACTTCAGTTTGGCTGAGTCAAAAGATTCAGAGCCAATTTTATTTCAATTTATCCTGCTGGAAATCCAACTCCAGACAAGCCATGGATACCATCCTATGCGTGAACAGCTCAGCCCACTCTTCAAAGACCTGGCAGAAAAGGGGCAAAATGTGGAAGCATGCAAATACACACCTGCCTTTATAGCAGCGTAGAGGGGCAGGCGGATGAGGACGGGGAATTCGTTCTTCCGGACCGCGCAGCTCTCTGGGTCAGCGCTGTACGCACGGATCAGGAGCTTGACAATGTCCAAATGGCCCTGCTGGCAGGCTATGGCCAGCATCCAGTTCAGGAGCTGCTGGCAAGTATTAGGACCTACCAAAAACATACGAAATGTGACTTAGTTGGTGCCACCAGGCTGTGATGTGCAAGGAATACCCAAAAATAATGGCTGTGCAAAGGGGTTTGGTACAGGGTGAAGCTCCTGAGGCCAAAAGAAACAGGTTACACTGCAAAAGTGTGTCAGAGAAGGCTCCTAAGCTGGTCAGGCACAAAGTTTTCAGCTTTGCTTAACTGTTCTTCTTTACCCACCCAGCTAATGGGTGAACTTTTTTGTCTGTCCCTCACCTAAGTGTTCATAAAGCAGCAACAATTCTGCTAAAACACCAGCAGATAAATAAACATCTGATCCTAACAAGGAATGATCAGGGCTGTCTCTGCATCCAGATCCAACAGACATTAGATGCAAACACCCAAGACTGGCCACTTCTCCCAAGTTCATGATGGGGGATTCAAAGAATGGGGAAAACCAGATGACTTTCCATGTTACTGGATGAATAAAACACAAATAAATGCCTCAGTCAACAAAAAAAGAATTGGTTTAGCTTGTTTTCACTGCAACCTGAAGTCTCCCACAAAAACTTTCATTTCCCCTTCAAATATTTCATTTTGGCTCAACTCTTTACTATCAATTCATAGTAAAGTCAGACAAATGTCATTTAAGGCTAAAAACCAAAATACCATGTTCTGATTTCTGCATGAATTTTCTCATGTTTTACTCATTCTCAAACTGCCTTTTTTTCTGAAATAACGTTTTCCTGTAGAACACCACTTTCCTCTAGGTGTGCCTAATTCTGGGCATGTAACTAAATGCCCAGGACAGAATTATTTCTGCTAACAATAAGCAGTCCTCAAATCTCCCCAGATTCCCTGTACCACCTCAATTTACTTTACAAATTCACATCCTCTCTCAAACACTTACAGGAACATCCACAAGCCCAAGCTTTACATGTCAAGGCTTTCCTGCAGCTTATCCATGTGGAAATTACATCGCTCTTTGCATTCTTAACAACTCCACTAAATCCCTCACCCTCCTTCTACAAAAAATGGGCTCCACTTAAGCTGTAAGCCACAAGTAGTTCTCACTGTTCCAGGGAGAATCACTGCAGTGCAACAGCCAAATTGCAAATTTATGCAATTTATACCTAAGCCCTGTGATTGGTTTCTGTGTAACTTCCCAAGAAAACAGTTGGAAAGTCCTGCATAAAAAATTCTGAAAGCTGCTGTTTGCACAGAGCTCCTCCCCTGACCTCCCCGAAGCAAGAGTTGGAGGGAATTTGGTCACTTCTAAACTGAGCTAAGTTTCCAGAAACTACTTAAGTCACTTCTCATTACTCAGTGTATTATATTAATATAATTTAATTTTTGCTCCTAGGTTTCTCAGCTTCCTTTCTGGCTGAAGGAAATATTACATTTAATTTCATCCCCCAAACTGGAACATTTATTTGCTTACCAGTGCTCCAACAGGACACCAAATAAGCAGGTTTCTCAACAGGTTATTCCCGTTCTCAGTGAGGCCACTGGCAACTATTTAGTCCCAGTGAGGAGCTAGAGCAATATTCAGGTTAAACATTGTAGAAGGCAGCTTAGCTCTTGTGTTACTGCAGTGTCTGAGGTCAAGGATTGGCCCCAGATGTTCTGCAGGACCTCTGGACCCCAAATCCATGGAAGGTCCCAGAGAGAAGCAGCTTCCAAGCTCACAGAACACTGAGAGAGCAACAGGGACCCAAACACAGCTCCTGGTCCTGAGTCAAAGTTATGCTCTGCCCCCCACCCGCCTGCTGCCTTAGGAATAGTGTCTGAGTCCAAAAATGTCTCTGCTCTGAAATAATTACTATAATAAAATTTAAGCAAAATATAATTATTATTCTAAAGAAGGAATTCCCCTGAAAGTCAAAACAAAATGTCAAGCAGAGGATAAAGTGGGTGCCAGCTGTGCACCCAAACTGTCCCTGACCACTCAGGCCACTCACTGCCAGCACCACTGAGATTGCTGGATCAGCAGTGGGATGACGCTATATCCTGAAAATCCCCTAATTTCTCTGTAGGGTCCAGGATGTTACCCAGCTGTGAGGCCTGATGGGAATGAACTGTCTCAATGGCATCTTCCTCCAATTCCAATATGCAAACATGGAATATTTTTATGTACGTGTTTCTTCCCCCTATGGGGGAAGTTTTCTTCAAGCACAGCAGAGATCTGATCCCTCCACGCACTCTCCCATGACTAAATCCCTCCCCTTCCAAGGAATGTGAAAAAACCCAAATGCCTGCTTGAAGCTGTAGCACACAGCTCCTGAAAAGCTTGGGGAAAGGCAGGGTCAGCCCAGGGCTTACCACGCAGGGAATCCAGCAGCTCTTTCACGATGTCCTTGTGCCCAAAATACGCAGCCACCACAGCTGCATTGTCATCATTGGGCTCTGTTGGTAACACCACCAACGCTTCCTTCAGCAGGTACCTCACCGCCTGCAGATCTCCATATGCTGCTGCAAGGCCTAAAAGCTGACACTGGTGAAGGGAACACAGCAAAAGAAACTCTCTGTTAAAGGGAGCAGGCAGAGAAAGAGCATTTCTAGAGCTGTGTGGATTTATTTGTGCCCACACCGAGGCACGCCCACTGACACCGTGGTTAATTAAGAATGTCATAAACACTAGTGGCCATTGTAATAATTGTTGATAAATTCATCATATTAATTTGTTAGGGTTTGTATTATAGTTTTTTGTATGGTTTTGTCACATAAGTGCCTGAGGCACAGAACAGTGAGTATAAACCCATTTTTCATGGACCAACAGAAAAAGCATTTGCACAGCTCAGCTGCAAAATGCAGTATTACCTGTTTTGGAGATGGCCAATATGACCAGACTTGACGTGCAGGGACCCTCCCAAAACACTAAGATCAGCTCTGTGAAAAGAGCAGGCTTAAAAGGAGGGCCCTGAAGGCAGAGCAGTGCAGAGGCTGGCACAGAGTTTGTGACAAAATTCCACACACAAGCAGCAAAATCTTCCCAGGGGGCCATTAACCATCTTTGCACTGATGGGGGGATACATTTTTTGCTAAGTCTATAAACTGCTTCCTTTTTACGGGGAAAAATGCATTTCCCTGTTTTGGTGACCACAGCACCAGCAGCCCTCCTCACACAGCTCCTGTTCCTACAGACACTGTTCCCTGTGGTCTGTCTCCTCTTCCTGATCAGTGTTTTCAAGGGCAGTGTCCCTGAGCATGTTTCTGCAGCGCTCCACTCAACCACCCATGCCTGTGACCCACACAACTGAATGGATTTTCTCCATGAAAAAAATGACAGAAGACAGCAGCATCTTGGAATTTTGGTATCTTTGCCAATAAAATCTGAGAGAGAGCAGTAACCTAACCCAACCTTTTCCACTTGCAGTGCAGTCTCCTCACAGGACAACCTAATCAACTCTTGGGCCTTGCTGGTGTCCCCAGCTTTGTAAGCATCCTGGATGCTTTCTGTCACAGGGGTCTGGATTACGGACACGTCGCCACTTGTGGACTGTTTGCCACCCATGTCCACAGTTCCTGCAGGAAAAACAGAAGAGAGAAGTCAGGGAGAAGTACCTGCTCATTACTCATGCACAGCTGCAACGTCAGTGAATCCTGGGAATAAAAGAAGTTGATGATTTTCAGTGGAATTATTTACTGCACACAATTAAAAAAAAAAGAGCCTGATAAAAGAAAGTGATAATATGTTAAAGTACTTCCCAACAGGGACATGAAACTAAGAGGGACAGCAAGTTCCCCAATTGCAGAGGTGGTTTCCAAAGGGAGGTGTGGAAGCTCACACACATGGACACATAAACCCTTCATCTGCCTGGCACACTCATCCTCCTGCTGAGGAACCAGGGAAGAGAAGGGATTACATGGGACTGGCACCTGCAGGAACTCTGACAAAGCCAGGAATCTGAAAGGCAAATCTGGTATTACTGGCCTTGCTTTAGTCACATTTCACTCCTGACAACAGCCTGATAAAATCCCGCTGTCCTCCTGTATTTTCAACCAGAGTTTTAGTCAGCCCTATGAGTGTGAAACAAAAGAAATTGGGAATATTTACTCTGGAAAAAAAAAAAATGAAAAGGAGATTATGCAAGATGCCCAGTGTCACCTTAATCAATTCTGGAGAATCTCCTACACCAGACTTTCTTTTCCTAAATGCTGTTAGAAGCCAGAAGAGCTTTTAAGCATCAGAGATTAAAAGCTGCAGCCATTAGAGAAGATGCTTTGGTGGGTGGCTAATGAGGCAGCCAGGAAGTCTCACACCCAACCATTCCCCAACTACCAGGACAGGGAAAGCTGCAGGAAAGTCACTGAAATACAAAATGTTTTCAAGTCCACTCCTGAACAACATGCAAGACAGAGGAAAAAAGCATTTTCCACTTGAAAAGAGACCATTTCATACTCACTTCTTCCCGCTCAAACATTATGAATTATTATTGCTTATTTGCAAGTGGTTAAATAAAGCACTTAAGCCCACAGATCTTCACATATGTTAGCAAGGATATATTTTTAAAAATAGACACATATGTCACGCAGGGCCTAGTTTAATGCAGCCTGGAAAGAGAAGTAAATTTGGAGCAATCTATAACTGTCAGTAAATATCTTTGAATAATGCAGTCTGAATCACCAGTAGGTTCTGACTAACACTTCTCATCAATTATTTAAACGAAGCTCAAATCACTCAGACATCGGAGATGGCTCCAGAGGTTCGTGCCATTAAAAGTGTGCCCTCACCAATGACCCTTCCCAGCTGATGCAGAATGTGTGAAGGACAAGGAGCCGAAATCAAGGTCGATGAAACTGGGATTAATTACAGCACAATAAACAACATCTCAGAGTTCATGTTAATGGGTGTAGTGCTTCCATAACTCTGTAATTTTAGGAAGTACATGGGAAAAGAAATTCATCCTGCATTTGGTTCACTCCTTTAAAGCACACCACACACCTATAAGGGATCACTAAGAATATCACAAATGATTTAATTTTCATTTTCATGGACACCAAAGATAGGGAAAAAAATATTCTTAGGCAACTATATTTAAAAGATGATAAAAGAGAGAACTTTAAAGTAAAATAGTTCTCCAGTCAAAACAACTCAGAACTGGACTAAGAAAATTCAAGAAGTCCAGATCCAGGCAAACACTGCAGTTACTGGAACAAGAAGCCTCCCCGCTCAGAACCCTGTGATGAAATCCTGAACCTAGGCAGAAGATCTGGAATTCCCCTTGGAAGAAAAAATGCTTCACATCGGAGATGCAAAACAGCTGGAAAGCTGCTCAGCTTCCTGCTCAAGGAGCCCTGCAAACCAGGGCTGACAGAGCAGAGCAACTTCAATTTCCTTCCTACAAATTGCAGAAAGGAGGGACAAATTTTACTCAATTCCAGCCTCAATCCTGATTTTGGGGACTATCACTCAAGACCCACATCTGCAGCCATTCCAGATGTAAAGGCACATCTTTTCTGCCAAAGAATTGAGCAGGACCATCTTTCTTTGCTTTTAAATCATGGCTAGGGAGGGTGGAGGTACAAGAATCTCAGTCAGAGATTCATCAGATCCTGGTGTCTCATCCCCCTCGAGCAGAGAAGTCTCCAGCCAACCTCCCACACATCCTGCACACCAGAGCTCTCCTTAAAGGAGCATTTTCCACCTCTCCTGCTGGAGCTGCCCCACTCCCACCAGCTGGGCAGGGAGCACAGGAAGGGTCACAGGGCTGTAACTGAGGGAAGGAGGAACTCTGCCTGCTCGACCCTAATCCCAAGACCACTTCTGTGTTTTGCCAAATGACTACTTCACAAAACATCTTGGCCAATGTGTTGGGCTTCCTCTTACATTTCTGGCCACCCACAATTTCTGAAGTCCTCTGTAATGCACTGGCTCAGTCACAACCCCCAGTGCCACCAGCACTGGAAGAACACAGGCTGGCCATGAGTTAGGTGTAGAATTCTGGGATCTCCAGGAATGGGAAGGTCACAGACAGCTGGCTCCATGGAGCTTACTCCCAGAAGAGTCTTCAGGATATTCATTTTAGTCCTTAAGCTCAATTTCACTCTTGTCTTAGGCAATTTTTTATTGATCTAATCAAAACTGCTCAGTTTTGAACATCTGAATGCCCATAAAGTAAAATTCAATAAAAGTTTCATTGAGTTGAAGAAATTCTACTGTTTGAAACTGATATATTCATATAAAATATTCTTGGCAGCAAGACAATGCTACCCATCTCTGAAGTTTCTTACACCAAAACTTCCTTCTGTGATTCCATGCTGCAGAGTAAACTGACCTCCTGCCTAAGGCCTGAGGGAAGAAGCTGCCGAAGGTCTCCAGCAAAAACCAGTCCTTGTGATTATCAGTTAAAAGCCTGAAAAGAGCAAAACTGGTAAATACAGATAAAAAAGTTTGCCCTCAACCACCAGCTGTACTCACATGGTGCTGTCAAATTTCACTGGAGCTTTCAGAGGTTAAATGAGAGAAGGTTGGCTATCCATTCCCAAATCCCCAAAAAACCAGACACCATCCAAGGCAAAGCTAAGCATCTCACCAACAAAATTACCCAGTTCACAGAAGACTTCCTGGTGACTTAGTAAATGATGCATTGGCTTCTGAAATGCAAGTGCAAATTAAGAAGCAGCATGTTCTATAAGCTTAATTTATACTCACCAGTAAGGGAAAAATAAATGAGGAAAACTACATTTTACTGACTAAAGACTGTTTCATTTCTACAAGATGCATGACTGACCTATCATCAGCAGTGGCATTCATGTAGGCTGGGAATAAAGTTTTGCCAGTACATGCACCAGCCATTTTTAGCAGAAATCTGGGCTGAAATCCAAAGAAATTCTGCTCTGCTTTTAACCTTACATGTCTCCTGCTCCTTGCCTGAGCTCCTCGTGGCTTTCCTAGCAGAGTCACCTCACTCACCCCCAGCCTTGAGCAATGCGATAGGAGAGCAGTACTGGAGCTCAGTAATACTGAGCCTCTGTTTTTGGACCTGATTGTGCAACACGTTGACCATTTGAGCCTGGATGTAGCAAAGTGCCTTTAATTCTAAGATTTTATGGATTTAGGAACCGGCTTTGCACTTTGCACAACAGGGTCTGTGTTACTGCACAATGCACAGTGCTGTCAGCAAACCAGCACAGCAAGGGGTGATGACCCAGCAGGACTTTTCTGATATTCCTCTACTATCCAAGGAACTCCAGAAACTTTACACACCCATTGCCATCTTTTTTACTTTCTGCTTTATTGCACACAAATCTGGGGCAGTTCCTGTGCTGGCACAGGTTCCTCTCAGAGCACTGCCCCAAAGCAGCACCAATAATCAGATAAATGAAGCCTATTTGAACTGAGGTGGGTCCTTTTCTCTAACACCTTTGAACATCTATGAAAATAAAGCCGTGGAGTTTACTCCTTGTCATTCAGCCTCTGCATCTCTGCATCATATTTGTTTAACCTCTCCATAGATCCACAGCTTCTTTTCTTTTCTTGCTTTCTACTAAAAAAGCTGTAAGCAAACCCAGGGCTGTTCCTGAGGGGAAAAGGGGAGGCATTTGCTAACACTAAAAACACATCCATCATCTATTCCTCACACCATTTAACATCTTGTACAAAAGCAACGAACTTTGGAATTATTTCTCTCTTGATTTCAATGATTTATACTTTGGAAATACCTTTTAAGTTTGGCTTTGCCATAACAACCTTTTATAAAAGCTAAGGGCAAGACTGATTTTCTTTAAAAAAATATCCCATTGAAACCAGAGGTGATCAGTAAAAAAGCAGTCTTATTTTATTGCCATTAAAAGGGTACAAGGTATCACTGTTAAAGTGCAACAGACTGCTGACCCAGCTCAGAGAAACAAAATAAAAATAAGCCTTATTAATAATAAAGAGCACCACGAGAATTTTAGGGTCATGTGCAGTCAGACCCTGTCACAGGCCTTACTATTACAGCAGGTGAAAAAAACACTAAAATTTCTAAACTGACAGTATGCCATTAGCAAAAGGGGAGGGTTTGCAGGTCAGTGCTGTGAATCAGCAAACAGCTGCATAACAAAGCAGCACAGTGCACAGATGATTATTGTCTTTCTAGCCCAAATCACTGCATCTCTGACATAAACTCACAAGAGTTTGTAAATGCTACATTAGGCCCTTTGATAACCAGCAGTTCTTTGGCAACTAAGCAGGATATTTTTATTTAGCAGAGAAAGATATAAATGAGATGCTTTACCCAGGATAAAGCAGGGCAGGAAGCTAACCTCCTCCAAAACCAGAATTACAATAATAATAAAACTTGAAAACCGCTACTGACCTTGTCATAATGTGTGCAGGTATTTCCAGAGACAGGAGCAAATCAAGCCGGTGCTTTAACACAGCATCCCATTCAGCGATGCCCAACTGAGCTGTTAATTCCTGGCACTGATAACCACCCACCTCTGCTTCAGCACGAGCAGCTCCTGCAGTGGCCACTGGATGGAATGGCTGGCTGGCTGCTCCTTTGTCTGACTTAACTACTACAGTTTAGCCTTGACAGATATTTTCATCTCCATGTCCCATTACAGCGAAATCCAAGCCTCTGGTTCAGAGGATGTGGGGATGGGGGTGGGCAGGGAGGCCGCCTCTCTGGGCTGAGCTCACACATCAATTCCTCAACAGCACCAGATGGCTCCAGCTAACCTTAACCAGCCTCATCTTTTGCCATTTTGACTTCTGAGCGCTGCCACAGCACAGGTAACAAACGGGACAGGGATGAGGTTGAAGATGTGCTGAATATTTAAAGCCAGCACCTCCAAACACTCGAAAACTCACCGGTGTCACTGAACATTTTTCAGTACTACTCCACGCAAGCTTTGCCCAGCTGGTTTGCAAAATTAATGGAAAGCCATGTTATTTCTGAGTCTCTGCAACAGATTCATGCATCTTGTGCTGCTATGAAAAACTTCGGGCTAACAAACTGAGCAGCAGCCAACGGGAAGCCTCCAGTGATTTCAGAGGATGATGGATCTGCCCTACATTGAGCTTTCCATTTAGATGGGTAAGAGAAATTTTTCAGTCCTCTGGAAATTTTTGAGATACTGAAAAATCCCATCCTAAACCAGGAAGAAAAAGCCAAAACCCTGGGTTCTTTAATAAAAAATAAAGAAATAAATTTTTCAGTCAGCCCAAGTGGGTAAAAATGCTTTATGAAACAAAGGTATCTTTTGTGTTCCTTCTCTAATTAGCTGACACTTCAAAGTTTTCTTTTTTAAAAAAAACCAAAAAGTTGAAATATTTTGTTCATTTCATTCCCTCATTTCTTAGAAGATAAAGACAGAGAACAAGATCTCTTGTGCCCCCCACCCACCCACATAGCCAGAACCTGCCTCAAAACCATCCTGCAGCAAGAATCCTGTGATCTACTTCACCTTTTCTCAGATTTAGGTGAAATACATGTGGCTCAAACAATTCTGCTTTAAAATGTTCCTGTCAGGATTCAAAAATGGCCAGAACTACTAATAAATCCCCCTGTGAGAAGACACTGAGAACAAGATGGTTTAACTGGGAAATTCCAAATCCCCACTGGAGAGTCTGTGCCAGAACTGGGCCATGGCCCCTCTGACCCTAATTAACATCTCCCACAACAAGTGGGATGTGCCAGCTTCTCAGGACAGTGGGAGCCCTCCACACACTTTCTGCCTGCTTCCTGTGGTTCCATTTTCCCCAAACATCCATTATTTCAGCTAATTAAAGGAGTGGCTCTGCAGTAAGATCTGCCTGCCAAAGGCGCTGGAAAAGATGATGTATTGAGCACAAAAGCCACCCGCACCTACAACACAGCTCACAATCAGTGCTCACTGCCCCAAAAGGAGACTTAACCCCAAAAGAAACCAGATATGAGACACAGAGGAATGCTTCATAGGCAAAAATCCAGCACTGAAGGGATCTTTTTCACTATTATCACATATTCTGGAAGCATTCTGAAGCTGTTTACATGCCAGTACCACACATGCATCGTGCTGATCTGCACTAAACATTTTCCAGCAAGCACCCAGGGCATGCTGACAATTTTAGGTACAGTTGTGTAAAGTGACCAATTATCACCAGAATCATTGGAAATTTTCTATTTATAACACTCTTAACCTGCAAGGAAAAAAAAGCATTTGCTAACGCAAACCTGAAAGGAAAACATTAAGTCCCGGGTGGAAAAACACTCTGGATTCCTGCCTTTTCACTGGGCTCCAGAACGGAATTAAGAGAAACAGACGCTGCCAAAGGCTTTAGCTCCACACTTACACAATCATTTCTTCATCATCCAGGATAATGGGGGAAGAGGGAACAGAAAAGCCTCAAATCCTGGTAACACTGGGACTCAGCAGTATCAGTGGGCAGTGCCAGCACTGAGCAGGCTCCTGCATTTGTGTGTGCATCTCCCAAATTCCTGGGACTCTGGGAATTATTTGTATTGTCCAAGGAGTTAGAACTGAGCTGGTTATTCTTTGCTGAAGTACAAAAGAGGCTGCACAAAGGCACTACAAGTCAATGGGGTTAGAGAGAGCACAAAGAATTACACTGGAATACGACTGTCAGAACAAACCCACCACGCCAGTGTGCAAATCACGTAGGAAAGTGCAAAACAGATCCGAGGTCACTAATGATACCTGCAGCTATCCATGGAAAAGGAACAAGGGATTGGGACATGCCTCTCCTCTTGTGCCCTGCAAGAGGACAGGATGTTCCCCACTGGTTGTTTGTGAAGTGCAGCACCACTTCCACTGCTCTGGGCTGTACCTGGTAGGGGAGGAGCAGGACTGTGATTCCCTCTGGGCAGGGAAGGAATGGGGCAGAGATGTTCTCGAGCAAGCACAGGGCAAAGGCTGGCTCTCACAGAAAGGGGGAACAGCCCCCATCCCTCCAGCAATGCCCTCGTTGGGGTGCAAAGGACCAGCAAAGAGCACAGAGAACAGTGATGGTGCTAACTTCCACCCCCAAAGGAAAGCTACTGAGAGCTCCAAAGGGCCAGAGAGTCGCTGTATTGAAAATACAAATGACTCAGCTCTGGAGTGAAAGTTTCTATTTTTGTCTTTTGGCCTCAGCAATTTGGTTCCCATCCTACAGCTTGAATCATTCAGAAATGTGCTTCTTCAGGCAAGGCCAGCTATGCCACTCTTGTTTTCCAAATTTTAAATTGGAAGATATACGTTAAGCATGCAGAAGTACAACTACACTTTTGAATTTTCTTTGTGTTTGTTTCCAGGCATGGCTGGAAAGAGAAGATGATTACATGATGAAAGATGTCTCCAGTGAGACCATTCCTGTCCAACTGAATCAAATATTATAGCCATGAAACCAAACCAAGACTGGATTTCACTTGAAACTTCACAAAATAAAATTTCATGGCTAACTTTCTCCTGAACATTTTCTTTTTCCCTAACATTCAAGCTTTCATCAGAAGGGAAAAAATCCCACACACCAATGTTTTCTCTCTTTCAGAGAAATAATTTGCTCAAAATCCTTCTTCTAAAAAAATTAAAACACTAATTATTCACATTGGGGAAGCACCACCTCATGGCCAGCCCACTTTTGGTACTTAGACACATACCTACAGCTTGCTTTAGAAAGAAGCAAATGCTTTCAACCCCAGCTGTGAGAGACTCCGTGTGGAGGGCTCAGGAGGGATTTGCTGTGTGTGAGTAAGAGGAAGATGGGCCCGCGGTCTCTGCTCAGGTCTCTTAGCACAAGTCTTCCCCCAGCTCCACCAAAGACACATCCAGCAATCCCACAGCTTCTCTGAGTTGGGAAAAGCAGCTCCTAAGCTTGTGCTTCACTTTAATAACACATGTAAACACCCTCCTAAATGGAAAGCCCATTTACACCACTGCAATCCAACTGCTGATCAAAAAGAGTAGCACAGAAGCAGCCAAAATCTGCCTCTCCAGAGAGGCATAAGGTGTAGGAGTGTGACACCAGGACACTGACCCACACATTCCTTCCAGCCCTACAGCCTGTATTCCCACATTATGCATGGCCAGAGGTTAACCCAGATACTCAGACCTAACACATGAGCCTCACAGGCTACTTTGACTAAAGTTTGCAGAATGAGAGAATATTTTTTATTTAAAAAACTCATAGATGCAGGAGACACATCTAAAGGAAGAAGCCTTTCAAGAGATTTGAGGGGGCAAACTTCCCACGCAGCAAAATCCAAGCTTAGTACATGTTAGACACAGTTCAGCGAGCTTCTTTACTGTGCCTGCTTGACTAATAAAATACTCCTTGCTACCCTCACTTCTCATTTATCACTAAGACAACCACTCTGCATCAGTTTAAGTAAAAGTGTTGCATGCAGAGAAAAAAAAAATGCAACCAATATACTGGATACAGCTGGCATCAAGGGAGTTGAAGCGACAATTTGGCAACAGCAGAGCCAAGGGAAGTGCAGAGCTGGGAAGAGCACAAGGGGAAAGAGATGGATAGGTTAGTCTGGGAAAGAAAACAAAAAATCCACACAAAACACTGAAGAAAGTGGGGCTTCACTCCAGCTTCTACCGAACTCAGTGTGAGCACTTCCCACTTCTGACTCTTCTTCTATGGGAGTAGAGAAGATCCTGGTTTCCAGGACAGACTGTCTCAGAGGGAGGATCACCTTAACAGCTGTGTCTGGAGCAGGAAGAAAACCTGATGGAAAGTCCTCTGCTCTTGGCCCAGACAGCCACCAAAGCTTTAATGGGGCTACCAAAAAAACCCATAAAACCTTCCCCTACTTGTGACAAAACCTACAAGTGGCAGAAATGCCTGCATTTGCAGAGAGGCAGAAAGGGAGGTATTTTGTCTTCCTGGTGCCTTGGAATACCAGTACTCCTTTCAGTGGAGGGAGGACGAGGACTCTGCCTGGGAGGATCCTATGTCCACGTTGTGACCCCACTGCAGCTGACAGCATTTTTGGATGTCTGCTCCAAGGCAGAGACAGCAAAATGAGGCAGGGCACAGTTCATCCCCTTCCCACCAACCTCTGACAAACTCTGATCCACTGCATCCAAGAACCTGGTCCTATCTATGCAAATAGCTTTGATTTGATAACTTTTATTCCCACCTTGCCACTGTGTGAAAGGTCCAAGGTGCAAAACATGGGAGAATTATGACCAGGATTACAAGCTCACTTAAGGAGCCCGTCTTTTTGTTTTTCAAGCTACGTATGAGATCTGAAAAGGGATCCTGTCCATTAGTGTTATTAAAAAAAAATAATGTTCCTGTTTGATGCAAAAATAAAAGCATTTTCAAAGGCTCTTTGATGTGAAAGACAGAAAGACGTGCAGGCAGATTCTGGAGGAGGTCTTGTCTTCAGCAATTACCAGCACTCTTTTTGAATCCTAGTCCCCAGACAGAACTTTTATGTGAAGTATATAATCACACTGCAGAGTGTATCAGCTCTAAACCTTGTGGCTTTTCAATTAAGCAGCAATAACCTCCAGTCCAAAAACTCCTTAACCAAGATGGGAATAAAACAAATAACCCCCCAAACCAATTAACTGCAGGTGAAACAAAGACACACTTGCTTTTAAAGGATTTCATTTTGAGCTCTTCTCGGGTAGATCCAGTTTTCCAAGCAATATTTTGATCATTAAAACAAGAAGTGATGCAATTTCCACAGTGACCACAAACATACCAAGAATATTTGAGCTAAATTTATCCAGACTTCTTGTTTGAGTCACTGCTTTGGTTCGTTATTTTTCCATGATTCTCAGCCATGCACAGAGAGGAGCTGGGGGCAGCCTGGGACTGAGTTTTCCCCAGCAGTATCTGAAATGCCAACATTTATGCCTGGGAGCCACATATTGACTATTAGAGAGGAAATGAAGCTGCTCCTCCGGCTCCCAACCCCAGGTCCCTGCTCCTTCCCACTCACCTCCTTCCTCCCACTCTTCCTGTGGCAGACTGACCCTTTCCCTCACCCCTGGGTGACAATAACAGGGCTTGTCTTTGCAGATGAGAAGTTCCTGAAGCTCACCAGGGATCTGCTGCCCTCTCCAGCTGGAGAGCGAGAGCCAAAACAGAGAGGATCTGCCCCAGGTTTCCCACTGTGCATCCCCATGGCAGACCCCAACTCCTGCCAGCAACACAAACTGCTGAACCCAAGAGTCCCTCTGACTGCAGAAAGGCTTCTGGAAGGGTGAGAGCCTTTCCTAAAACTTAAAGACTTTTTAAATAGGTCCTCTAAGTGAGGGCAAGGCACAAATTAAAAACATGGAGACACTTCTGTTGTGAAAATATCAGCAGCTTACATAAAAGAGCTGCTGCTGTGGTGATACATAATCATGCAAATAAGCAATTGCTGACCCACTAATGAGCACACAGACTTGGATTAAGGGAAGGAATTAAATATCAGCCTGACTTGATGTAAAATCTGAAACAGAAGCTATTAAGGGACAGACTTCATGGTTGAGTCACCATCCCTGGGGGGCTTTAAAAGCTGTGTGCATGTGGCACTTGGGGACATGGTTTAGTGGTGGGCTTGGCCGTGCTGGGCGAACAGGTGGACTCAGTGACCTTAAAGGTCTTTTCCAGCCTTAAAAATTCCATGATTCTATGATTTTATATAGCAGATTGGGAGTTGGATGGTATAATATCCATCCCCCCTCATCCTCATCTGCAATGCAAACAGTTCCTTCCAGCTCACTGCCTTCTGCAAGCAGAGCCTTTATCGATCAGAGCAGTGAAAAGCAAACAAACCACAGACTTAATGCTGTAAGGATCCCTGAAGATCCCATTATGTCAGTGCAAAGACTTTAATGGGTTTTGGATAAGGCCCCCATAGGCTCTGGGGAGGATAAAACCCCGTAATTCATAGCATTTTCTTAATGAAAGTATAAAATCACCTGCAACATCTCTGTCAAAACAATAAATCAATTACAGGCCTGGTAAAGGCTGAGTTGGTGCGAACACTATCAATTGCTTTTTTCCCACTGAAACAGAGGACAGCAGTTCCATGACCCCAGAATCAACCCTCACCTGAAAGCTCCCTCATAAATCACACCTCAGGAACACTGTAAAGAACTCCCTGTGTACAAGCTCTAAGGGCAAAGGATTTTCTTTACTACCTTATCACCTTATCTTTGGTTTTTTCCTGGCTTCTTGATAGAGTTGTCATAAGTTACATTTCAACATAATACACCATAAATACATTTTAACATGAAGGTGGAAAAATAAAGCTGTAAAGCAGCAGATAATTCCAGATACAGCTCAGATAAAGATCAATGTTTTACTGCTGCCCGTAAATCAAACTGGCTCTCAGGTCAGACTCTCTGCTCAATTAACTTCCCAAGGTCTTTACTGCACCACTGGCTCTCCCAGCAGCTCTGCCCTCCTTGATACAGCCCTCAAGTTCAAGAGCAGGCTGGCTTTGATGGGTTTTATCAGGAAAATTGTAAATGCCTCAGCATTCCTTGCCCTTTTTGAAATGCAGGTTGGGTTTGGACAGATCTTGTAACACCCAGCTCTGCACAGGAGGGCAGGTTTAACCACAGGCATGTTCAGCTGCAGACCAGCCTTCCGCAGTGGCTCTCGGCCCCTTGTGAGATTGCACCACTTCTGTATGAGGAGTTTATTTAAATATTTAAAAATACAAGCCTATTACTGCCTTACTAGTGTACTTCCTATTCCTGCTGAGCATTTCCTACTTCTCCTTCTGCAGGGCATTCTGCAGTAAGACTGACTCACATACAAAACCTGTTCTATTTTCTGCTTTTTTGGCTCATAAGGAACCCTTTCAGTTTGCTGTTTGGACTCAAATTTACTCACAGCTTAACAAGCAGGAAGAAAACCAGAAAACCTTCAAGGCTGATTTAGTTTGATTATGGAGAACTTCACACGACTGACACACTTTGCAGCTCTCCAGTGCTCCGTGTGCTCAGTTCACCTCCCAGATCCTCTCCTTGTCCTTCTCACCCCACACTGCCATAAAAAACTCAGGGTACTGTTGCTAGAGGGTGATGTGTGGATGGAAAAAGCAGGACAGAGGCTGTGAGTACTCTTTCCCTGTTACACAGCACAACGTGCCCCAAGGCCCACCTGCTGGTCCTGTCCCCACACACGGCTGACGGGGAGATTTTAAGGTTTACATGGTGATTTCATGAGGAGCAATGTGATACCGGTGGTGCTGATTTTCCCTTCCTCCTCTATTCAGCAGGAAAGCTTTTTAAACAAAGCTATTCACACTGCAAGTTCCTGCCCTTCACTTTTAAGGCAACAATGGTGCAGAACTGTGAGGAAATCACAGAATCGGAGAACAGGCTGAGCTGCAAGGCACCCATCAGGATCATGGAGCCCATCTCTGCACATATCCTGCCCTGATGCCAGCCAGGAGCGAGGCTGGAGGCACAAAGTGTGTCCCAGAAGGATAGACTGCTCCATTTGCTATTGGCCAACCTTGAGCTGTCACCACTCAAACTGTTGAGAAACTTTCCCTGTACAATTGCACTTGCTCCTGAGCAGTCCCTCTCGTTAAACGACCCTTTGACTTTTCAGTTCAACCCTTACTCACACCAGAGCCTTTTCCAGGATTCAGGAAGCTGCAGGGCAGGCAGTAGCTTTCCCTCTGAGTCAGATCTGAGCTGAGCCATGACCCAGCCGGGGTTGCAAAGGCCACTGCCATTGTGGGCAGCTTCTTTCTGATAAAAGATAAAGCCCTGTGAGCTGCAGGGTCACCACAGAATTTGCAAAGCACAGGTTTAGGGGCCTGTGGTCCACTTCAAATGATAGCTCGAGTCATTTATTCTGGTTACTTGTTTGCTCCCTCATGTAATACTTAGGTCCCTTTTCCAGGCACACTGTCCATGTCTATCTGTGCTTCCCTGGACAGTAGACAGTTACCAAGTCACATCTGATTTGCCTCAAAAGAAGCTGTGAAGGTGCAGTTAGTTAATATCTGTAAAGCTACTATGAAGTTTCAAGCAGCTCTCTTTGGCATTGCTGTCCATAATTATGTAATGTTAGACACATTCCACTATAACCCCCCTTTTCAATGCTCATTTCCAGATTTAGCAGGAGAGAAGAGACACCCTCTGGCATGTTTGAAGGATAATCCAGTTCCACCTCTGAGACACACACGTGTGGCATATGAATGCTCTGTAACTTTGAACAAAATACACAGTAAGAGGGAGATAAGCTCTTTAACAGAAGTACCCTGATGTTTCAGAAGACAATGATTGCTGTCCTACACCTCTGAGGAACTGTCTCCTAGAAAACCACACAGGATTAAATCCTAGCTGTGAAATTTCATAAGATTCAAAGAAATCAATCAGCCCTTAGAAAGGAGACGAATCTTTACGCTTTTCTATGCATTCATAAAGTGATGCCTTTGGGCTTCCATTGTACTTCCTACAAAATTCACATCATGTCACCTCCTCTATATTATGCAGAGCTCTTTAACCAAGTTAAAAAAAAAAAAACAACAAACCCTGTGCTTCATGAGAGACTGCAGCCACCCCCATATCCCTGCTCAGTTTCTTTTAATTAGGACAAGATGAACAAATCCAGGGGAGGGGAAGCAGGGTTTCAGGAGGCAAAGGAGATGCTGGGTGCACCCACAAGGGAGCCTCATCCTGCGCTCCGGTGACAAATCCCCTCCGAGGGCTCAGTCAGCACAACCAAGCCAAGCCCAGCACCAGCCCTGGAGGGCAGAGAGGGTCCAGTTCTGACACAGAGCTCGCCCACTCCTGGGGAAAGCTGGCATCCTGCTGGGATACAGGGAAAGCCGGCATCCTGCTGGGATACAGAAAGAGCACTGGCAACCGGGACGAACAGCAGAGGAGACACCTGAGCAAGGTGAGCCCCTGCACCCTATGTTACATTTTCTAACTAACTAGGATGCTGTGAACCTTTTCTCCACATATGATTGGTCAGGGCTTTATAGCTGCCAGGAAAAAAACTCCTAAAAAGCCTAAGGTTTCAGATAACGAATGTGCCCAGGGACCCGCTGGAAGGTGCCTCCAGCGCCGCTGATCCGACTGACCCATCCCGGAGCCCCGGCACGTCCGTGCTCTGGTTAACCCCCCCCCAGCCACATGCCAGTCCCTCCTGCCCGAAAAAAAAATAAAGACTCCAAGCTCTGAGCACTAATGAGGTCGTCGGCATTAAAGAAATGATCCGGGATCTCACTGCCCTTCCCAGCAGCTCCCGCTGAATGGGAGCAGGAGGCTGCATCCACACTGTTCCTAAAGGCGCGCAAACAATGGGTTCGCATGTGGAGGCTGAATGAGTCACCGTGTTCCTGCTCCAGTCCCTGTAACGGGATCCGAACGCAGAACAAGGACCAGCTAACGTAGGGAGCGGACCAGTGAGCTAATGACAATCATTCTTGGCAGGACCCAAACAATCCTGAAATAACAATGAGTTTAAGCATGTACAATACCCTTATAAAGAGCAAATCCACCAAGGCAGTACTGGTGCCTTGTACAGGGATCTTAAGCTTTACAAGGATCCCTCTGCCAGTTTTCCAACACTGTAGACTGTTTTAATATAACCCAGATATATCCATATAGAGGAGTCTACCACTGAGATTTGCATGCTTCCAGCTAACCAGTTTAACTGAATATAATTACATAACAGCAACGTGTAATAAAGTTCTTAAAAAAACCCTGAACTCAAAATATAGAAAATACCAACTATTCCACTTTTCACTTCATTATTCACTCCTACAATAATTTCTTTACCGTATCTTTAAACAGTGAGAAAACTTGTCAGATCACTACTGCAGAACAAAAATTTAGCAATTTGGAACAGTTGCGAAAGGTTAGTGCAGATTAAAATTCTCCTCGTGGTTTATAGCTTAGTATTCAAGTGGAGATAATTTCTTCCAGAGAGAAACTCAGAAGAGAGAATTTAAGAATTTTAAGACTATTCAATAACCAAGTGTTACAGAAAGGTACAGTGCTAATTACCAAAAGCAAAGAGAAAAATCAGTATCACAGAACAAGCAGCATACGTACGGAGAAAGGAAAGAGTTCCCAGAGCTCCCTGTGACGCTGGTGAGAAACGTCTTCAAACAAGACAAGGAGGCCTCTGAATAAACTATCAGGTTTTGCTTCATAGTTGCTGATAAAATCCAAAATAAGGCTGCAAAAACATTAGCTTCTGCTGGAGCCTGCTTACTCACTACAAAGCGTCAAACACACCTTCTTCCCACACTTCAAACGCAGATGCTGCCTCCTAATGAAGCACTTGCTGCAAGGGGGGAACACCGTTACACAAGAACAGGAGGCTATTTCTTGCTGCAGAAACATAACTGGGGTTTGACTCAGAGAAATGCAGCACTGCCTGGGAGCTGAGGGTTGCAGGGAGAGAAACCATCCAAAAATAATTTGGCTGCTCAGGAAAAAAAAAAAAATTCACAGGAAGCAACCTGAAGCATATGTCCCTTCCAAAAGGGGAATTTCTTTATTACATAAACACAAACCTTCTAATCTAGCCCAACATTAAATCACTGCAAGCCACTGAATTGGAGCTGACAGTAAAACTGGAGCAGGTTAATATCTGTTCAGGCTGAGAAGAGATGCTCTGATTTTAGCAGCTTTCATACCCTGCATACCCATTGCATCAGTGACTGGGAACATATTTGCATTCACACACTGAAAAAGCACAGATCTTGTAAAACATATTTAGGAACTGGTGAGACGTGATACATATATTGACTAATTCCGTAGGCCTTTGGAGAACATCCGTCTTCAGGGGAATGCTATTCTTACCACCTCAGCAGTTCAACATCATTCTCCCTGGAAGTAAAATTCCTTGTTCTAGACTGTAAATTCTCAAAGACTAGGGCTCAAAAAACTTTCACATTTTTAAACTTCATCAAAGTCCAGTGGCAGCTGGGTACTGAGTTCTCTTAGAACCTTTTGCTCCCAGTCTGAACAGGAAAGAAATAAATCCTCCTATTTACCATTTTGTGGATCCATGTTGCTCTCCCTGCAAACAGCGGATTCCTCCGTTCCCACACACCAGTACATTCTGGGTCGCAGTTGTGAAGGTCCCTCAGACAAACTTTCCACAGCACTTCAAACTGAACAGTGGTGTCAAAGCTGGATGGTCCCCATCACGTGAACGCAGGAGCAGAGGCTGCTAGTGAGCACCATCCTGAAGAAACACCATTTACTCTGTTTAAAAATAAACAACAAAACAAATTAATCATTCTACTATAGAAATTGTGAGATGCTCATCCCTCTCCACTGTTAACACAGTTATCTAAACGTTACATTGCAGAAATACACTTATCATCCTATAAATACAATTATTTTCATAATAGCTTTGTTAAGAGCATAACATGAATTAACAGAGGGGACTAACAATTTCTGCACTACAGTAAGATAATGTTCCTAATTTTTCACCACCAAAGCTGCTCAGTCTTTGGGCAGAGGACAAGGGGGTGGGCAGGGGTCACAGCTGCAGTTTCAGATTCTCCACAAGCTGGTGTAAAGGCAGACCATTGAAACCCTGCAGTGCAGCTGGAGAAATCCTAAATGCAACCTCAAAACCTTTCCCATCCACAAAGACAACCACGGCTCTTGTGAGACTGTGAGAAACTGAAAAACACTGATGTGGTTACTGAGATAATCCTCTGTAGGAAAGAGAAGAGGGTGAAGAGAAACACACCAGCTGCTGTCCCCTCTGCCCAGTCCTTTTAGAGAACTCTCCAACCCTGGAAGCATCAGGCTTCTTCAAACACATGCAGGGAGGCAAATCAGGCCCTCAGGAGCTATTAAAGGTTGGCTTCTTGCGAACTGCCTGGTATAACAGGCAGCAGAAAATTGCACAGCTCAGTCTCCTGAGGCATTTCCAACTTCTTCCCTTTTCACAGCTGCACAGCCACCCTTTAACCTCTTCGTACAGAGGTTCAAACTACTGGAGGATTGCAGTGTGTGTCCAACCAGCATCAGAGCTCCTTCATTTTCTGCTTTCAGTCTCAGTCAGTAAACGCCTCTCAGATGTAACATGATGCCCCTCAAATGATTCTTACTGGTTCTTCTGATATCTGGCGTGTGATGAGTGTGGTTTTGATTTGAGGCTCTAGCTCAGCAAAGCTCATAACCCACCTCGCACTCTTGCCAGCAAGGCCCGAGATCATTCCTGACTCTCCCTGAGCAGAGCTGGCTTCCTGAGCTGGGATCAAAGGCCAAGGGGAATATAAAAATGTGCTGATCCATCACCACTCTCCAGGAAGCTTTCTGCTCCTCCCTCCTTCTACTAGGTTTCAACCACCAGCCAACAACACTAAAAATCACCGCATCCTACTTCAGTTGTTTCTAGGCAAATATTTGAATTTTAGATGCGCTCTGCTTCTGCTGACCCTGACTTTGCGGTGCCTGGCAGCAGGAGCCAAAACTCACACCCCTGTGCCCACAGTCTGGGCATTGGGTGCTGCAGGAGGCTGAGGTGGAGGTGATCCCTAATCCCAGAACCAAGCCCACAAACTGGTGAATTGGGCCATGTTGGTGGAGGACTGAATTCTGTCCTGGAACGTGCTGGGTTCCCACCAGACTCAGCTCCTCTCCCGGTCTTAGCTTTCCTTGACCACACTGGCAGGAGGAGCTGCTGTGCTGGGATCACACATCCCTCCCCACCATGGGTGGGACACACCAGGCAGAGGTGTCAGGGAGGCTCTCACACCTCCCCAAAGCTGCCCAGGTTGTTAACTCTGACAACCGAGGGGATGTGATGCTTCCAGCAGCTGCCCGCCCTGTGCCCTCAATGCACCGAGCAGCTCCAGTGAGAGTAAACACTTCCCCATGCACGCTCTGACCCACCAGCTCTGCAGCAGATGATGGTTTCTGAGGCATTTCCCTACTCTGAGGCTGGGACAAACCATGTGCACCCACAACAACCGTACAAGAACACTGAACAGGGGGCAGCGTGGACCCCTAAGGCTTGAAAACCATCCCACTCCTGATTTTCAGCTCTCTACTCAGATTAGTCCCCGGGCCAAAACTTTCCTCTTATAAAGTGAAAGGAAAAATAACTTTTAGGAAAAACAGTGGTGTGGTTTTGATAATCAGTTCCCTTTAACTGCAAGTAACTGCACGCTGTAGCCATGTATATTACTGCCACACAGCGCCCATCTATGCAGGATTTCCGTATTTCAGGACCTTTGTGTACGTAATTAAAAAAAAAAACCTACAGAGCTTTACCTCAAGCAATGCACACAACTGTAACACAAGCAAACACCACATGTGGATTTGGTTTAGGGAGTCTATGTGCTCTGCAGAATCTCATTCAGAAGGAGATGGACCATGCAGAATACACCTGAACACGTGTAAATGGGATTTACAGCCCATTTCACACATTCCCAGTCCTGACACCTGCTACTGCCCCAGCACATCTGACCTCACCTGAGCCATCACCTCCCCTCGCTTCATCAGCCTGCCCAGTCTTACCCGTGTATTGTGCCTAAAAGCAGCCAGGCCCCCAGAAACATCACAGTTTGCCCGAAATCGCTTCCTAATTCACAAAAAAACCCTGCTAAAACTTCAGTTCTTTGCTCAAACCACCTGTAGTTTCTGACAATCCCACCTGGGGCTGGTATCACCACGGATCTGAGAGGCCCAGGGACCACCGGTGTGGGAAGGCGCTGGGGCTCTCCTGTCTGGTGTCACAGCGGGCGGGGTGATGGCGAACCTGGGGCTGAAGTGCCAGCCCAGGGACCCCCTGCCCACCTCGGGTCCCCCTGCCCGCCGGGATCCGCATCCTTCCTCCCAGGGTGAGCAGCGAGCACCAAGCCACCCCCTTCTCCCAGCCCTCGGCCAGCGGCTAGGGGACACGAGGCGCTCCACCCCGATTCGGGGCTCTCACACGCCGTTCCGGCCGCTTTCCAGCGGCCGGGGTGGGGCGTCCCCTCAGAGCGACTCCCGCTGCTCGCTGGCCCCGCCGGGCGGGGCGGCCGCGCTCCCGCCGGGCTGCGCCCGCAAAGTTCGCTCCGAACTTTCATTTTCTTTTTAAAAAAACGCGGTTCCCCCCTCGTGTCCCCCCGAAACGCCGCGGCAGCCCCACACCGACTGCCCTGGCGGCGGGGCAGGTGCCCGAGAAGTGGCAGCAGAGCCACGGTACCTCCTGTGTCCCGGGCCGGCGCTCCCCGCGCTGCCGCCGCCTCCTCCTCCTCCGGCGCCGCCCGCACGCCTCGCTCCGCGGCCCGGGAGGCGGAGGGAGGCCGGCAGGAAAGGGAGCGGGACAGCGGCTCCTCCTCCGGCCCGGCACCGCGGCCAAGGGCGAGTCCCCCGGCACGGCCCCTCGCCTGCCCCCGAGGGCAGGGCTGGCCCGGAGGAGGAGGATGGAGCTCCTTCCCCAGACCCGACCCGACCCGCACGCCCGCCCCCGGGCAGCTCCTCAGGCTCAGCGGATTGGAGTTTTTTAGGAAAACCCAGCCTGGGAGTGGCAGTGGCTGGAGCAGGACCCCTCCCGCACCGCTGCCCATCGTCCCGGCAGGGCCCGGCCTTACCGCGGCAGCGCCCAGCACAGCTCTGACTTTGAAAGTTGCTCCTTCCCCGGATCGCGGCGAGTTTGGTCCTCGCTGGAAGAGCAGAGCGAGGTTGCCCCCTCTCTTCGGAAGGAGTCAGATGTTGGTGTGCGCAGTCCTTCCCCAGACTGACCCATGCCTCCCCAGGAACCTCTAACAGGGCAGCGATTGCTCCATTTCCCACACCCATCGGACCACCTAAGACAAGACCATTTCTGTGTGCCTTTTGCTTTACTATTCGTAGTGATTCTGTAAATTAAACAGAGGCTGGGGTTTTTCCCCTGGTCCGTACCTAGCAATGGATCACTGATGGTCACTTGAGGATGGATGTGCATTCACAGAACGGCTGCGGCAGCCTGGGATTTGCCTGGGGGTTTCTTTGGATGATTATGGAGACAAAGATGGATGTTCACCGGTGCTTTTCCCCGTGTTCAGGTCCCCATCAATCTGTATCCAGCTGCAGTCATAGGTAGAGAGCAAGAACGTACCAATACTATTCGGTTTTTTTACTTTTAACACAACTAAAACCCAGCATTACCTGTTTTTAGCACCCTTTCCACGTCTTACCCAGCCTGCTCCCTTTTATGCCTCACGGCCCAGCTCTTACCCAGACCTTTCTTACACCTTTTTTAGCACAAAGTTTGAAAACACCCTAAAATAACTCTTTTTCCTTTATTATGATAGAGCCTCTAATTTCCTCTGGCAATAATTTACCCACATATTCAAGCTAATTTTTCCCTTTTTTCCCTCCCCAAATTTCATCCCACTCTTCCTTATGTCTCTATTGATTATGTCACTCACAGTAATGCCTTTGTATCTCCAGCCTTCCCTTTTCTGGAGTCTGAAAGCTTCTGAGTGATGCTGTCAGCAAGTGGAAAATTCAAGGAGTTTGGCTTGGCCTGTGTAGGGAGCCGATAGGAATTTCTCACACATCAGATGGGAAGAAAGTTAAAACACAATGGAATGTTCTTGCTCTGTATCTACATTGCAGATGAGAGAAATAAAACAGGACTGGGAACACATTTAGCGGAGCCACACTCGTGGTGGATGTGTCTCGAGGGGTTTAGGAAGCAGCCAGACCAAGGCAGAGAGCCCCATCTGGCTGCAGGAGCCACGGTGTCTTGAAACACTTCATTTCGAGGCTCACCTCAGAAGGAAAAGAGGATCCATCCAACTTTGTGCTTGCCCCTGCCAGCTGCAGCTCTGCTCTCCTCCCTCTGCTTACAGTAAATGGCACAACTCAAGCTTTTACGTGCAGAGCACTGACCACACTTAGCACTTTACTCTTTTAAAATTAGCTAATTCTTCCCAAATTGCAGAAATTAATCCAAGTGCAGATTCCCTCACAGTCCCCCAGTGAATCCTCAGACATACCCATTTCACAAAGTTAAACATTTATTAGGAACAAGAACTATTACAAAAAAGATATCCATAGTCTAAATATATACATGAGGTTTAAACATAGCATTTTCATGTACCTTTAGCTATAAAAATACATTAGATTAACTGTATCCTAATTTATAAATATAGTTCTTTTCTTTTAAAAAAACAACTAGTATTTCATATGAAAGCCTTACTGTGCAATGGAAGAATATATATACCCTCTAAGGGGTTATTTTAAAGTTAGTGTCTAGCGTTATATAACTTAGAAAATTCAGTGTGTAGAGTCAAACCCTGATTTATACAAAAAGAGATACACTGACCTTTTAAAAACTTGATAAGGGGGAAAAAAAGTGAAATATATATCATACATATACAGCCAGAAGAGTAGGATTTTAAGAATTTCCGATTATTTCAGTCTCCACCATTGTTTATCAAAAATACAGAGATACGTCAAGATAACCAGCCTTTTACTGTTTGCCTCACCTCCCTACTGTCTGGCTGCAGCCCAGGAAAACCCTCAGGTGGGCAAGAGTAAAATATTTGTCTGAGAAGATGTTTGCACTCTTAAGTGTCTTACAAAAATAGAAACTTATTTACAATGATCCCATTTGGCCTTTCATGGGGAAGGGAGGACATTTTCATCACTGGAGGGGGAGATTTACCTGTCTCACACCCTCTGGGAGGACAGGCTCCTAGTTACACTCTTGGAGGTATGTCATGTCAGAAGTGAAGTGGTGTTGAAGTGCAATTTCAACGTTCACCAACTAATAAGGAAGTTTAGGCTCATGCAAACTTTTTTCCTTACTTATCGCCACCCACCTTCCTTCCTCCTCCAAAAAAAGCTCCACTCATGCAACAGAGTTTGTTGCTGTCTGAGCCTATCTGTGAGCAAAGGAAGGTACTGGTTAAATCCAGCTTGCAGCAGAGAAGAGAGGTTAGACCTGCGTTTCTGCTTCAAGCTCTGACATCTGGAGCAGCAATCCTTATCAGTGCTCCCTGGAGATCTGCTGATAAACCATAAGGAACCTCGGTGGGTTTGTTCTCAGAGGACAATCCCAGAGGGATCAGCTGAACTTCCTAACAAGCTGTCACCACTAACTCCTGCACACTCACAGCTCCTGCAGATGTGGGACTGGCTGTGCCTTTGCCAAGGTTCTCCAGCAGAGTCAGGAGGAGAGGAGGAGGGAAAGCAGTGAACCCAGGAACTGAAGCCAGCATGTGGCTTGTCATGAATCTCATCATAATTAATCTCATAATAATGTCCGGGTATGCAAAGAAGTTACTGCAGGAGGTACTAAGGCATGAACTTGGTGTGAGAGCCACTCCAAGGACAGCTGTGAGCAAGGGACAATCCAAGGCAGTTGTTTTCTCAGGGAAGGATCAGCTACTCTGTGCTGGCCACGAGATGACAGCACTCACAGGGACGACTGCAAAGCTGCTGACACATTGAAGTCCAGCCACATCTTATTCCATGGTAACTGGCTTGTACACCCTCCTCTTTAGCACTCAGGGTGTACTTG
Source organism: Aleadryas rufinucha (assembly GCA_013397815.1). NCBI lineage: Eukaryota > Metazoa > Chordata > Aves > Passeriformes > Aleadryas > Aleadryas rufinucha. The sequence continues at coordinate 181,813 of VZTH01000332.1, forward strand.
GGAGCACCTGCCTTTTCACACTGCACTTCCAGGAATGTATTTTAAGCTACATTCATACAGGATAAAGAAGCAGTGAGAAGAGCTTACAATTTTTACTCTCACAGTAATACTCCTGGCTCAAAAAACAAAGAGATGTTCAAAAAGCCTGAAAGTTGCAGAGAAAGAGAGAGCAGGACAGTTTCCTGCAGCTCTTCTGCTCCCTCTCCCAGATCAGAAGGACTGGTGTGGGGTGTTTTCTGCGGGGTATCTACCATGCTACATGCTCAACATCCAACTCGGTGTCACCACGGTAAGTGCAGTGCAAAATCCTCTTGAGAAAAGTGCTGTAGTGAAGGTTTGAGATACAACTGTGACTCACTGGGAGCCAGAAGGGTCTGCAAGTCAGGAACTTGCATTTGCAGCATGTGTAGTGTGTGCACACCCAAACATCAGGTTCCAAGGACACTTGAAAGTCTGGCTCTGTTGGGTGAAATACTGGCCCCAAAGGAGTCCTCTAGGAAACTCCCACAAATCTCATTCAGGGCTAGAATGTCACCAGTATGGAGAATGCATATATCTTTAGAGACACCAAGATAGCTTTTTTAAAGAGAATTTCCTTACAGATCCTTCCATGAAAGCTTGCACTCCCATTCCAAACTCCAGCTGCAATCTTCACACAAACTCCACCAGCTCCAGTCAAGTTGTTCTAACCCTACCACTCGAGTCCATCTATGCCAAGGGAAACCCAAGTGCCTCTGAAGGTATTTGCCAGTACCAGTGATGGTACCAGCAGTCTCTCTGACATGCCAGCGATGTCCATGTCCTTCAGGGGTACAGTTTGGAAGCAGATGTTCTGCAAACACTGTGACTGACCAGAGTTTGAATCACAGGGAACAGGCAGATGTACAGCCAGGGACTTGCAGAGTACAAGTGTGTACTGCCAGTAGGGTCAGTATATCAGTTTTTGAAGAGTCAGTTGGCAAAACGGAGTCCAGTAGATTGAGTGTTCCTAGAGGAATAAAGACAGGTGTTTCCATTTTCCTTCCCACCCCTCCCCTCCCCTTTGCTCTGAACACGTCCCCCATGTGTCACATTCAGAGTGTCAGCATTTTAGGCCTCCTGTTTTCATGGACTCTTCTGGGAGAGTTTAATGGTGACTGTTTTCACTTCGGTATATTCTGCCAGAGCATATTCGCCACTGCAAAAGAAGAGAGGAGGAAAGGGATAAACAATTGTAGCATGTTAATGTGTATTTCCCTGAGAGAAGAGAGTTGTACATGTGCATTTTAACAGCTGCTGTAGGTGACATCAGGTCATTTAAACCAGATCTGAACAACTTACACCAGCTATCCATTTGTCCCACCACTTCTAATAACCACCAAGTACATGCACATAAGTACATACAATTACACCCTGCTGTGAAAGACACATGGAATGCTTTGGTCACTGTAACCCACAAGATGACACCGGTGACTCTGCCTGGTACAAACTGAGTGCTGCTGTGAGAAGCCATACAAGAGACAGCCACATACACACAGTTATTGGTGCTTAGACAGAAATTAAAGTTATTTTTTCACCAAAAGAAAGCTTCTGTCTACAAGATACCCTGTCATCAGGAGGGCACAGTTGCTCCAGAAATGCATACTGATGAGAGAGCCCACCACTGCATTATGTCTTGGTTGGTGGTAACTGGCTCTATTTCCATGCCTTGCCCATGGGAAACCTCTGACATCCTTTAATTAGCCAGGCAGTCAGGCAAAGCAAACCATAAGGTCTCAATATATATCTGTGTCCCATCTGAGGATTCATTTATTTGCTGTGCTTAGCAAATGAGGCACCTGAATGTCTCGGAGCGGCAGATGCACCAGAACATTTACAGAAATGGTTTCTGGAATTAAATCTGGCTTGTGAAAGAAAAAGTGTGTTAGAGTCCTCTGAGGAGTCTGCTGAATGGTCAAAGAAAACCTGTCTCCTATACAAGAAGAAAATTTAAATTTAAGACAATGTCTCAGCTCTGTGTCTAACTCATGGGGTAACAAGTTAGAGCTGAAATGTTTGGTAGCCCCACAGCAACAGGCCAAGCTGGGGAAAAGAGACAAAGGGTTCTTCTGTAATTTAGCAGCAAACTTGGCAGGTGGGATGGAGAATGATTTGGGAGATCATTCCTTCCCACCAGAAGAGGTCCAACAAGGAGCAATGATACAGTAGCCAAGAGAGGCACAGACACCACCATGGAAAGATGGGGCAGGTTTGGGGTGGATACCAGTGTCCCCAGCCATGGTGCCATACTTCTCCCTTCATCTGAAAATCTAACTAGTATGGAAAAATGCTTCCAAGTGGACTTGACTGAACTGGAGCTATTAAAAGCTTATAAAGCAGATGAAGGTGCTCCTAAAGGAGTGCTTTACATCCACGCTCTACTGGCTTAGCACCTCCCTATGCAGCATGCTGCAAGCCTGATTAAACTTTAAAAGCAAATTCAACAGTGTTTTCACAGTCACAAATGTTATTGCATTCACCACCCACACAGAAACAAAATATTGAGCAAAACTTACAGTTCTCTGCCATTGCCTGACATTTTAAAGCCACCAAAAGGAGCCTGTGCATAGAGCGCATTGTAACAGTTGATCCTACAATAAAAACATCAATTTCAAAAAGACAATTCAATACCAAGGAAAAGCAAGATGATGACAACAGCAACAATACAATAAAAGTCTGAAATATCTCTGTTTTCTCTTTTATACAATTCAGTCACTTGAGAAATCAGATTTTAGCAATAAAATCTTCTTTTGCTGCAGAAACAGAAAACATCTGAGTAGTTTTCAGTCTGACCTACATCTCACTTCATATCCTCTAATGGCAAAGACATTCATACTTGAGCTGGAATTTATGCCATGTTCAGAGTCATGATTAAAATAAATAGTCCAAGCTATTCCCTAATTTATTAAGCACATTCTGAAATGAACATGTTTACTCAGAAAGCTGTCTAAACACTCGCAACCAGGCCCTAGCATCCACTTCCAGGTATAGAAAATATTTGGACTGTATCAGACAATTGTGTCACAGTAAAATAAAAGCACTAGGCCCATTTCTATAGATACTTGGTAGAAAAAGCTGGTGCAGACACTTCCCCAGCATCTCAGTAAGATCAAATGACTGAAGGTCATACAGCACAGGTATGGCTTGTGCTGTAGGTCTGCGCCTTCATGTGTGTCCAGCACATGTACCCTTCAAAGCCCAACATCCCATTTTTATATAAGTATTTGAGGCAGATTCTTCTGGTGCCAACTCTTGAAATTAATCCTCTGCATCAGAATCAGACACCAGATCAACTTCTTGAGTGGGACAAAAAATCAGGATTCCATCTTTGAAACGATTCTAAAATAAAAAGAAATTTTGTAAGCAAAAATAGCTGCTTTTCTTTGTGACAGTGGTGTGTTGCCATCTACTGTCCACACTGGTTTGTGCAGTAGAGTCCCATCTGGTGCTGGCTAAAGATCATGAGAATTGTTTTTTGCTACATACAGGGTTTTGGAAGGCATCACATCTGGTGGAACTTACTACAACCCCAACAAAGAAATACTTCAACTGAAAGAAAAAACAGTCCATTTCCTGACACACTGTCTGGGCCTCACCACCTCATTTTGAGGAACGGATGTTGCTTCTAAGCAGAATATCAAGAATTAGGCAGGCTACTGATACATCTTACCTCCAGCATTTAGAGAATCACAGATATTCTGAGATGGGAGGGACCCACAAGGATCATGAAGTTAACTCTTAAATGAACGGCACATATGGGGATGGAGCCCACAGCCTTATTAGCACCATGCTCTTACCAACACGATTGCAAGTCCTAAATCCCTCTCCCCTCTCAGGAAACAAAGCCTCAGCCCACCCTCTGTTCCCAGCCTGCTCACCAGACTGTTCCTGACTGCAGGGCCGAAGCCAGGGTTAAGGCTCTGTCCAGGTTCTTGGTGAACACCGCAGCTGTGAGTCCATACTCAGTGCTGTTGGCTCTTCTGATCACCTCTTCTATACTCTTGAACTTCATAATTGGCTGAACTGGCCCAAAAATCTGCACACATCAATTAAGCCTTAGTACAAGAAAACATCTGCTAATCATGGTAATTTTGAAGTAATCAGAATCAGATGCTCTGTTTGAATAATATATTTAAAATGTTGTATCTTAGCCTTCTAGGGGTCACTGATAGAGTGTCTTAAAAACTACTAATTAAACTTCAAAGGAAGCATTGTGATGTGCTGTAGTAGTTAATAAATGTTAAGATCCAACAACTAATGGATCATCTACAACAATCAAAATAAGCAGAGTTAGATCTGGACAAGTTACAAATGATTCATCCTTACTCCATTTACAACTCTCCTTTTGAACTCTGGAGCTGGGTGTACTCAAGTAACAATTAATTTATTTCAAGGACTGCAAGTTTTCTTCCTTGGTTTTAACCCTGATTTTGTCACTGTATGCATTTTATTTGCATGCAGCGCATTTACCACATCTGTGCTTGACCACAAATTTGGCTTCCCAGGTTGCCAGTGTAAAGGCAACCGGCATACAGAAGGCTTCCCAAATTTTGGGATAGACTCTCATCAGGTACAGTATCAAAGGTGGAGCCCTTTCTTGGTCTACAGGGTCTCACAGCACAATAAAGCCCATCGAAGGTGAGATACAGACTCATTTTGGCCACTTTTAGGCTCATACAAGTATTTCTAAATGTCTTTGTTTTGGGATATCTTAAGTGGAGCCTCAATCCTAGGCAAAGGATGAACGTTCATTTGCAACAAAACTGCCAATGAATGGAACTGGATAAGCTTCGTGAATCATGGCGTGGGATTTGGAGTCAGTTCATTAAGAAAAGGTCTGTCATGGGATTTTCAGCTCTTTTTCTCTCTATTTTTAGCATGCAACTCATGCCCTGACTGATATCTTTCCCAGGTTCCTTAGAGATTCTGTGGCAGATCTGAGACATTTGAACATCTTGCCAGGAGTGAACAGCAAGCAGCCCCATAAAAAGCACTAGGCTAAACTATAAAATACAAATGTCAATTAGACTCTGGCAACTACTTATTTTCCATTAGGGAGCATGATGAAAAGTAGATTAACTTCTATTTCAAAGGAATATCACAGGATCTAATCATATGCAGCTTGTTCAACATTTCTGCATATGAATAATGAAAGCCAGAGTATTAGATCTGCACTTTGCTGGCTTTGACCATGTTTTCATATAGGAAAGAAGTAGTCAGTCTCAGGGGATTTTGCCATGAGAATGGAATCTGGGATTGTTTCAGATGCTAAGGCTGCTTCAGAGAACTTCAGTGGCCATTCCTTTGCTCCTTACCAGCTTCAGTCCCCAGAGATCTTTTCCCACCTTTCTGCAATAAAGGAACCCCTTCTTTACAAAGTAGTGGAGTAAGAACACACATTACACTGTCCACTGTCACTGGCACTTACAGGGTAAATAATTGCTCCAGCCTGCCACAGTGTCAGTTATTTTTACTCAGTTATTTATATTTAAAATATTTCAGACAGAACCCCCTCCATCACCACTATGTCTTATTCTGAAGCAGTATTTATCTAGGTGATTTGTACCTCTTCTTTGGCAATTCTCATATTATCAGTGACCTCTGAAAACACCGTGGGTTTTATAAACAGTCCTCTGTCTTCAATGGCAAGACCACCACACTCCAGCTTAGCCCCTTCTTTCTTCCCACTTTCTATCAGCTCCAGGATTTTATCAAACTGGTTTTGGTCAATCTGTCAGACACAAAAGGAAAAGAAACAGACAGCAGCACCTTTATTATCATGGTTCCAGAGAGGAGTCATGGAATGTGGCCCAGGGGCACGTTTGCAGGGCACTGTCAAACTGGGTCAGTTTACAGCTCAGTTCAGGATGTGGCACTCAGGCAGAGAGCAGGGAGAAAGACAAGACATGGGCATAGCCCTGAGCCACAGAAAACAGAAGGTGAAGTGACATGTGACAGTTTAATCTGATCTAATAGTTTGCTGCCACATGGAGGGGTCTCCCCACTTTCCCTTCCTGGTGTCCAGGATATGTGCTCACACAGCTCAACTCACTTGAGCCCTGGGATTTGCTGACCTTCTCCAAGCATTGATTTATCTCAGTAGCAGTATGAGAATAGCCTGGGATGGACTAGCAAGCTCAGCAAGGGATCTGACCAGCAACAGAATCAGTACAGGAGAAGGAGGACCAGGGTATAAGAACTGTTAACTCACCTTTGCTGCAGTGTGCAGCTTTACCCACAGCTCCCTGTCCCCAGCTGGAAGAACCTAGCCAGCTCTGCCTCCATCTTCCACACTGCACACTACATGAACAGCCTCAAAGATAAGCCCCATTGGTGGGGTGACTTCAGAACCGCTGCACCAAAGCCTTGCTTTTAAAATCAGAATAACTTCTCACAGTTCTTAGACACTGGTATAATCCTACATTTTTTTTCCTCTGTACTGGGAGCCATATCCTCACTTTTAACTACCAACCTTGTCTATCTCCTCCTCACCCTCACCTAAATAGAGAGTAATCTCAAATAGTGCGTGCTGCTGCCATTAGCCTTTGATAAGGGATTTCTGTAGGGGTGGGGAAAGGTCAGTCCAGTGACAGGACCCTGAAGCTGCACAGCTGCACCAGGACTTGGAGGAGAGATCCTGTACTCCACAAGCACAGTGTGTCCTGTGCTGGGAAGAGGTGCAGAAGCCCCCAGCACTTCCAATCACTACTGATCCTTCTTCCGTGCTCCACAGGCAGCAGTGGGGCTGCAGAACTGCAGGTTTCAAACAAATAAACCTGGCTCTTGGCATGATGTGTAATTAAGTGATGAAATTCCTCATCACACCAGGCTGGAGATGGTAAAAGACCTATGGTGATGTTTTTAAAAAGAAAAACTTAACAAAAAGCTCAACAAATTTATTGAGGTGATTAAATGACAGACTCCACCCACTGGTACAAGGTGTCCTGGAAGCCTACGGGGTGATTCTGATTGCCAGGTATCTCCAGATGCTTGTTCTGGCTCAATCCCCCTCCCTAGGCATCTGGTTTTATTTCAGCAGGGCCAGTTGCCAGTTGGGACTGTTTACACGGAGTGTTCCACACTTGACTCCTCCAGATTACAGACTATTACAGACTATATCCTGTCCCCAGTTAATCCTGGCCACACACAATCCAAGTTTTCAGGCTTTTAGACAAATATCAAAGCTGCAGGAGGGTGTCCTTGAGGTACTTCTGGTACACAGTGGAAACAGAGCCCAGCACATCTCCGGGCAAACAGATGTGTGTGTATCACATGTACTGTGGACAGTGTGTTCTAAGTGCTCGTGTTCTCTCATGTGTTGAGGTGCTACTCAAGGACACACTTAATTCATGCTACTGCCCCAGGAAATGTGTGCCCTCCTGTAGGACAGTGTCACACTGAGTTTGGCAGGTGTCATACACATTGTCTATTTGTCTGGTTGCTTAGTTGCCAAGTGTAAATAATTCAAAAGTATCTGCAAGTGCTTTCCATGCTGGCATGTCTGTGATCCAGACCAATCCAGTCCATCCACTTCACATCACAGAAAACAAAACAAGGATATTTATACAGCTGTAACTTGTTGCAAGGCAAACTACAGTTAGATGAAAAGACATTGGGGAAAGAAAACATTTGTAAAAATGACATGCAAGGGTGGAACTGTTTGTCATTGTAACTAGAGCCTGCAAGGCTTGTTTAAATTCTGTCCCCTACTCCACTATTATTTATGGTTCAAGCATTGAATTCTATTAAAAACACATGATCTGGTAAAGCAAATTCTACTATTTGTTCATCTAATTCAATAGAGAAAGCAGCTTCTAAGGATCACTGCAATGCTGAAAATCTGGGAACCCCCAAATCTTCATCTCTTGCTTCATTTCAGTCAAGACCACAAGGAGAATTTTTTCCATGTCCAAAATTAGTGTTTGTAATCCTACAAAATAGCCCACAACTGGGTCCAACAGGCTGTTTGACATAGCCCTTTCTACTTAAATGTTTTATTTTCACACTTTAATGCTGAAGTACATTTCTACAGTCTAAGGAAAATATATGTTTTGGGCTGAATAGCTACTGGCTAACAAGTGCCATGATTCATGCTTATTTTATTTCTGTAGATTAGGTGTTACAATCCACAAATCCCAGTATGTGGGGTTCTAAAATAACAAAACTAGTCTAGTCTTATTCTAATCTAATCCCTGTTCTAGTTCCCTAGGATGTCAGTCTCATCTAATGCAGTTTGCTGTTCACAGTTGGATAATGCACTGGTTAGCCAGTTTGCCATCTGTGCAGATTTACTTTATTGCTTCCTGTGATACAGCTCCCAGGAATCCAAAGTTAAAAACTGCCCTTGGTCTGCATTTGAGGTTGGCACTCTGCTCAAACAGTCCTGATCACCCCTCAGGTTTCTTGTGGTGTCCTTTGAATTCCAGCCAGTCAGCACTGCCAGACACATGTGAGCTTTGGAGAAGTCTCATCAGAAGCATGCCTCATTTCTGTCTAAATTTAATACTGTTTAAAGTTGACCTAATTTTAATCAGAGCAGTACAGTTTATATCAGCATAACCCAATACTGCAGCTGACACAGTCTTTTCCCCACTGCCATGCCATGAGCATCCATGCCAACGAATAGTAATCCACATCAGGGGACTAATCTGAGTAAAACCACTTCCTCACTTCCAAAAAGGCTGGATTAGACCTGAATCAACCAGTTCCCCAATGAAGTGCGGTGCAATGTAGGAACAAACAACTGCACATGGGACCACTTTTCCAGGTCTAGTTTACGTCAGCCTCAAGTTCTTGTGGAACAGGATTGTCATCACCTAGAGCTGATGCAGGACCAAAGAGATCATGGGCTACAGCCACTGTCAGCCTAAAGGCTGGCTTTAACCCCTTCCCCCTCTTGGCTTCTATGCCAGTGGCCATCCCACAATGGGATCTATGCAGCATTGCAGTAATGCTGTTGTATATGTTCACCCTGACCCACATAAAAGGAGAATGAAAGCAACAGGTTGGATCTGAAGCATGTCATGGGGAGAGACAAAGAAGACAAATTATTTTTCCTGGTGATTCTTCCCTTATCTATCAGTTCAAGATTAAAAAAACCCTCACAGCCAAGCAGGTTACTTTAGGGACTGGGGGGAAAAATTATCTGGAAGTTTCACATTTGAAGAGTAACTTGTGGGCAGGTGTGAATCTTTGCTACTTTCGGAGGTATTTTTAAGTCCTTGTGACACTGCATCATTTCTCTCCTCTGCTTAAGTTTCTGTATGTGCCCACAACATAGACTCCAGAGAGTGAGGAACCATAGCTACAGAGGAAGTGGTTGTTCCTTTGAACTGGCAACCACATAAAAGCTTTGGGATTTACAGTTTCCTCCCACTCCCTCAACACCTTCCCATCCTGGCCTTGACAGCTGCATACACAGAAGTTCAGGTGTGTGTGGGTGTGCTCTCTCCTACAAGTGTAACAGGTAAGCCAGAGCAGGGAAAGAGGACAGATGGATCATATTTAAAATCTGATCAGACACTGCTATTCCAACTTACTGTTACCCTTAATTACAGCTCTGTATGCAAAGGGTCTCCCTTAAGCCACAGCAGTGATCCCAGAGGATGGGAAGTGCTCCGACAGCCTGGCAAGAGCTGGGAACACGGATGAACTGAAACAGCCCAGTTCTACATGCTCCAATCACTGCAGGGTGTTTCACCCTTTAAAATTCACAAGTGAATGGATTCAGGAGCTGTTCTCATGAAACCAGTGTTTGAGGGTCAGCTCATCTCAGTATGGGATTCTTTTCCTAAGAGTGCTGAGCAGTTTGAAATCTTTCTAGGCAAGTTACAGAGCTAGATGTAGCCTCAGCATGAGCAGGGGATGTACATCAACTTATTCCCCATGCATGAGGACAAGTGATGAGGTTTTGCCATGCATGAATCATGTGCATATTCAGATCCAGATAAGGAAAGGCAGATGTCCTTAGAGCCGCCCCTTCTCTGAGGGATCCCACACAGCATCAAGGAAGAAAAACTCACAGTGCAGTACAGAGTAAAAGAGGCCTTGGCTATAGGTTTCTGAGAATCTTACTTTATTTTTGGTACCAAATAGTGGGCCTGTTAGAAGATCTGACCCAAGGATCATCTTCCCCCAGAGTTCTCCAGCACAACTCAGATTGCCTCAAAAGGAAAAACTAAGAGGAAGGCTCTGGAAGTATTGAGGAGGCTGGTCCTGACAGCAGTTTGGCATGTTTCTTCCTTCTAATTCAGCTGAAACTTCTCCAAAGGATCAGAAAGGGAGCAGAGGAGGAGAGGGAAAGTGAGGACTCAGGAATCTCTGGGCTCTAACTACTTGTCATCACCCACAGAGCCAAGGAGCTGAATAGCCATTTAGCTGCACTCTTCTGCAAAGAGCTATGGTTCACTGGAACATGCTTTGTGTTACTGTACCAGGGAGACAGCCCCTTCTATAAAGCTGGATAAGAACTGAATTAAACACATTTGTGTTTTTAAAAAAATTACAACATAACATTTCAACAGTTGTGATTAATTGATATTTAAAATAGAGGAAAAATAAAGCCATGATACATTACTCACCCCTCGGCACTTCTGCTGGGACCGTATCCGTAAGGATAATATTTACACAAGGAAAATTAAACAAAACCACAACCAAAAACCAAACAACAACTGCTCTCAGACACAGTTACCTGGGGCCCTTGTTCAGTTCTGGCATCAAAGGGGTCTCCAACCAGTCTCTTCTTGGCAAACTCCACACTGCGCTTGACGAACTCCGGGTAGATCTGCTCCTCCACAAAGACGCGGGAGGCAGCCGTGCAGCACTGCCCCTGGTTGAAGAACACGCCTTGGTGGGCACACTCCACTGCCAAGTCCACTGCGAGATGACCCAGGAGGGAAAAGCATTACCACATGCACAGTTCCAGCATTCCAGTGTTTCCAGACTTGTTTTTTTGCTTTCTTTTTGGAAAACCTCCTTAAAAAATGCCGACAATGGTCCACACCCATTGAAGGCACTCATGGGGCCTCACTGCCCCCAAACCAGATTTTTTATTGTATCCACCCCCTTCCTGCCTTTTGTCTTGAGCTCTAGTTTGCCACAGTTCCTGATACTTCCTCCCACAAGGACTCACTGAAGGCAGTGACCAGTTTTTCTTGCTCTGGAAATTCAAATGTGGATTCCTTGATACCATGAATTGGTTCTTAAAGACAAGTTTCAGTCCTGATTGTTCAGAAAGCAGCATGCCAGCTTTGGCCAGGTCCTTGCAATGCTCACTATCAGCAGCTGGCACAAATGCCTCTGACTTTCAACCTGTGCTGTGCAGGACTGGAGAGGATTTTCCTGAAGCCAAATAGGATTTTCCAACCATTTTGGTGGTCACAGGTTACACATATCTCCTAGTAGTACTCAGTCATGTAATAAAATCACAACGAAACACAAAATGAGCCTTGCAGACCACCAGGATAGAGGTGAAGGCTGGATTAGATCAGGTTCTACAAAATTCCCCTGATACAGGAATACCTGCAGAGGGGCTGCTTTGCAGAAACCTGCTTTCCCCAGTGCTTGGCTCAGGTTCTGCAGCACTGAGAGCCAACCAAAGAGAAAGCCCACAAACTGCAAACACACCAAGATTTACCTGCAACCGCAGCCATCCCCAGGGAAGGCAACACGGGCCATGGGAATGATCCCCATGCTGGGGAAGAGCTCCAGAAATGCAGAACTATATCCTGCCCTTGGACAGAGGTTTCCTCCAGCCTTTAGTGTGGAAACATCAGCCCTGTGAGCTGCCAGAGGACAGCAGAGACACATGAACCCCACCACCCTCAAGCCTCTTACAGCAAATACCCCCAGCAGCCCATACTCACAGTCTGCATCTGCACACACAATGCAGGGGTTTTTCCCTCCCAGCTCTAACGTCACCCTTTTGAGGTTGCTTTTAGAAGCAGCTTCTTTGATCAGTTTTCCAACCTGTATCAGTGAGACACAAAGAGGACATGAGTTGTTTTCCCTAAAAATCTCAAGTGTGATTCCAACAAGGGTGGAAGAGCCTGGATGGCAGCTGAAGCAGGTAGAGGTCAGGGAGAACACTCTGAAATGGTTTGAGCTTCCTACTGCTGTGACGTGTTGGGTCAAAACCAGCCCCAGAAATAAGGTTTGGTTTGGGCAGGTCTGAAAGGACAGGCTATGTGGGAGAGCCACATCTGTGTCCTGAAGGGAAGGATTTACTCTGCTTTCAGAATTTAGTAATCTAATGTTGTTAGAAACAGTATGAATTAAAATTATTTAGGACCGTTAGTTGTTAGGGCAGGTTAATTTCTTAAGAATGATATAATATTTGAATTTGCTGATATTACAACTGTTTTCTTGTATTTTACCTTTGCACATGGAAACCTTACCTTTATTTCTGCCTAAAAATACTCTCGCCCTGGAGTGGAATTGTGAGCAAGAAAAGCATGGGGCAGCTGGCTGGCAATTACAGGTCTGCCTTTCTCATGGTTTGCCCTTGTAACTTGAGTGTGACTCCTGAACTTAGGAGAGATCATCTCTAGTCACTCAGAGCTTAGGCCTAGAGACAGCAAGAATAAGTGCATCCTAGCTTTGCAAGAGGCATTACTACAGGCTGCCTGGCCAAAGAGGAGTAAGTTAATAACCTAAGAGAAGAGATCTATATGGGAAAATTCTCATGGAGTTTAAGATCAGTATTTCCAAGCTGGCACTGAGCCCAAGCTGGGGCTTAATAACTAAGTCAAAATATATTTTGAATTAGCTTCACTTCCTGGCTCAGAAACAGTAGCATTGCTGCAAATACTGCAGAGATGCAGCTGAACTCACAGATGGGTGGAGGGGGAAGAAAACACTTCTAAATTACACATGCATTAGCAAAGAATCTGTCTCCCTTGGTGTTTCCTGCACACCCATGGATTAGGAGACAAGCACAGTGTCTACAGGAGTTTTTTTTGCCCACAGGCTCCAGCAGCTGAGATTTTCCTTCTGCCACTAATCCACTGGATACTCCTTTTTCATTAAAAACCCAAACAGACACATGTGGGCTGGATGAGTCTATAAGCTCTATTGTTTTCACACAGCTAATGTCTCATCTGGGCTAAAAGTTTCTGATCTAGGATTTGGAGAGAAGCATGTAACTGAGTAAACGCTGAGATTAGACCAAGTATCACGAGAGTAAAAGCTCCCTGTGAACTTTTACTTTGTGTTCTGTTTGTTCCCATGATCCCTGTACAGAAACAGAGGCTTAGCACACCTTTTCCTATGGGATAAGCACAGCAGTTAGGATGTACACAAAGCCACTAGATGGTAGTATTGGTAAATGCTGCAGCTTTTGAGTGTTTGGAGTTACCTTTACAGAGCAAGAACACCTTTCAAGGTAATTTGTCATCATTATACATTCATATCACACTTTGCAATTACGAGGGCGGACATAAGAATGGATGAATTTGGCAAATGCTCAACGAGAATAGTGGTCCTCAAAGAAATAAGAGACTGAATTTGCCTGACTGATTTGAAGCTGCCCCCACTGGTGTGATCATTTCCGTTCTTTGGACACTGCCTCTATTCTGAAGGTGCAGATCTACTGCAAGAAACATCTAAAGCAGTCAGAGGAAAAATGTTCACTTTTCTAAGCAAGCTTTTGTTTGAGAATTTTCAGCAGGGATTACTGCAGTCAGATTTGTTTGCATGCCTCAGCTGTGCTCAATCCCATGGTCTTGGCCAAGCCATGTGCACTTTCCCCATGTAGGTATGGAAGAGGATGGCTGTAGGTGATTGACAGTGCAGAGATCTCACTGCCACCCCTCTCATAAACAAGTCAGACATCTATTTACAGGAAAAAATGCTAAATAGAAGGTGCTTCACTGCACAGGTCTCAGAATGAAGCTCAAATGTTAATCCCCTCCACGTCAGCAGAGAAGACCTTGGGCACAAGGCCATGTTTTTATTTAAGTCCTAGTTCCTCAGAGGTAACTAAAGCCAAGGAAGAATTGTTCAGGGCTCTGACTGACATGTTTTCCAGTTGCAGGGCAGGACTGGCAGGCAAACATGCCCAGAAGCTCCATCAGGTCAATGACATGATGTTAAGTCACTGCCAGCCTGCCCTGCAGACTGTCTTGCCTTATGTCAGAGCACCTTTTGCTTACAGTTCTTACAGAAATGTGGTGGTTTGCAAAGCCCAGCTTTCAGAGATGTGGGATTATTACAAGCACAAGGATCTGAATTAGACAAATACCAAATACTTCTGAGAAATCCTGTCCCAGGGAATGTGACAGAAAAAGTGTTGGTTATACAGAAATCACTGACATTTCATAGGTCCAGTCTTGTATGGATGACAGTTTACTAGCGAATGCAAAGAGGAACAGCAGGTGTCTATGAGAAATCCATCACCTACCTTGGTTGATCCAGTAAAAGCAATTTTATCAATGCTGTCATGGGTAGAAATTGCAGCTCCAGCTGTGGGGCCATAGCCTGGCACAATGTTCACCACACCTGGAGGGAAACCCACCTGAAACAAAGGTTAAAAACAGCTCTGTAGAGAATTGGAGAGCACAGCTCATTTCTCAGGAAGCCTGAATTAGTTGTACTATCCTCCTCTGAGCTCTTACCAGATACATCCCTGTTTTCCAGGTTTTCCAGTGACATGGCTTCGTGCTACCAGCTGGAATAGTGGGTGAAACTAACAGCCATGCTTAGGAAATGCCAAGTTTCAGTAAGAATTCTTGGAGAAGTCCCAGTTTCAAGTCAAAAGAGAGTGAGTCTTTTGGCCAAACTTGGCCCCCAGCTACTGCAGTGCAGCTGCAGCCAAGGGGTAAATGAATGAACGTTTGTTTTGAACAAAGGTTGACATTTGTGGTTCTTCAGGGACCAGAGGGATTAAGAAGTCAGTAAAACCTCACTAGATGATGGGGCTAATAAAACAGGAGTACAAAAGCAGATGGTAACAAGACTTATGCAAGTTTCCACCACATTTACAACCTAGATTAGCCAACTAGTAATTTTGCCAAAACAGACAAATGGCAAAATTTCAGGTGAAATTCTAGTGCAAGGAGAACTGAGGGACTTACTGGTTTGGTTTTACTTCCTGAAACAAGAGTTTCAAGGATTATTGCTCTTCTAGGTTAGCCTTCCCCTACTTCTGATAGCGCAAGTTTGTTTTCCCTGCAATTTCTAATGATGGAATTGCAGAATGTAACACATTTGCTTCATTTCCTATGACTTTTTAATACAAAATCTCAATAAATGCTATTTCTTTTTAATAGAGAAAAAAGGAACCAATCGTTCATGTACTGTCTTGCAAAAAAATTGTCCTCATAAGACTTTTTTCCCCCCATTTTTTCTTTTCATAAATTGGAAGGGCAGTCTCATTTCTTCTGTGGATGTGACAATGACAAAAGTGCATTTAATGGAGTTTGCATCTTGGCTAATGAGTTTTCAAGCAAATACTGCATGTCAAACTGTGCAAGTCATGGTGTTTGGAGTCAGCAGCAAAGCCACAAGGAAGCAAAAAATTGGTTCAGAACACCCTGAGCCAAAAAGTTTTTTCTGTTTTTCAGCAAAAATGGAAGCCAAAATATTTTGGTTGGCCAAAAATTATTTCATTGAACGTAACACATAGCTTTGTGTGTGTGGTAACATCTTCTGCATCCTTTTAAAGGTGAAAACCAAAAAAGTTTAACTTATTTTTCTGAAAAACTGCAAAGAATTTAGCTAATTTTGGGTGGAGAAAGGAGCGTCTTCAAATAAAATTATTCTGCTCTAACTACACTTGTGCCCTGGAGGACAACTGTGAGAAACAGCAAGCTTAGAATTTAAGCTGAAAAAAATGAATTTTACCAGAACTGAATGGGGTTTTTTGGGGGGGAATGCTATGCCTGTGTTTGGGGAGCTGCATGTTAGAGTCAAAAAAAGCAGTGGTGCATGACAGCTGCACCCTGTACTCACTTACTCATCTTGTGTAATCTTATTAAGCCAAGTAACTGTAGGAGATACTTAACTGGTATTATTTTTCCACTCCCTTTCCTGATGGAAGAGCCCTAAGTGTCAATTATCAACATATCCTTCTATTTTCTCCCAGGCTAAGCCAAGAAAGGACTAAATCATCACTTGACTGAGCCTAACAGACTTCCAGCTGAGAGGCAAAAGCCCATCTACAACTCTTTGAGTTTTCCTCAGTCAGTCACATCCATAGCCACAGGAAGCTGATGTACTGGAGCAGTGCTGGAAGGTTCTGTGCACCTCCCACCCCCTCTGTACAACTAACAGATCTGTTGGCACACAAGATCCTACCTGACAAGCCCTAAACCAGCATTTTAAAATCCCAGCCTATCATCTTGCCTTTATTTCAGTTGACTTTACAGGCTAGACACAGCTAAATTGTTCTATGAACCACAGAAATGACAAGGAATTGTTTCCCAAGGCACTCTGTCTTGGCTGAATTATCCCACTTAAAAACAATAAACACAACATTGCTGTCTAATCACACTTTTTTGTGCCATTGTCTAATAAAACTGAGCTGTTGTCTTTCCTTCATTTGGAAGAGGGGAAGACAAGGCAGAGGAATAAAAGCATCATTTTTTCTCTGCAGCTTCCTGAGAAAGGAGAAAAATGCACAAGTTTTGTGATGTTTGCCACCTCCCAGCCAGCCACAAAGGCCTTTGTAAAAAAAGACTGAAGACAGAAGTTTTTCTTACTTTCCTGTTTGAGGCTTTAAAGCCTCACAAAGGAAAGTGAGAACAACCTCTGTCTTCAGATGAAGGTATTAATATCTTTAAAACCTAAAAATCTGGACAGCCAATTCAAAATAGAGCCTTGCTTACGACCTTAAGAGAACAGAACCTCGATGGGCTGTTCAGATTTCCTCACCTCCTTGATCAGAGAGCCAATGTAGAGAGACGTGAGCGGAGTTTGTTCAGCTGGCTTAATGACCAGAGTGTTTCCACAGCACAGCGCTGGTGCCATCTTCCAAACCAGCATCAGCAGGGGGAAGTTCCACTGCAAGAACACAAGTCATCGGTCAGATCAGCCTGGCACAGTCACCTACTCACTTCCATGCAGCCTTTTCCCAGCTCAGGGAGGAAAGGAACTGGGAGGAAAGCCACAAAGAGAAGCGTCTGTTTATAATGCTGTGTTTGCTTGGACTAAGGAATATGACTTCCTTGATTTCCCCCTGAGATCCCTAATATTGCTGGCAGTCCTCACGCTAATCTTGTAAGTTGGACAACCTTCTGCACGATGTGACCTCATTCTTTAAAGGAGTTTGATCACATTTTGTGTAGGATTTTGGCCGTTCACAAAAAACTGTGTTCGAGGCAGTTTCCTGATGCATCACTTCTGTACAGCATCTGTATGTGGGGAATTACAGAGCACAACTTCTCATTGAAAAAAACCTAATATTTCTCTGTTAAGCACTGGCTGAGTAGTTAGGAGTTATATAATATCATTCAATTCCAGTTTTATAACTAGGAAACTGCAGTGAGTTGTTCAGTCATAGAAATCTAGAGGAGGTCTCATACTCCCTTCATATTGTAGATTGCTCCTTTCCAATTAGTTTTCTAATTTGGAATTAGGAATCAGTCCACATCAGTTTTCTCTGTGCTAATCTCTTTCATGGTCAAGTGTATTTGTGGATCTTGGAGTCTAGGCAAGAAGTGGAAAATCTAGCTCACACTGAATCTCAGAAAGGTCATTTGGCAGCAGAAAGGATTTTTTCATTAAAAATAATTAATGCTGCTTCAGAGATGATGGAAGCAGGCCAACAGCAAGGGGACTTCTTGTCAAGACTCAAGCCAAGGGCCTTCAGCTATCAACAAAGAAGCCAAGTATGTCAGGAATCCACAAATTCACACTTACAAATAAATTAGCAGTGTAGCTTTTGAGCCATGAGTTCTATTCTAACCCTGAGACAAAGCAGAATTTAGTCTCAAGTGTTATTCTTCAACTTGCTTCAACCTTTTTCCCAGACCTGTTCCATTTCAGTGGTCTTCCCCAATGGCCACATCCCATAATTTGCCCATTTGTACTTTTCTCCTAAGTTTTCTTGGAGGCCTGACTGTGCAGCTTGAGCCATTTACACCTACACTACTTTTCTATACTTTCAGAGCATGAAATAACTCCAGGAGCTTAAGCATGAAATAGCTTAGGAGCTTTCTGCTGCAGAGTGGCTGGTGAAAGTAACAGTAAAGGACTCCAGGGCTGCCTCATGATATCACCTTGGGATAAAAATCAGCCATATGCTGCACTTCCTAAGAAGTTCTCTTGCTAAGAACATTGCTTTAAATATAGTCAAGCCATAGGAAAAAGGGAGGACTGTTAATTGCTCTAGGGAAACATACCCAGAACAGTGACAGAATCTTTTTCAATCAAGTAGGAATATACAAACCCACAGGCTGTTGGTGTTATCGAGATTGAACTGGGAAAAAAATTGGAGAAGATTTGTTCTGAGTAAACTGAAGACAGATGTGGTTTTGTTGACCTCAATCATTCTTTATACAAACACAGTGTTGAACTTAAGTCAAATTTGGTTCTGTACCTTCTGTTGTATTTATTGCTGGTCTAGGGTCAACCTGAGATCTTACAAGTCCTGCTATGTCCCCTACAGTGACCTTCCAAAGCATCCTACATGGAGGCTTTTAAAGGGATAGTTTCCAAAGCACTGCTGAGTGCCAAAGGCTGAGTGTGACAGGAAATACCTTTTAACTGGTGATCGGTGTGAGGAACCTGAGATTTCGATCTAAAGTTAAAAATTCTGCTACCAGCAATCATTGCTTTCTCAGCCAGAAAAGCTGCAAAGTCACCAAGACAAATGTTTGATAACCTCCCACTTTGCCTCACCCTGACACTGCCCAATAGACCATGTCCTCTTACCATCAGGGGTATAAATTCAGTCCTGCTGAAGGAAAAAGCAGAATTTCCCCAGACGTCTTTGGGATCCGGTCCAGACTTGGTATTCCCAAGATCCAGCAAATCCAATGTCTCACATGCATTTATTGCAGTCTTTAACCTTATCTCAGAAGTCAAAATCCTCCATGAACTCTTACTGATCCAAGTACCATATAATCATAGAACATCCTGAGTTGGAAGGGATCCACTGGGATCATCAGATTCCAACTCCTGGATCTGCACAGGACAGCACCAAGGCTCCCACCACAGGTCTGAGAGCATTGTCCCAACACTTCTTGAGCTCTGGCAGGCTTGGTGCTGTATCCAAACAGACAATCTTGACACAGAACCATTTGCCTCAGAAATTGTAGGATACCACATTTCAAAGCATTTTACAACCAGACAGGAACAAACTCTGTCCCCCATGAGCTGTAAAGTCTTCCTGGCTGTCTGTTGAAACAGAGCAAGCAACACATGCTAACACTGGAGGCATTCCAAGAACTAGCCATACTGTCCCCTCAGCAGAGAATGAGACCTCAAGGAAAAGAAAACTCTATTCAATGAGATTTAATCCCAGAAAGCTCAGACAACAGCCAGACATAATTAATTGATAATGGATATGATTTAAAACTCAAAACTATGCATCAGCATGAGGCAGCTAAAAGCCAGCACTCATAATGATGAGATGGTTGTCCCAGCAGAGCGAGAGTCAGAGCTCTGACTGGTCTCTGGTGACTGGTGTCAGCCTCAGAGAGCAACAGAGCATCTGATTAGGACCCACCCTTCCACTGCAGAGCATTTCTGTTGCCAAGAGCAATTGGCATGGGGGTAAAACACGAAGCTACATCAGGCCACTGAGATGGGAGTTCCCTGCAGAACAGCTGTGCTTAACCAGGCAGCAAATGGCTGCAGGGTAGGACAGAGTGCACATGGAAGTTCCAGTTCTATAAGAGATGCGGGGCACCAGCACTGTCACTTACTGGGGTTATGGCTCCACAGACACCCATCGGCTCGTGCCGGGTGAAACAGACAAAATTTTCATCTGCAAGACAAGAGAGTAAAAGGGAACAAAACAGTCAAAATCCCCACTTTCACAGAAAGTGTGTAAGACAACTGCACACTGAGAGGCTGGGGACAGAACTAAATTCACGTTAGACAGAGAACACTGTCTGTTCATCCTGACTCATGTCTTTGGGACACCCCAGGTGGATGAAGATCTGAGTGCGGGTCCTGTGCCAGCTTGAAAGCCAAACACCACTCAGGGTCACAGTGCAATCTTTTAAAACCAGGGTTCAGTTCCTTCTGCAAACTCCCTGTGCTAAGGCTGAGGGGAGGATAACTCTTCATCACACTGAAGAGCAAACATAAGTTTAATTCAGATTGTGTCCTACTGAAAAAAACAAAGTACTTGTCTCCCTGAAGGAGAGAGTTTTAAAACCCATTTTGTACAGGAATCCTGTTCAGTGTAACAGGAATTGTCCTTCTGCTACGAAAACACAAAAAAATGAAACTCAAACTAAAGTAATACCATTCATCTTAAAATACTGCTGTTACTCTTTCAAAAAGATAGCAGGAAGAACATTTGCCTTTCTAATCCATTCTTTCTGAACACCTAGTTTCATTGGGAAGATCTGACAGAGAACAAGAACATTTCTAATGATGGGTTTTGGAAGTGATCTCAATCAGGACAAACAAGCAGTGTCCAGGCAAGCAAAGCTTTACACCGCTCTGAATGAGGGTGACAAGTCTCAGTTTATACAACAGACATGGCTACCCCTTTGCTGTCTGCACAGACTGAACTAGCTCAGCCCTCCAGAGCCCTTCCTCTGGTGACTAATTTCTGTCTGCAGTGCCTGTCCTTCACACAGCCTCAGTGATCACCCACATGCAGGGAGAGAAGAGGCTGAATTTGAAAATACTCCATATTGCCCATTGTGCCATGAGGACATCCATTCCGTTAACTTCTTCTCTCCAAAACCGTATTTGAACTTCTGTACCTGGACCAAAGTGTTCTCTCTGTGTGACTGCTCTGACCAAAGGTTTCTCTGTTAAAAAAGCAACAGAAGAGCCCACCCATTATTTTCCAGAGATCTATCCAGGCACTGACAAAGTTGTCCCAACAGGTTAAATATTGAAACATCTGCTTAAAATGCATCCTGAGATAGAAAGGAAGTGCAGGCTATTTTTGCAGGTTTTCAGAAGCCAGCCTTTCCATGGATCTCCCTCCCCCTCAAGCTTGATCCCATCCCAGCTCTGAAACTGGATCTGAAGGTACTCACCCACTGGAATAGTTCTGCCCTGAATTTTATCAGCCCACCCAGCATAGTATCGGAGTGTTTTTATACAGCCTTCCAGGTCAATGAAATAAGCCTGCAGAAAAGGTTTTCCTGTGTCCATTGTTTCCAGAGTCTGAAAAAAACCAAGTTGCATGCACTGTCAGACAAGTCAATGTTTTGGGGTTTTTTCTTAAAAAAGAGCTTTTAAAGAACCTTCTTCTCAGCTTTATTTTGCCTCGTTCTGAAGACATTGAATGTTCTTCCCTCCTCTTACATTTAGAGAATGAGCTTGTTAATACAAATAAGGCAGACGGGAAAGCAGATACAGTAACTCTGATGTGTACAGGAGTTGCTTTGTTCAGGGCCTGTGATGAAAGAGCACCTTCCAGAAGTCTCCAGAAGGTGAGTGTGGGTGGGATACAGGGCTGGGGTCTGGGGCACTGGTCAGAACCAATGTGAGTGTCATGACTTCACCCTAACTGACCTTCCAACACAGATGTTCTGGAGTCCAGATGGTGTCACTGAAATCAGCCAGAGCTACTTTCCTTTTATTTGGAAAAAAAAAAAAACCAAGCCACAAAACTATTTTTTCTACTTCATAACTCTAAACCCAACCTCTGAAAAGCTTCTTTTGTCCAATAATAGACATACCTTTTACAGAGTTCTGGTAAAGTAACCTTTGGGTTCAGATCTGTGCTGAGCCCAGGGCAAGGCAGAAGTTGCTCCAGTGAAGCTGCACTGGTGCTGATCAGCTCTAAACAAAGTCCGGGCTGAGCCTGTGTCCTTCACACTGTTCTGGACATAAGCTCAGGGAATGCTTTGTTCTCCACTCAGGTCATTAAATGGGATATTGGTGCAAACAGCCAGCACATCCATAAAGGAAGCACTATCCCTTGGTAGATTGAAACATCTTTGTTTACACATGAACTCATACCCTGTCATCCTCCACAGACATTAGGGTCCAAACAGCACTCGAACAGACATTCCCCTTGGAATGGCTAGGATTGTTATCCACTGAATGTCTGCTAAAACAACTGATTTTTATAGGTCATTGCTTAGCACTCAGCCAAGGCAGCCAGGGCTGGTTTTCTGCTGTGCAAACAGCAATGCCAAACAAGCCCTCCCAGACCAGAAGGACAGCAGGAAGCTTGGAGTGAGTGTTCTGGTTAGGGGAAAAGGAGAGTGCTCCAAAGTCACATCAAAAAGTGAGCAAAAAATAAACAGGGTTTATTCACACAGAGATATATATATATATGGGTTTTTTTCTTCCCTCTTATTTGCTGGCCAGAACTGTCTTCAGAACTGAATGTTTTGGTTTTGCCCTGCTGAAACTGAAAGCTGTCATGTGGCTGAGAGACACTGTGACGGAGAAAGAGACCCAGCTCGAAATAGCCACACAGGTACAGGCTCCTGAGCACATCCCATGGCTGTCAATTCCTACTGACCCCAGCAGGACACCGGCTCAGGTACCTGCACATCTGACAGCATGGAATATCATAAATGCCATTCGCTGAAGATAAAAGTGCAGTATTGAACTGGAGAGTGCTCAGATCCAAGATCTTAGGTGTGGATGGACAGCAGCCCTAAGCTGAGGATCTGTGGGTTCCATTTGGAAAGAAGTACAAGGCCTATAGAGTCCAAAGGCTTCTACCAACTGAACACATTTTAGCTCAGGTTCTTATCCCTTTTTTCTGCACCAGCAGGACTCCTCCAGGACAGTATCACAGAATCATTAGCAATAGTTCTTCAGTGCAGAAGTCCAAGTTAACAAAGCTTCACAGCTATAAAGAGATTTTCCTGAGCCAGTACGTTCAATAGGGAAAGAAACAGTTCCTACTTACACACATTTTAAACTTTGGATGATATCCAGCAAAAGAAGGATTCTCTTTCCAGACCCCCATTTTAAGGGAAGGAATTTGCACAGAAGTCCAAACCCACCTGCATTTTTGTAATAAAGAATGAGTCAGCTGTGATGGTTTGGTGTGTTTTGGTTGATTTTAAATAAGAGCTAGGAGACAGCTGTAAACATCAATGATTGTTAAAACTAAAAAAAAAATACTACTTTGAAAATTTAAGTATTAATATCTTTAATAACTTCAATAACTAGCTAAAGTTCTGCCAAAGTCAACTATGTAGAAGAACTGACAGCCTTCTAAGACACCTAAAATCCTGCAGAAAGAGGAACAAAGTCATGGCTCCTGTATGGACTCTTCTGCCCTTCATGAAGGGAGAGAAAAGAAAAATATTCAGTAGACATGGATACACCAGAGGGATGGAGCAGAGTTACAAACCAACTGTTGCTGGCTTATCACTGCTCCCAGTACTTACTGCCAGGATGACTCTGTCCCGCTCAAGAAGATCAGCCAGTTTGTGCAGGAGTCGTCCTCTGCTTGGGGCATCCATCTGTCTCCACGGAGACCCCCTCTGGAACGCTGCCTTCGCTGCCTCCACTGCATTATCCACATCAGGCTACAGAACACACGCAAAAGAAAACCTCAGGTTACAAGAAATGAGTGGGACAATGGCACAGAAACCCCCCCAGGCTGCTTCCTAGTTGACGCTGTGGTGGCCAAAACCAAGTTGTCCAACAACACCACTTTCATTTTACTCCTGGATTTGAATCCAAGCCTGGAATATGTTTTAGGTTTGGCCTGGGCTCATAAACAACCTTGAGGTCTGAAAACCAATAGGGTCTTTCAAGGGCAATTTAATGTAACTGACTTGTTTATAAAATAATCCAGAATCATGTTCCTGCCAGTACAGGATGTGACACTGGGGGAGGATGAAGAAGCATGACAGGCCGCTGGCCTACATGAATTAGCCTCCTCTAAACAAGTGTGGGCAGGAAAATCCCCCATGAGATCAAGATTTTACCCAGGGAAGTAATTACAGCACAGATCCCACCATACAGTTCCCCTGGAGCCCATGCCAAGGCAGTTAACACACTAAAAATCTCCCTTAGATCCTAGAACACATTTCCAGAACATTTCTACCAGATGAGAAAGGTTTTGCTATTCGGTGCCGTGACAAAGACATTTCCCCTACACACACTTAGAGCCATTCCTGCTTCATCTCCCAACAGCTTTACCATCCTCTGGACCAAATCCAACTCTGTTTAACCAAGTTACTAACCAGATGGGGAACAAATTCCCTCTCTTCTCACACCATCACCCCCGGAGCTTCATGCATTTGCTCTAGCCATGGTATGCCCTGGACTCCTCCCTTTACCTCGCATATATTGATTAAAAAAGCGAAGCCAAAGGCATCCTCCCAATCCAATGGAATCAATGGGAACACTGCCACCAACATCCACGAGGTCAAGGCTTTACCCCAAGCATTGATAAAGCTTTGAACAGACTCCTGCTGTAGTAAGGTCTGGCACAGCCCAAGCCTCACTTCAGCTGATGGAGAACTTGCACCTCACTGCAATATATGGCTCAAAAGGAGGGAGGGTGTCAGACCTCAATCATTCCTCCCAGCACTTCACCAGTTGCTCTCACCTATACCGTATCTCAAGTCTTGTCCGGATACAATTAGGAAATAAGCCTCTGCATGGATCCAACAAGGTCTGGCCACTCTCCCCTCATGGGGGGATGTGTAGTGCTCAATCAAGAAAAAATGTTGTAGGGAGACATATTGACTTCTCAAAAAGTTCATGGTCAAAACTGCAAGTCATCACCCAAGGCAATGGCACCTTACATTAAATTTGGCTCCTTTCCTTTACAAAGAGCTCACACAGCTTTGAAACAGTCTGACCTATACTGTCAGGAAAAGAAATCCACCCGTTTGGAAGAGCACTGATGGGAAGTCATTGGAGGAAACTCGTGCTGTCACAGGATGGCTCTGGTCCAGCAAAGGATGCTGGTGAGGCAGAGGTGTCCAGAGCCACCAAGCACAGCCAGGCAGGTCCTGCCTGGGGCCCATCACCCAAGGGCACGAGGGGCCTTTGAAAGGTTCACTCTGCTGGAGTTGATCTGGATTCAGACTGGCACATCACAGAAGCCAGAAGGCACCACCAGCCACTGCACACTTATGTACTCCTCATCCTGCCTGCTGGAATGAAGGCTTAAGCTGAAAGAAGGCAATATTTTATATGACAGAGCAGGCAGAGGAACATAAGTGTGTCAGGTTTAAACAAGTCTTCTCTTAGCAGCAATTAATTAGGTCTGCAACCAGGCTGGGAGCACTGATGTGCAGGGAACTGGGTCTGCAGTGGCACAATGCCTTTGGTACTGAGGGTCTTCCCTCCACCCTGGCACTCAGAACAGGGGTGAGATGACTGCATGGGCAGAGGACTTCAGTGCATGCCCAGATCTTCCCCAATCTCTAAAAATGGGAGCACACAAGCCCTGCTGCAGCTCCTGTAGAGACAAGAATGAAGACAATCATCTTTCTCAGACATCCTGGGTACAAATGGTGGCTCAGAGCCTGCAGTCACTGTCACACAAGCAAACAGGCTTTCCTTAAACATCCTCAGGGTAGCACCACCAAGTGATATCCTGAGAGCCTTTCTGCCCAGCCTCAATAGGCTTGAGAGACCAGCAAAAACAAGGAAATTCTTCAGGAAGGCTGAAATGCCATTCTTAATCCATCCTGTTATGACTAGGCATTAGGGCAGTCTGAATGGCACGTTCATTGCAGGCATGTTGCAATAGGTAGGCACAAGGCGTGACAAAGTGATTCCTAACTGTCAAGGTGCCAGGAACACCCTGTGGTGCACAAAACCACAGGAGGAGGAGACCCAATCATCCTGGTGTGCCGCTCAGATCTATAACAGATTTACTGAGCATTACATAAAAAGCTCCACTAAGAATATTAAGATTGCAAAGTTTTTACAGTGTTGGGAAATGCCTGCAAACCTTCATACCCACCTGGGATGTTTGAGTTATGATACAACCCCCAGTTACACAATCACATACCTTCCCCCCTGAACAAACTGAACACTGTCCTTTGTTCTAAGCTGCCTCATCCATCTTCCTCCTCTACCTCAAGTCCTGCTAATCGCTGCTCCTTTTTTCTCTCCTGTCTTCTTTTCCTCTCTCCTGCCCCAGTAGCATGCTGCAGAGCACAGTGAAGACCATCACCCCACTGGCTCTGTGAGTGGGGAAAACACCTGCAAAAAAGCCTTGCTCTGCTTCAATCTCAGGGTGCCCCAGTGAGTAGATGTGCCAGGAATGGAGCACACCCACTTGAAACCCTCTTTTTTCAATTCAACTACTGACTTCAAAAACCCTCCACTGTGCACGTCTTTGGAAAGGCACTTTTCTGACAGGGCACAAGCATGTCACAGTTTCTTAGTCACAAGAGGTTCCCTGACCCACTCTCCTGCAAACAGTCTACACATTGAATTGCTTTAACTCCAAACTCAAGTTCAAAACAGCTACAAACAGCATCATAACAACCTGAAACATCCAAAATCATTGAGGGCATTGCAAGTCTGCTGTGGTCTTACCTCAGCTTGCCACTACAGTCTGAAGGGGACAGGCTGACTGTGAACAAATCCCTCTCACAACCCTTCAAAGATCCACACAAGAGTGAACTGTTTAGAAATGATCGTGACAGAGATTTGACAGTCACAGCTGTGGACCTGCTGCCCATGCTCTCTGGCAACTGAGCTGGGCACTCCTTTGAGGAAGGAGCACTTTTCCCCTGCTCTTGATAGATGTCAGCAAGCTGCTAGAAGGAAAAAGCCTGTCTCCAAATGTTAGCACCAGGACAGCACCAGAGTCACTCCTTTTCCATTATCAACCTGGCAAACAGTTGGACACTAAGCTTTTATTTGTGAGGCAAAAAGCCTCCCAGCATTCAGTGGAAACATCCACCATTTTATTTTCAAGGCTTCTTTTTCCACACAGACTTTTCTTTATCTCTCAACTGTCCCATCCAGGACAATTCTGCAACTAAAGAACAGACAACAAAACCTTTGCTTCTAGGCTTATAAAGCATTGGCCAAGTTTCAGCACCAGACTAAACTGTCATCGCTGAGATATCGGCTGCCAAATTTCCACCCCTCACGTGCAGCCTAAGCAAAACACTCTGCGTGGCCAGGGAGGGGCAGGTTTCTGTTCAGGGCTTGGGAAGGGGAGCTCTGCTCCCAGCCTGCTGCGAAGGCAGAGCCAAACCTGGCAGAGCACAGCTGAAGCCAGAGCCAGTAGCAGGAACTGTCACCCCTGCAGTGGCACTGGCCAGCACAGCAAGTACAGTGGCACAAGGGGACAAGGCACTGGAAAGCACCACCAAACACGACTCACCGCTTCCTGTGGTGGCTCCAGCAGACTGGAGTTATAGCCCCAGGAGGGGATGAACCAGAGCACGGGAAGCCTCAGGGACCTTAGTTTGCCAGAAGAGAGCGGGACATGGTCAAGTGTCACCAGAAGGCAAACAGCTAGTTGGGGATGGTTGTCAGCCATGACTCTTTTTAATTAATCCAGATCCAGGCCTAATCCCAACTCAATTTCTTGGAAAAACCTACTTAGAGCAAAAAATTGTTTTAAAAGGTGTGACGTACAGGAGTAGAAGAGGCTTTCAGCACCCAAAGCACAGCTAGCTTACATTCTTGGCTGCAATTTCCACTAAGAAGTCAGTCACCTGTACTGAGTATCCAGGGGGAGAGAGCTCCACTGACTGCAAAAGTTTACAACAACTCTTCTGCAAGCTAGAAGCTGAATTCAGACTGGGACAAACCTCAAGGAGGCAAACTGCAAAACTGGCCTGTTAGTTCTGTATAAAAATTTTCTTTAGCCAACATTAAGAAGCAGGCACAAACTGCTCATGTAATACTCTGTAGCTGCTTGAGGACACATTTAGCTCAGGGAACAATAACAACGTCATGGTTTCTGCCTATCAAAATATAGTTGCATCAGAGTCAGCTTCAATTCCACTGTTTACATGCCACTGCAATTAAACACAGTTGTGTCCTACCCAGTCAGGATAAAGAAATTACACATAATGTTTGCTTCTGCCTCAATGTGTAATTGCCCCACGGATGCACAGATCCCCAGTGGCAATAAGTCTTGGACGCTGCCTCACAAGCATTGGACAAGCTTCAATACCAAGAAAAAGATCTCAGTGCAGGCAGAAATGGCCACACTGCCCATCACTTACAGCCCACAGCAAAGAGCTACCAAAGCCCTGGCACAGCACAGCATCTGTGAATCACCTTCCCATGACTTCCTGCACAAAGCCAGATCTTAGCCCAGCTCTTTTCCATAGGTCAGACCAGCTGGCCCATACATGATGAGCTGCTTTGGACAAAAAAAGTGTCACACGTGATTGTTCCTTACCTCAGACTGTTACCAAACCCAAGCAGTTACATCTCAGATTACTCTACAGCACACCAGGGCCAGCCAGGGACTACTAAAGCTCTTCAGATACTGGCTTAGTTTCAGTGAGAGCTGCCACATTTGTGCAGGAGGCCAGAACCCACAATATCAGCTGGAAAAGCAGCACCACATCTCCAGCAGCAAGTGGTCAATGTTTGCAGGACTGAGCTTAAATTCCCCCAGGCACTCAGGTTATTTGTT
The DNA here is from genome assembly GCA_013397815.1 of Aleadryas rufinucha. Lineage (NCBI taxonomy): Eukaryota > Metazoa > Chordata > Aves > Passeriformes > Aleadryas > Aleadryas rufinucha. Next base: position 210,515 of record VZTH01000332.1, read on the forward strand.
GACTGTGTTTAAAAAAGGGAGAGCTTCAGTTCAGTGTCTCTAACAGGCTGCCCTACAGCTGGTGTATAAACCATCCCCAACACGGGGCCCAAGTCCTGTCAGGGATGTGCACACACCATCATTGCTATTTCCTCAGGCTGGCTGTTTCCTTCCAGTCTATGCCACAAGAATGATGCTCAATCTCATTCCTCTGACAGTGTTCAGCAGCCAGCTCCTACCAGGGAAAGTGCCTCTGACAAGTCGGACAGGATTGATCCCACCCAGCCCATGTAATTCTTGAGCAGCACATTGTGTGTCCCAGACCTCCAGCTCAGTCTGGCCGGATGGACGTTGTTGTTAAAAGCTAGTTTTTCCTCTGTGTGCTTCCCTACAAAAAGAAATCCCCTGGAAAATGTCTTTTGTACTGCTTGCCCAACAACACTTACCTTATCTCCTTCCTCAATGTCACAGATTTTCTCCAGCGTTGAAGGGTTGTAGGTGGGGAACTTCTTCCCACTTGTAGACTCGTGCCATTCATTGTTAATAAATATCTGAAGAGAGAGCAAGGGGAGTGGGATGGGCAGGAGAAAGAAAAACAACTGATATAGAAAAAAACCCCACAAGTGCTCCTCAAAGGTCCAAAGGCTCTTCAACTTCCATCCGTGGCAGAGTCAAGTGTACTCAGTCTGTCTCCCAGGGCCACTGCTCGCAAAACAGAAGCATTTCTACAAACTTTGTGCACTCAGGTAGTTTTGAGCCAGAGGAAGGCAGAGGATGGGTCCCACACAATACAACACTGGGAATTGGCAGTGAGAAACGGGCAGGTTTTGAAATACATCTCAATGGGAACAGCAAGTAGACACCAAGAGAAACTTGTATGGTTCAGGCAAAAGAAGCCCCTGGTTACGTGTCACTGTACAATTACTCCCCGGCTGTTTGTGCCCTGCCCTGGGCTACCTCCACAGCTTGCTCCCCTCTCCAGCCATGTCCGGAGGAGGAGGGTTCTGGCTCGGTTCTACCCCACCATGCCTTGTCACAGGCCGGATCAAGCCTCCCACGTCACTTGGAGTCATCTGTGACAAGATTTAAGTGTTTCAAAATATTGCATTTCCAGAGCAAGAACAAACAGTCCCAACGTTGCGTAACTGAAAATGCATTAAATACTGGAGTGTTGTTACTCACTGTAAACAGAGCATGAATACCTATATCCAATTAATTGATTCAACATGCATCTTATCCATGCTGTGATCTGACTTGGCAGTGTTATATTTTATAAATATACTTTAAATAAGATTAGATGAAGTAATCTTTATTAGTAGCCTGCTAGTGGCTGTAAGCTAGTACTTTTATTTGGAAGCCATCCACATTTGCAATCTTGTTTATGAGTCTCTACACACCACCAGGAGATTAATGTTGCATCTCTTACATTCGGAATTCCCACTGCTTTGGGTCATAGTTTTCTTTCCTTGGGCAGCTTTCTTTCCTGAAAGGACTTTTTCTTACTAATTCTGCATAAAGCATCTGAAGTGTAATTGGTGTAGAAGCTGCACCGCTGGACCCACCTGCTTCACACAGGCTGAGAAAAAGAAAATTTCACAAAAAATGTTGCCAAGGGAAGTCACAAGAAAAGATACAATGTTAGAAATATTAACTCCAGTTTAAGACACCAGTGCTCCCAAACTACCTCTGCTATCCAAGTGTTACATTTTAACATTTACACATTTTAAATCCAGTTTTTCTGTGTTTCACTAATGAAGAAAAGTCGTATTATAAATGTAGGAAATACGACAGGAACTGCAAAATTATAGTATCAGGTATATGCTCACACACTAAGGATTGGGGAAGGATACTGATTTTTCCTTTGAATTCAACACTAATTCTGTGGGAAAGTGATGTTCCTACCGAGTAGTAAAACACAAGAGTGACAGGATCAGGCTGTTTTAAACATAGAGCACACACTGGCAACATTCTGGGAATCCACCACATATCCCAATCTTTGGTGCCAGGAGTTGAAATCAAATAATATATCAGCAGTTCATGCTTCATAGCCAGACTCTGAGACAAGGAATTGTGGACAGATCACTTCCATCAGACACCCATGACAAGCACTAAGCTGCTCTATAAGTAAGATCTTTGTTGAAAAATCTTGCCTCTCCCCCAGCCCCGTAACTGGTAGAACCAAAAATAAAAATCTCCTCTAAGCAGAGGGAAGCATTCTGTCAGCTGTAAACATCTGGTGAAACTCAGAGCTTGCAAAAAATCCCTCACAATTTTATGAAAATTGACTGCTGCTCATTATTTTCTCAGATGCACCAGGAGCATCACATCAAACATCAAACTCCCACTTTTAATTTACTTTGGTTTCCACTTTAAAGATACTACCTTGACTCTTTCAGCGCTCACAGTCTCTGGCAAAACTGTGGAGCATAAATTGCGTATTTTAAAACATACACGGCTGCAGGATAAGATCCCTAAGGAGTGTTTAAAAGTGTTCACAACAATAAAAATAACAAAAACCAGAGCATTTGGATGTTAAAGAAGAACTCAAATGGCCGTGTCCATTTTGGACGCAGGAAAGAGCTGTTTGTGCAGCATTACGCCATTCTGCAACCAGCAGCTGCAGATCCAATTTGCTGCTAAATGACAAGTTTATCTGACAAAGAGTAGATAAATTTGGGATGTTAAAAATTAATCTAGTCCAGTGATTACTCCTAATTGCTAATCTGTTTCAGTACTTTGGATGCATAATTCAAATCAACACCTCACCAGATAAGCTATTGCTTTTCAGTCCTTCTCAGTGCAAGGGAAGGAGCTTCAAATTCTGGTTTTTCTTAATACTCGATACAAAAAGGCAAAAGTAACACACTCATTCAGCCCCTCCAGCTCTTTTAGTCCAGGCACAAAGGTGAAATTATGGCAGTGAAGGCTTCTCAGCAGCGTAACCAGCCGGGACGCTTTCCCCACTGCGCAAGGCAGCGGGTCAGGCTGTTGTGGAACAAAAAGCGACTCGGCGATCGCAGAGCTACAGCTGCGTTGGGAGCAGGGATTTCTGCAGCCCTGCTCAGCTCCACGCGAGCCTCACCTCTGCGGGACAGAGATGTAAAGCTCAGGAGCCTTTGGTTTATGCCAAAAGGTCAGGAGCAACTGTTTAAGGGGAAGCTCAATGGAGAGCGGAGAGGTGAAGGTCTATGTGGGCTCAGTGCCCGACTCCTCATCCCGTGGGGAGGCCACGGAGTTGGGATGAAGAGTCACCAACAGAAGCACTGCTCCTCTCGTGGAGCTACAGGATGGCTCCAGCCTCTCAGCAGAGCCTTTCCACAAGGCCCAGTCCCACCAGACACCGGCCCTGCTCCAGGCTCCCTGTGCTCACTACCACCCAAACCCACCAGTGGCACAGAGCAACCTCCCCGCAGGGGAGCTGTGGGTCAAGGACGGTTGAACACAGCCCCAGCAAGCGGCTTCCTGAGGGATAAACCCCTCCTCGCCCTGCCCAGGCTCACCTCATCCAAATCGGATTTTACTTAGCACCAGCAGGGAGCTGGAGGCGTTCACGGGTGGGTTGGGAGGGGAAGATGGTGTCAGGCGCCAGTGCGAGGAGCCCAGGGCACCTGGGGCAGTGCAACAGCTTTGGTGGGGATATTTTATTAGACAGGAAAAGTTAGGTTTTGGGAATTAGGAATTTGGTCAAGTGTTGCTCCATTAGAAACACCACGGGCATCTGCTTGCTTAACCTCAAACCCCCCTAAACCTACTATCTCAGACAGCAGAAGGAATAAAAGAAGCTAAGGAAAACAACATTGAGGGTGAAAATTTTGTATTAAAAATATAACATCTCACCGCCACCCTGACTCGACCGAGTATCGGCGACACCACGGCGAAGCCCACCCGCAGCCCAGCGCCCCACGCCTGGCGGGCTCACCTTGGTGTACTTCACCTCCAGGCTGCGCAGGGGCCGCGGCAGCGGGGGCACTTTCTTGTCGGGCTGCCCGTTCTCCACAGCGCCGTTGAGGGTGGCCATGGCCCCGCCGTCGAGCCCGCGCACCTTCTGCCCGCTGACAGCGCCCGCGCCGCCTTGGGGGCGCCCGCGCGCCGCCGCCACGGGGTCCCCTCAGCGCTCCGGCACCACTGTCCCCGCAGGGGTCTCAAAGGGCTCCCAAAGCGCCGCTCACAGGATCCCAAAGGGCTTCCAAAGGGCTCTGCACAGGGTTCCAAGGGATTCCCCTCGGGCCATAAATGGTTCTCCGCAGGGCTCTCCACAGAGTCCCGAAGGGCTCCCAAAGGGCTGTGACATTGCTCCCTCAGGGCTCCCCATGGTGTTCCCCGCAGTGCTCCCCTCACTGCTCCCGCAGGGCTCCTGCAGCGCTCCCTCGGAGCTCCCTCACGGCTCTGAGGTTGTTCCCCACAGGATTCCTGCAGGGCTCCCTGCAGCCCAGAGCAGTGAAGGAGGGGAGCTGGATGTGCCCAGATGGGCTGTGGGGAGTAGAGCAGCCACCCTGGCTTCCCCCAAAGGGTGACACTGGGATGGGCATGGGAGGATGTGCCCTCTGCTGCCTTCTGCCTCCACATCCCACCCAAACGCACCCAGAAGTTATTCCTGGGAGGACCCTTTCAGGGAATAACACCACTGTCTCCCAGCAAAAAGGGCCTTTTTCTGCTACTTCTGGTGCCCTGACATCCTTACCTCAACCTGCTACCACTTATCCTTCACTCAGTGCCTCTGGAGAGCTTTCCAGGACTGATAGTAGGAGAAGAATATGACATCAAATGTCTGATGTGCATCTGACAGCAGGTCCTCCGCATCCTGTGTGCAAGGAGTACAGGAGTCTGGGACCAGTTTGATCATCCCAGTCTGACCATCCCAGCCAAAAAACTCCAGCCAGCAGGGGCAGGACCAGCCCCTTCCACTGAGAAGTCCTACACTGATAACCAGCATATCTGTGTCCCACACAGCCAACCTCCAGCATGGCATTCATAGTAGCGTACTTGGAGCGTCAAGAAAGATGCTGTCTTTCGAGAAGTCCTAAAGGATATGGAACATGTCTTAAGTGACAGATCTAGGCTCTGAGCCTAGATAATGAACAAGTTCATTATGTATTGCTTAACTTTATTCTGCATAAAATATGTGTAAGTCTTTGCAGGCTGAGGGCCAGGACACTCGGAGCACCCTTACACCCCCACACACATGGAAGATAATACAACATATTTTCCATATAACAAGTGGCAAGATGCCAGAAGTTATCTTCCAAAATGTTCCGCAGAATCTGTAATCCCCAGCAATAGTCAGCACTTTGCTGTTAGAATGCTTAAAAATACTCAGAGCTTCCAAAGGCAGATAGCCTGTGATATCACAGCAGCATAGATTTAGTGCTGATTCAGAAGGGAAAGTACCTTGATGAATCAACCCCCACTCCCTGCAGCTTGCAGGATATTTTTGGAGGTCCTCTGCCCAGGTGAAAACCTATCTAATGGTGATTGGTGCGGAAATGTTTATTTCTAAGCTGTCCATTTTTAACTGTCCAGTTGCTGTTTCCCACAAAAGCTACAAACACACCCAAGCTAGAAGAAATCTCGTAGCCAAATCCCAATGTATTCCTAGTCCCAATGAAGAGGAGTTTATCCATTTCTGTGTGTACCTTGCCCACAGAAACACTCAGTGGAAGTGGAAACTACTTTTGCAATTAGAGGACAAAATATCAGGATGAGGAGAATGATGAATAAGGAGTTCCAGAACAAGCAGTGTCTAGAGTCATTCCAGTGGGTTGTCTCATGTGGAATGACCTTGTCTCTTATCTCTGATGAGGAAGATTTTATACAGGACACTCCTGGGAAAATTACTGCCTCTTTGAGTTAATGTTGGTGCAGTGTGAGATACATCTAAGGCAGAAATTCCATGTACAGGGTTTGGGGATGTGTAAGACTTTTAAAAGGTTGTACAAAGTGAATGAATAGTGAGTCAGTGACATATGAATGAGCTAAAATAATAGACTTTAACGGATATACATAGTTGTGTGCAATGTTTCCTCTGGTAACGTCACAGGAAGAGTAACAGAATGTTCTGCAGTCAAAGAGTTTTGTGGACACTGACTGGTCCCTTGTTGGGCAAACTCAATCATGTCATAAGCGGGAAGTCCACCAGCCCCAGAAGAGATGTGTCGTTTGTCACCAGATGTGTCTTTTGTGCTTATACCAGATCCACAGAGGTGGAAACACTCGCGTCTCCAGACTTCTGAGTGGGAGGAGCCCTAAAAGCATCTGCAGAGCCCTGATCAGAACAAGTGTGAGACATTTTACATTCATTCCTGCACTTCAGGAGGGCCATGCCACCACTAGGATAGAAGGACTGAAAAAATGGGTTTTACCTAAGTTTGCAACAGTTGATCAATGTGTCAGAAACACGAGCACGAGGAAGAGCGTCCGTTGATGAGAGGTCACATCACTACTGAGTCACCCTGTTGTGTTCTCCTGTTGCAGAGATCTCAGCAATGTGTCCTTAACCTGCTGCAGTGACAGCAATGGCTGTGAATTCCCTGGAGATGTTCCACAGAGCTGTATCTCACAGAACGTTTTTAGGCTGTCAGTACACCAGCTCTGCTCTGCCACGCAGAACAAAGATCATCTTCCTACTGCTGGGTTGGACATGTGCACTCTTAAATCTGCCACCATGAGTGAGACCTGACCACAGCTCTCTGTGCTGTTCTGCCTAGCTATGCCAAGCACACTCATAGGACATGTTCCTGCTACGATGTAGCTGTCTCCCTATCTTTCAGGGATGCCAAGGGTCCCTGTAGGAATTAATTTCTCTTACTTCCCAACCTTGTTTAACCTTATTGAAGGGGATATTGCTGGTGGTAACTCCTCCAAATATACTCTGCTGTATCTTATGCCCTGGCTCCAGCCCAGGAGTGCAAGGAGTTGTATACAGAGGGTCAGTGAAGACATCTCCAGACATCTGGAAATGCAGTGTTTCTAGACCACTTTGGCATCCTGCCCCATGGATGAAGACAGACTTGGCAGTGGGGCACATATTAGAGGGCTGTGTTTGCCTGGCCAGTGGTGCTGTAGCCATGGGAAGATACTCTACAAACTGAGCAGTTGATATTTCAAAGATTTTTTTTTCACCTAGGTCTCAGCCTGTGCTTCCAGCTGACCAGCAGTGCCGGAGCTGCGTAGAGCAGTCAACCTGGCACAGAGCCAAAGCTTATCCCACTTATTTTCCATATACCCCGAAGCCCATGCACACACAAACATAAATACGTGTGTGAAACAATATACTCTGAAAGGCTACTGAGGCTCTATGCTCCAGCATTCAACAGCCCGGAGTGTCCAGAATTTGCCTGGCTTTCCTCATCCAGATGAACTGTAATTGAGTTATCCACACCCTTTTCCTACAGGCATCCCCCTCACTCTGCATTGGCAATGGTTCCTGCTCCTAAGGGAGCAGCTCCCCTCATGATTTATTCTCCTCTTGTTTAATTTGCAGCGAAGGGGCTTTTTACTGCCTGTTATTCAAACTGTGCTTTGGGCACAAAATTATTCATTTCCGTATGGTTTTTCCATGGTGCTCATGACAGCAGTGTCTGAGAGTTTCACATGCACTGTTTCCTTTTCCAGTAATTTTGAGAGGATGCTGACCCTGTATTATCAGCGAGGAAAGAAGGCAGGCAGTGATGAATAAAAAAAGGATCTTCATCATTTCAATTTCCCGATGTGAGTCACCCACAGCCCAAGTGCACTGATGAGAGATATTCAGAGCTCAGCTCCAGCAGTCATTGCACAAGCTGGATCTAAAGATCTCCCACATAAACACCCAGGTAAGGCAGAAAATGCTAGTGAGTGCATTGCTCCCCAGTGACTTTAATCTGGGAATTTTCTGGTTTTTTGTAAGTTTACCATTCCTGTAACTTTTTTTTCTGTGGGTAGCTCTCTAGAGTTTGAGTTAATTTTTCTAAGCAAACTTAAAATCCATAAATTTCATCAGTCTTGACCAAATTTGCCATGATACAGGCTAGCAGCAGGATGGACTGTTTTGAACTGTGATGTGATTGGCATTTTATGGGCTCCCTGGTAGCAGAGGTGACTGTTTGATTGATAGGGACTGGCCACGTGAAGGCAATGAGATATGTGCTTTGCCAGCACATTTTGATTTGCTTTGTTTTTCCAAGTGTTTTCTGTCTGCAAAAGAGTGATAATTGAACTGCTGCTTTCAGTTGAGAAAGGTGTTGCAAATATCACCAAATTAATGAAAAACTCTGCCATTTTTTAGCAAAACCAGCTCTACTCACTTTATCAAATTATTCACATACAATTTCAAAAGGATTTGAATCCAGAGAGGTGCCTTAAAAAATCAAAATAAAAAAATCAGACTGTCCTGAAGAGACCAGGGAATGGTATGTCTTACATGAGGGCTTTTCTTGAATCAACCCAACCTTAATTGGGCTGTGCTGGTGCCTACAACCCTCCTCCAGTGATAGTAGTGGACAGTAGACATTGGATATATCTTGGAGTCTGAGCAGCCCCATGAACTCAGCACCCTGCCATATTTGTATTGCCCTTCTTGTGCCCTGTGGGTTAAAGCTTCAATTTTAACACATCTGGGGCTGAAGAAAAATTTATTTTCCTGTTCCTCTCCATCTCCAAAAATCCTGTCAGGAAAGGTGGAGAGGGACAATGTGACATAGTGTAAGATGCTATTTGTGCAAATATTTCTAATCCTAAACATGACCTCATGATGCAAACCAGGACTTTGGCGGCTCAAGACAAAACACAGCCTTTTTATGCTTTACGCTGTAATTACTTCATGAAGCGAAATCCTTAGTCAAATTAATTTTCTTCATGCATATCATAGGTATTAAACTGCGACTGTGCACAAGGATTGGCCTTTCCTTTAGCTAGTCTGGCTCCAAAACTAAATTGGAAAAGTAAGTGGCAAGGAAATAACAAACAGCTGAACATTTTGAAGCCTTTTCTTTTAAAACAAAGTCTATTTCCTCTAGTCTTCACTTCTCCCTGACAGGCCAAGCATTGGAAGATGAGGAGAGTGGGAGCAGGAACAGAAGCAAGTGCGAGATAACCTACAAAGATAGTGTCTGTGCTGTGAAGAAGTTCAAGGACCTGTTTCCTTACAAACCATTCAGTGTGTCTGGCACCGCGGAGCCGATGGGAACCACTCCCCGCACTGATCTGGCGATGCAGACCTGAGGATTATTTGCCTACAAACAGCTATTGTTTGCAAGATTGGCAAATGAAAAAACCAAATATGTTTGTTTTCTCCACAGATCATGTTTCTTCCTACTTTCTCTTGATAAGAGGCACTTGGGGACGGTGCCCAGGTTTTGGAAGCAGTGGTTGTCTAGGCAGGAACTGAGAAGACTAAAACGTGCTTTCTTCTTCTGCTCCTTCCTCCCTCTTTGCTCTCACTCATCATCACATCTATTCTGGGCCCAATGCCCAGCAGTTCTGCATTAACGCCTCAGTACACACAGGCTCACACAGCTGAACAGTTCGCAATGCAACGTACCCGGTGCCGTCATGTCTTCCCGAATCAAGCTCCTGCAAACCATTTTTGTTTACGGGAAGAATCACTTGGCTTCAGAATGCTACTTGTGAGCTGTGCCCAGCTGACTCGAGACACTCCAGGTCTTCCCAGAGAAAAGGTTTTGCAGGACGCCATCGTGAATCTAGAAAATATAGAACAGAGCAGGTAAACAAACATCCCTAAAGATGATCCCATCTCAGACCTTGATCCCGCAAACCCTCACGGGCTTAATGTTAAGCACATGAACAGTCCCAGATGACTTCAGCAGAGCTACTCACATGCTCACAGCGCAGAGCATTTGCCAGATCAGAGCCTTTATGTCTAATTGCAAAATAAAAGGCAAGTCTCCCAGTTCTATCAACTGTAATGAATTGTTATTAGCAGCACAATTTAAAATAGCCTCGGGGCAGATCCCTGGCAGACCACTGGGGATAAAGTGATGTAGGCTTGTTGCAACAGAACCTGGAAATACTTTTTCTTGGATAAAGCTCCATGCCAGTCATATGAAACGCTTACACTGTGATGAGGTTGTTTTTGTAGGCTTTGACCTGTGCAAGGCTTTTTTTTTGTGGCCGTTCTCTGCACAATTCCTCTCTTTTCCACCTTTTGAGTTGAATTCTGCTGTTTGAACCAGGAGTCGGGAAACTGCTCTGCTCCTAACCTTGGGGATAATTTCTGTATGGATATGATGATGTTACGGTGTCCAAAGGCACCTTTACAAGTCACAGTGGGAAAAAACCAAACCACGGCCCCTGTCCAGAAGGCTCTTTGGCACCAGGTCAGCATCCACGACCCTGGACTGCACGCGGGGTCCCATCCGTGTGCCCTCGGGTGAGGGGCTGGGCAGCACAATAGGCGACATTGTGTCCCGTCCTGCCACTAACGGCGAGGCGGGGGACAGGCGAATCTGGGGGCACAGAGAGCGAAACCCACCCATGTCCATTAATGAAGGGCCAGCCCCGGGCCCTCATTAGGAACCCGCCGGGCCGTGCCCCGGCCCCGCCGCCCGCCAGTGCCGGGGCCGAGCGCGGAGCGGCCGCGGTGCTCAGCGGGCGCGGAAAGTGGCGCGGCCTCTCCGGGCTGGCGTTTGCACCTGGGGCTGCCGCGGTTTAATGGACTTTAACACATGCAAACAAGAGCTTTTGTGTGCGGGCACAAAGGCTGCCCCGGCGCGGGGCTCTCCCCAACACTGCCGCATTGTTTCCCCTCCGCTGCTTCTTGTCACCCTCCTTGTCAGAGTTTAATGAGGACAACGAGGTTTCGCAGGCTCATTTCGCACTTCAGCAACTTTCTAACACTTCCCTAACGAGGGAGAAGGGGCCGGAGCGATCGGGGGCGCAGGGGAGGAGCCGCCCCGGCAGAGACCCGCAGCCCCGGGGCCGGGGCAGGTGCGCCCGGGGCCGAGCCGGGATGCGGGAGCGAGCCGGGATGCGGGGACTCAGCCCCTTCCAGCCCATCTCCGGCACCTCGACGTGGCTCCATTAAAAAAACCCCAACCTCTTGACTTGCGCCATTTAAGCTCGGCCGAGAAGGCGGGAGTGTTCCTGCGGTGCTCGGAGGAGCAGCGAGGCTGCGGGGAGGTGGTGGCCGCTGCGACCGCGGTGGCCCCGTGGCTCGCTATGAGGCATTTCCCCGGAGCAGGTAGTTTTCCCGGGGCAAGTAGCTGTCCCGGGAGCAGGTAGCATTCCCTGGGCTCTCCGGGCCGGAGACCGGCAGTTTTCTCACCTCCCGCCGTTCCTGCCGAAGCCGAGCATCCCTCCCGAAGGCGAGGAGGGAGCGGGGCGGATGCTCGGCTCCTCTTCCCTCGCCCCGGGGCAGTTTCTCCCCACCCCGATCTTGCGTTCGCCCGGCACGGCTCGGCGCGTTCCGCTGCTCCGGGATTTCGCGGTGGCGGGGACCGGCGGGCGAGGGGTGCCGAGCGGGCTCGGTAAAACTGCCCAAAGCCCGGATTTACACCGTTCAAAGCCCTCGAGGTGTTGTAGCAGCTTTGGGCTTTGGAGGAGAGGTCTCTCCTCCCCAAACGCAGCCATTCCCCTCGGGCTGGCTTTATTTCCCCCTCTCTAGACAGCCAGCGGTCCCAGGCAGACCGTAGCTGCGGTTTTCAGTGTTTTAGATGGAGATTTTGGGGAGGATTTGCCTTTAGCCTTTGCAAATCCTCGTTTCTGCCTCCTGTTCCCACGACCGAAATCGCCCCTCCACTTTTTTTACTTCCCTCTTCTGTGAGTGTGAGAAATTTGGAAAACTCGAGAAGTCGTTTAATGCAAAGGGATTTTAAAACACAAAAGTATGCTGTGAAAGAAAAAGAAACCAACACCCCAACCACTTAATTAGATACTTACCGAAGGAGCCATTAGAGCCTGCTGGGTATAACACAGTTTATGAGTTCTCTGGCCACAAAGAAATTCAATAATTACTATTTTTTTCCTCTCTTACAATGGGATGGGTTAAGGATGGAGAGTGATAAACTTAACCCTGTTCCTGGGCTTTTTGCAGATTAGCCTTTGGCATTCACTAGTAAATACCAAGTGAATAGAGACTGTGTGACCACAGTCCCTTGAATTAGGGACAAACATTTCCTCTGTGCATTTTAAATAATGCTACTGCCAAATATTTTGTTACCAGAGATCATTATCCTTTTGAATGAAAACTCGAGGAGTAAAGGCATTGGTTTTGTCTTTGCTGGTGTGGAACAGACTATATGATATCTAGAACAGCAACAAGCTTTCACAAATTGCTATATGATTTCTACTGCCAGGTTCTGTGATATTGGATACGACATAAAAATAAAAAAGCCAGTCAGATAGACACAGAAACTCACAGAAACCACCTGTATATTTTGTTTCAAAGGAAAATCTCAGCTATTGTCTTACTGGCTCTGGTTCTGTTAGGCCTTGGATCTGCTTAATCTTTAAAGCTATTCAAACAAATTGAATGATACAAGGCAAGTCTTCTATAATTAATCCGGATTCTTGAATTTTGATACAAACTTTTATGTAACCGAGAAGTTTCTCTCTTTTCCTTGCAAAGACATTAAATAGGCACTAAGTCCTTCTGTCAAGAGTGCTACCATGAACAAAGTTAAAAGGAACAAACCTGGAAATTTTCCCTTCACGAGGAAGAAAGAGATGCAAACATAAAGTCATGGGAGAGCTGGTACTGGTGCCTGGACAGAGACCAAGGTTTAAAGTGGCTCCTGTGCTACAAACCACAGAACACGAACACAGGAATGGTGGTTTGTCCCAGGCACAGCTTCTGCAGGATGTTATTTTGTCAGTTTATCCCAGCCTCACAGGGACTCAGCACTGGCACTCAAAGGTCTCATCTGAACCTTTTGAAATGTTTATTCTTTCACTGCTACAGTCCAAAGAAAATGGAAATGATGCCATTGGGTATGGAAGAACTCGTGATGTCCACGCTCAGCTGCCACTGTGGATGATGAAGCTTCAGCTGTGGTTTGCTCCTTCTCATGTTATGCAATTTTCTCTTGGTATTTGGCAGAACTGCTTCAGAATGGATACTCTGTAGAGCTGTGCATCTTGTGACAAGGCATTGTTGAAATCTCTTGATGTATGACTCCCTTGTAGGAGTAAAAATTTTATCTGGGCTATCAGGAGAGTAAGAATTATGTTGGGGTTTTGTTTTGGGGTGGTTTTTTTTGTGATTTGGACTGTCTGGCTTCAATGGAAAATCAATACACTGAGAAAGGTCTGTAGGTCTGGACCTGCTAAACTCATAGGTTGCAGATACAATTCCCACTGAAGCTGTTGGTAAAAAACCCCACAGACCCAGCACAGGTTCAGCCAGTGTCATCAGCTCTCCAGGTTTTACCCCATGGCAGATCCACTGACAACCTCTGCTTTCTGACTCTCCATCTTTACTCACATATTTTTCTTCAGATCCTGTAAAATCCATTGAAAGAATGAAAACCTTTTGATTTTGAAGCTGATGTCTCTGGTGATGATGGTTTATGCAGTGTAATTCTGCCATCAGGTGTATGGAAAAGGACCCTCTGCCTTCAAGGAATTACCTGATGGGCCAAATGAGTTGGGTTTCCTTGAGTTTCTGAGCAGTTGTGAGTCTGACTGTCTTTTCATGGACACAGAGAGAAGTGGTGCTGACTGTACGGACAGAGCAAAAAGCTGTGCCCAGGGTTACATCAGCTGCTGTGCAATCTTGTCCTTGGTCACATCAGGCAACTCCCTCTTTGCTGAATGTCCCACCCCTCATGCCAGGCAACAGTTCCACCTTTTACTCATCAAGGTGTAGTGTCAAACCATGTGCCCAGGATGTTGGTGCTCTGTGCCAGCCTTTCACCACTCACATTACCAGTGTCTCCACAAAGGTATTGCCAAGGCTTGTTCTCCCTTCCCTACAGAGGTATCACATCCTTCAGGTTATCCAGAGACCCTTCGGAGTGAGGCTGTTCATTTTAGGATGGGAAAAGAAACAAAATAGAGACCCTGGTCCCCAGAGAAGGGAGGAACCGCCCAAAGTTGCACGTGCAATGGCCCAGACAGGACGTTTTTTGGGCGCCAGCAGCTCCCAGGTGCTGCTGTCGCTCCTGAGGCCAAAGCCATTGGGTCTTGTCACAGCCTGCTCCGTGCGCCGGCCCGGAGAGGCCACTGCTGATAAGACTCTCCAGGTGTTCAGCCTGAGAACAAAGGCCCTTTTCAGTGGCTGCAGAGAAGGAAGAAGCCTCCTTGCTGGATGGAAAATGGCTTTCCTGGATGGCAATATTTGGTTACAGTACGATCTGTTACTTCAGAAGAAGCCCCGCAGAAGGGAGGGTAATTTGACTCAGGCATGTAAAAAACCATTGTGGGGACTTTTGTCTCCCTCTTTCTTCTCCCCAAAGTACTGAAACAATGTTGAGTTGTGATGTTTCATACGAGCTAAATAAAACTGGAATCTGGAATTGAAGTATGCCTCATCTTGCTATGCCCATTGTCATGAGGGTGAGCTGGGTCATCATCCTGAAGAACCTGGGCTCTCTGGAGAGCCCCAGTCCCTTGCCTGGCTGGATAGCACATGAAACAGTATCTTCTGAGCACAAAACTGAGCTGAGAAAAGCTGTGTGCTGGCATGAGCACAGTCCAGGTGAAGCTTTCCCTCAATCCATGGACCCCAATTTCAGTGCTTGTGTTGGAACACCTTAATCAAACATTTTCACAGTAAAACTCGCATTGTTTGCACAGGGACACCTGAAAGATAATTCGGTCCTATGGATAAGGGTGAGGAGGTGGGTTTGGGTATATTTGGATATATTTTCCAGGTAGCTGTGCACCCTGTTTCGGCACTGGAGGGATTTCCAAAGGGGAACATCTGGTGATCACTGACTGCAGCTGTCTAGAGGTGGCGCATTCCCCCTTTCCCACAGAACCAGCTGCCAAGGGAAGGAGCACCCCTTGCATAAGCACTGCCCTCATGTTGTTCATATATTTTCAAAACCTGGGCTCCTACCACCAGCTGAAGGCTTTCTGTGCTCTCCTACAGCCTCACCACGGTTATAATCTCCATGGGGTACTCCCAGTATGTTCCTTCACCACGGTTGCTCAGTCTGCCCCTACATTATCCCTACACCCCAATAAGCTGTTCCTATTCCCCTTCCTGGGGAGTTGGTTCCCTTGGATATGTAGGAGGTGACTTATCTAAAATTATTTTCTCTACATCTTTCAGGTAGAAGTGAGAAGGACAATCCAAGGAATGTTCCCACACTGGTGAGGCATTTCCCATCTCTGAAAGGAATGTAGAGGGACGCTGTCCTCACCCCAAATGTACTTGCTTAGTGGAAGAGTAAGGACATGAAACCTCTTTTAAAATACCTGCCGTTCATGCATAAATATATCTTTATATAAAGCTGAACTTCTTATTTTAAGTAAGCAGAGGAACACTAGCACAGATACTGCACTTTTCAATCAAGCAGTACTATTTCCTATAAAAGACAAGGCTTCCCTAATTCTTCAAATGCACCAGCTAACATCTATACAAATAATGGGATTTGGCTGAGTACAGTTAAATATATTTGATTACTTCCCTTTTATCTAGTTCTAGGTTTACTGTACTTTTCCTTGGATGGCAAATAAGAAGCCCTTTTCTTCTAAGTGACAGCAGGGAGAAGAATCAGGTTGCTAATTTACCTGAGATCCAGGAGTGTGTAATGATAGATGTGTGCTGGAAACTACAGAGTGGGCTTTCTAATTTTGGGGGGAGGAGAGAGGGAAAGCGTGAGATTCGTTAATCTTTCAAATTGATGGTGCTTTTGCTGATGGACTTTCATGGTTGTAATTACACACACATCAGGAAACAAATGCACTGAGGAGAAGAGCTGACAGGAGGCTGGGACCTAATGAAATGTGTCATACAGGAAGCAATTAAAATGGAAAATCACCGTTCTCCAGACAAACAAGGATACAATATGCTCATGGTTAATCACAGGACCTCTCTCAAAGCAAAGGAAATAGACTTACCTGCAGCAGTGTAGGAGGTGAGCACACACATGGTCCAGGAGCAGTTTGGATAAAGAAGCAGAAATCCTTGTGTGGATGTCCAGGCCTGCAGGTCACCAGTGCTTCCAAGGATGTGTCACCCAGGTTTTTGCATGGAAGATCTCCATCAAAGCCTTCTTGAAGAGATGTGAAGGAAAGAGGCAGGTGGGGAGGGAGAAGGGAGGATGGATGGCAGGCTGGCACAGAAGGGTCCCACCCATGGTTTAGGTTTGTTTCGAAATGGGTGTGTTTTCTGCCCAAGGGAAAGCAAAAGCCTGGAGCATGCCCACATTGCCATGATGCCAGATCAAATGGTCTAAAGCACCAGCAGCTTTGGGTGAAAAGTCACTTTCTAGGTAGAAAAAGGGATCTGAGCCTAAGCTGAGTTTGTAGTGCAGATGTGCTGTTAGTCTGATTTAGGAAATGCTTATCTCCTCCTTTCCTGGGATTCCTTTGCCTTCTTCTGGAATCTGAGCAGGTCTAGTTCAAGCCAGGGTTTCACCTGAAGAGGTGCATTCACACCAGCCAAGAGAGGAGCAGTGCTGGAGGGAGAGGATGAATCACACACAGATCAATGCCAGGGACAGTTCAGGTGATCTGAAGGAAAGTCATCTAATTTTAAAAAATATTGTAATATTCTAGAAAATGATACCTTTTTGTTCCTTACAAGATTCAACCTACTGGTTCTTCCCTGGCTCTATTTTAGCGGGTTCAGATATAAAGTTGGTTATCCAGAAAAGCAGAAAGATGCCATAATTTCCTGTAGGCATGTTTGTGTGTATTCTACACTTCCAGCAGACCCTAAAACATCTACTGGATCACCAAACAAGCAGCTTTTGTCTCTTTGTTGTTTCATAGAAAAAAAATTGTATCATGGCTTTCAAGTAGAAAAAAAATAGAGAAATAATAACATGACCCAACTGCGAAAATATTTTTTTTCATGAACTATACCAATGAATTGGAAATGCAAGTAGTAAAATGAATTGCCAAAAGTATCAAATATATGTTTTCAATAACTTTTTTTTTGTTACCTAGTAAAATATTTTCCTGGAGAAGGGTTGTTAAACCCCTCAGTGCAATATAAAGGTGCAGTGATGTATTGTCTCAGAAGTGGTTTAATGGAGTTTGGGGGTTCCATTTTTTGTACATATTTTCAACACACGCAGTGCGTGATCAATTTGGATATATAAAATGCTCTATATTTCTTCCTAAGCAATGATCTTAACTTTTAAAGAATGTTGCTTAGTTAGGAGAGCATGTGTGTGTATTTGCATTTTGGCAAGGCAGCAAATCACATACAATATTTATGTCATTTGAGAAAAGTATTTGTGCATTTGCCAAAACCAGTCCTTTCTAAGAACCTAAAGGTATTTGATCTGCTCTAAAACACACTTTTAGGGAGGATTAGGTGTGTGGGAGCAGTGGGCAGAGGGAAGGTCTGTTCGGTCTTTGCGGTGTGAAAGAGCAGGATTTTAGACAAACAAGCCAGATCTTGTTTCAGCTCAACTCTGACTCTGTTCTTATGAAAATCTGTTTTTCAGACCTACCTGTGGCTTTGCTGCCGATGAGTTGGACTTTTGCAGGGACATTAGTGGTGCAGGTTGGGCAGCATTGGGTGGAGTCTGACCCCAGCTCTCCTGCCACGCTCCTGTGACAACTCAGGGAGGTCAATTATTATAAAATGTGCAGAGCAAAGATGGCAAAGGGATGATGTCCTGTGTTACACCAGTGATTCCCCCTGGTAACTGACCCACTTCACCCATTTTACCGGCAAAAGACAACCAACAGCTGAGTGTACAGGGATGGGAAAAATGGGGGGGATGCATGATCATGATTTATCCTGATCTCTGTTACTCCTGCTTCATTTATCATAGGATCATAGAAAATCCTGAGTTAGAAGAGACTCACAAAGACTATTGAAGTCCAACTCCTTATCCACTGATGTACCAAGGATCAGGATCTGTCCCTGGCTGCCTGGTATCGGCTGCTGTGGATTTGTCTCAGAAGGTGAAAGCCCAGTGCCCTGCTCACACCCCCGCTGGCCGTGCAGACCCCCTGTGCTGACATCTTTGTGCCAAATCCAATGATATAACGTTTCATGCAGAGAATTTCTCCACTCCCCCTCCCTTCTTTTTTTGCTTTATATCTCTTCTTTCTATCTTCAGCCTGTCAGGACTTTCACATACCTGCAGCTGACAGCTAAGAGATCAAGAACTTTGATGTTGTAAGGGATATTTTATCTCAGGTAATTCTCACCAATTCCTACCTTATTGTGTAGGATATCCAAGGACTCCGAGAGTGAGCAACGCCTTTGTCTGGTAAGATCAGAGCAATTTGCAAGCTTTTCTGGGAACAAGGTCCAATAAAGGGACTTTAGAGATATAATCTGTCAACCCCATTGAGCAGCACTGTGACAGCAGCCTTAGGATTACTGACAGTTTAAGCATCACCCCGGACAGAACAAGGCTGAGGGCACACAGTTAGTTGCAGTTATTTGCAGTTAGACATTGTTTGCTGAGGAAGCAAAGGAAACCCTTTATATCCAAATTTACTAAGTTTTTACCTAGTTTCTCCCTCAGGCAAACAACTTACTTACCTGCTGCTTTTTGGTAGGAGTTTGAAAAAAAACCCCACTCTTTGAGGTGCAACCTCTAATTCACAAGCCTGATCTGATTTTGTGGCTCTCACTTGGACAGGTCACCCAGTAGAGCCAGTCCTGAGCTTGCAGCCACTGGGCAGAGGGTGGACTGCCACCCCAGTCCCCAGATTATGGTGAATTTGTCACCTGTGCTGTGTGGCTTTGGCATCACAGGCAGGTGTGAGGACATGCAAAGCCTTTCCTCTTGCCAGTCCTACGTATGGTAAGCACAGAGTGGGGCAGTGGTAATGAGGGCTGTGGTAATGAGGGCTGTGATGCCCTAAGCCCTGTGTTTGAAATCATATTCTTCACTCTGTAGGTCACTCTGTTCCTTCAAACCTCCTCATTCCTGGTGAGTCACACCGAGCTGGCAGAGGTTTGCCAGGGATCAGCCATCCATCATCTCTTCAAGCAGCTGTGGCATGAAGCTCCCTGGAAAATAACTGATGGGAAATGCTCAGCAGGTCTGTCCTCAGTTGTTTTTGCTACCTACCAGCTTGCTTACCTCACCAGGGCTTTGCTGTCCTCACCATATTTGATTTTTGAGGAGTTTCTCCATTATCCCATATTATTTCTGAAACAATTTTTGTCCCTCACTAGGCAAACATTTGCTTGTTTTGTTTTCAAATACGTCAGCATCTTCTTTTCCAGCAAATGCCCAGGCTTCACAACTTTATAAACATTTTATAATGTTTATAAAGACCCCAGCTCACCCTCAGTGGCCACAGCTTGGCCTCTCCCAGCAGTAATTTCAGGATAGCACCTTTCTGCAAAGGCAAGTAAGGTGTCTGTATCCATCCACACTGGCCTCTATCCATATCCTTGTTTCCTTAGTCATCAAGCTGATGTCAATATTGCTCCTGGTTGGTGCTTAACTTCCTGAGTAATTGATCTCTGCTGATTGATGATCATCAGTGTTGAGTGCCAACTTACAATCAAGCCTTGGATTGCTCCCCCAGTTCCTTTTCTCTTACTGCTCTCCCAAACCTTTACTCGTCCTTCACACCACATTCTCTGCCTTTGTCAAGGATGTTGCTGTCCTCACCCAGCATTTTGAAGCCAACACTTTGTGGGTAGAAATCCTCCTGTGGCTCACTGATGGCTTCACACAACGAGTTGCAGCCCAGATACTGACACGAGCACGTGGTTTTGTTGGGTTTCCAAGAACCTGCCACAAACCATTTGGCTGTTTGCAGGTAGTCCCTTTCCAGCCCCTCCACTACACCTGCTGAAAATGCTTTTGCTGATGGCAGAGCCGTGCAAAGCTGTGCCCACCTGGAAAGGCACCAGCAGCAACAGGCAGCGAGCAGGGCAGGCAAACCTCCAACCATCCAGCTGGAGCAAAGGGGCTGCCAGCAGCTGGACACCAGGGGAGACGATGCTGGAACTGCTGACAGAGACTGAGGCTGCTCCTGAGCTTGCACCCAGGAATGCACAAGTGCAAATTTCACATTTCAGTGTCTCCCCCTGCCCTGGGGTTTGTTTATTCTTGTGACAGGTGTCACATGGAGAGCAGTGGCAGAAAGGATCAGGAAGCAGCTGTGGGTGGAATAAGAGAAGAATCCCACCGGATTACACTGGGCATGGATCTTGGCTCCTGCCACAAGGGCAGAGCAGTGCTTGGCCCAGGGAATGAGGCACTGGTGGTGCCTCTGAGCACCCACCCGGCACCCGACAGGAGGATCTTGCAACAGCTCCAGCGCGTTTCCTCGGTAATGAATTCCAACTTGTTTTCCCAAATCGCCTCATAATGACTCAGTTCGAATCTAATGATGCAATCCTGGAGGGAATCATTAGCTCCCAGCTAGGAGGGCCGGCCACTCTCCAGCTCCAGCCCATGAGGCTGCTGATTGTGGCGTTGTTTGGAGCAGCCCTACGTGCCCCGGCTCAGCGTGTGCCAGCTCCGGGGCGTACATTCTTTCTGGGGATACCTCACCCCATCCATCCCACTGCAGCTCATGCCAGCGCTTCCCTCCGAGTCACCAGGTGTGGGACAGAGGGACAATGTGTTTTCAATTAGGTGAGGACACAGTGATGGTGTTGCCTCCCTGCCGAGCTGGTGTTTGCAGTTCAGACCGTCTTATCAATCCCTGGTATGGTCCCTTCCTCACTGCAGCTCTGGGATCGCATGGAGAAGGGACTCAGGCAGAGTTCTGCAGAGCAAACATCTTTTCTCCTGCCTGTTACTCATGCGGACAGAAAATCTGACCAAATCACAGAGAGAAAAAAAGAAGAGAATTTTCAAGCCACTGCTGATGTTGTGTCTACATTGGGTGACACACAAGAGGTGCATCGCCGTGCCAGATCCAGCCCCAGATTGAAAGGTCTCCCACCAACAGCCTTTCCCACAACAATCTGAAGCAAATTGTGCCTGGGCTGCTGGGATGCCACTAATTCCACCTTCCAATTCATGATGCACCCCAAACTCCTTCACCCTCCTGAGGTAGAATCCTGTCAGTGACAGCTTTACCAAGGGTCAGACCCTGATGTAGTTTGTTCACTAGAGCTGGATTTTCCAGCTTGTGCCTCAATTCCAGCACAGGGTATTAAATGATTTACTGCAGAGAGACAGTGGTCAGGCCAAGAGTAAAACCCAGGTATTGTTAGTCCCGGGGTACTATGACAACCAACTGGTGTTAGAAAACATTCCCTGCCACCGCCTCCCACTTTTATTTATCAACAAAACCAGATTTACTTTGTTTGAGTCTTAGCAAGACACTGTTTCACTGGAGACCATTTAAAATGAGATTTATCTTCTTGGAATAAATACAGGCTCTTGCATTTGTAATTCATTCCCCTCCTATTTCTAATCTCATTTCTATTGAATGCATTGTTTTGTTTCCCATTATTTATAAAATGAGATCATTAAAATGAATATTGGAACTCAACAGGTTTCAGGCAGGAAGAAACTTCCCTGCAGAGGCATCCCAAGTAGAATTCCTTGGGTTGCTGCAGAGCCTTATGGTTTGACATTCTGGGGGCTTTCCACTCTGCTCCCAACCCAAGCAGTGACAAACCTCTTTCCAACCCCTAAAAATCAGCCACTTTTCATCTTGAGTAGGACAAATATCAGGGATGGGAGAAGCAGGTCCTGATGAAAAGAATCAACAGATCCTCAAGGATGCTCTTAGTGCAGGTTGTTATATGACCTTTGGTTCTGGATGCAGCAGGTTCTGGATGCAAAGAAGACATTTGGGGAGAAGGGTTTTGGGGAACTTTTTTTCCTCATTAAACTTCTACAATTAAAAAAATTAAGGAAAAAGAGCAAATTCTGATCTAAAAAGTAGAGGATAAAAAGAGCAAGTATCATCTAACAAAGCTTAAATCTGGAGTGAATCCACTGCAACCTAACTTTACTCTGGTTTAACACAGAGAAACATTGGACTAAGAACTGCAAATCCCAGCTCTCTCCTCATTCCCAAAAGACACAAACATGAAGGTCTGAGCATCTACAGTCATGTATTGAACAAAATATTTCCTGGTTGGGAGAATCTCATGGGACAACGATCAGGAACAAGATAGTGCAAATAATTCATTTAATTGAAAGTAAAGGCACACTACTAAAAATAAAGAGATGAAAGTGGTTTTCCCTTTGCCAGTTTTAGTATGAGCAATAGTAGTAGCAGCTGCATTTCAACCCATTTTGCAGATAACTGTGAGTGGCATTCTGGAAGCTAAACAGTTTAATTGCACAGGCTACCCTTTAATTTAGGGTGGTGAGAATGATATGAAGGACTCATTAAACTGGGACATTAACCATGGCAGAAAATAAAGTAGTTTCTTTGTTGGAGAAGATCTCACTGCCCTCCAATCACTACAGTAAATTGTTCCTGGGAACGGCAGCGGGGTAGGATGGGGAGATAGAGACACGTTGAGATAGAGGGAAGCAAATGAAAAATAATTGGTACGGTGCTCTGCATATTGTATGTCACTGCAGACAGTTATTTAATAACTCTCCAATTATTGCTGCCAGCTGGGGTATATTAAGACACTGTGAGAAGTCAGGCCAAAATCCCCCAGGCACGACTGCTGACCTGGCCCTGTGCTTCCTTCCTCCCAGAGGATGAGGAGGGGGCAGGCTGGGGGCAGGCTGTGGCCTCCGGGCAGTCCAGGGGGAGGTGCTTCCCTTTTCCCAAGGGATGACAGGGCTTTGCCCACCCCTCCTGCTCCCTGCTTTAAAGATGAGGTGGTGTAAAGCCCGTTCGGGTTCTCCTCCTCGTGGGACACAGGGTGACTCTGGGCAAGCATTTCCTTCAGCGTATTAAGTGTGGTGTGATGGGTAGTTCACCCAGAAGCAGCTCTGGTTTGAGCCAAGGGCATCTCCCATTGCCCCTGGGGCTGGCTCTGCTCTCACAGCTCTGGGCTGCTACTGACAAAGTCTGTGCAAGGTCCATCCTCCATGGCTGGGAGTTGGGAGCCATCACAATCATCTTGCCTTGCTTTTCCTCTCAGCAGTGACTCGGTGCTTTGAACGTTGTTCTTTCTTGGATTTAACTGTCCCCCACATCCTATCCACTGCAAGAGCTCCATGTCACCCAATTCATACCAGTTTATTGGGTGATACTGAGTCCCAGAATGGTTTTGGGTTGGAAGGGACCCTAGAGGCCATCTCATTCCAACCCCTCTGCCACGGGCAGGGACACCTTCCACTAGACCAGGAGTTCGTGTGCAAACCACAGTAGAGCTCCAGCCCAGACTCCATGGCTGGTGGCCAGCTAATATCAGAGTGGGCCAAAAGGAAGGCCTAGAGGCACTTCAAGCTTGGAGTAAGAGTCCAGTGGTCACTGAGGACCCATGAGACATTTCTGCAGAGAGCCTCTCAACCTTAGGGGCTGCCACTGAAGCTCTGGAGACCAAAGCCCTGGGATTACACAGCCTTTCTATTTATTTCAGCACAACTTCAAATCCAACAGCCCCCACCATCTCTCTGAGAACTCCAGAGGAAAACCTGACATTGGGAACCTCAAGGGCTTGAAAGCCCAGCTGCAAGCTGAGAGCCCAAAATACGTTGTCTGAGACCTGTCACCTCGCCCTTATTTCCCAACAAAACAAAGCCTTTTTAACGACTCCTTCCCCAAGCTCAGGATTGGGTCTGTAAAACAGAAACTGTACTTCAATACCAAATGAAAAACATGACTCACAGACTGTAATTCCTTTCTGCAAATACCGGAGGAGAATATTTCATTTGGCAAACAATCGAGCCTTACAGTTTAGAGCTCTTAATGTGATTAGGGACAGGTTCTGCAACACATTTGTAACTCCAGGTGATTTTGCTATATCTTTTTGGACTGTGACCAGACATAAAAATGCCCTTTTGCTAGGTTTGGATCCAACTAAAACTGAGGAGAATCAGATGTCGGTAAGACCTTTACAGTTTGATCTTTACCCAGGGGTATCACAACATGTTTCAGCTATGGGCTGTGCTGAGCCATCTCAGGCTCTTTTCTGCATTAAGCCCATATCTCCTCTGATGAGTGATAACTCTCCTATAGCACATCTCCTGTAAGTGAGCATGTGCTACTCCTCTGAGTTACTCTGATGTACTTATGGGGAGGGAGAGAACACAAATACTTCCACTGGCTCTATGGACAAATCTTTGCTTCCTTTAAATCTTTGAGCACCCTGGTCTAGTGGAAGGTGACCCTGCCTGTGGCAGAGGGGTTGGAATTGGATGATCTTTAAGATCCCTCCCAACACAAACCATTCTGTGATTCTACAATTTTAAAGTGCTCAGAAGGTGCCAGTCTTGTCTAAAATGAGCTGAGACCAGGTTCCCCCTCCATTTAGAAGAGCCCAACATTCAATCCTGAAAGCAAAAGCTGCAGACTTTTGTGGGACCAGACCAATCTCACACTCTGCCTGTGTTTCTGCCTCACCTACCAAAAGTAGGGCTGCAAATAAATTAAATTGAGACCAAAATTTACAAAGGAAGGAGGTGGAAGGACAGCACTGCAGAGAAAAGAGACATTGTTCTGTACATGCAGCTGAGAAACAAAGCCAAGCCTGACCTTTACACTATTGATAAGAAAATCTCAAGTCTCTTGTTCATGAGGACTCATCCACTGGCTTCACTAGTGCTGGCAGTCAGACTGTCCCTTGCCTTCCCCTCATCTCACCAGGAACTTTTTGTGGAAAGAACATCCATTGCTCAACCAAAAACTGGATGAGTTTAGCCTCATCCAGCATTGTGGCAAGATGAAACTATGGAATATTTATGGCATGATATTAAATAAAAAAGGGCAGGGGAAACAAAAATACACATTCTAATGGATTTATCTCTTTGTAAGAGGAGGAAAATTGAACTAAGGACAAACCCCCATCATTTTACCAAACAGGTGGCTCAAAGAAGAGTCAGCAATGGGAAAACCAGACCAGGGCTGTGCACATGAAAGCTTTGCTCCCACTAAATGGCCATCACAGCCAAGAGACAAAAAGTGAAGGAATTTGCTTGAAGTGGTTTATGATGCTGTTGGTCTCTCTGACCCTGATAGCGGCTGCTTCATTGGGTAGCAGTGGCAGCCCGGGTATCCAACAACCTGGAACTCCTTGCCTCCCTCAGGAACAGGCAGAAGAAGGTCTAATGGCAGGAATCTGAAGTCAGCAGCATTCAAATCAGAGAGGAGACATCTGGTTTGGGATGAGGGCAGCCAACCACGGGAACACGTCAGGAAGGAATGCGGCGGATGCCTCAGCACTCTGTGTTCAAAGCAAGGAGTGAATTTCTCTTCTGGAGAGATGTGCTCCAGCTCTGGGTTACCAAGGCTGGGAGGAGAAGTGGCTTTGTCAGAGGGAATGATGGACATCTGTAAGTGTTCAGCTTGTGCTGTACTGCACCAAAGTGTCACTGAATAGGTCTACATGTGAGTAATGTTTGTGGAACTGCACGTGCAAAGCCCGGGAGGGTGACAGAAACCCTGACACCAGCAGCAGGCAGAGACAAGCCCAGCAGCACTTGAGTAAATCTAACTAAACCAAATATCTCAGGATTTTATCCTTCTGTGCTTTTCCAGGCTTTTTTTCTTTCTTTTTTTTTTTCTTAAATGCCATGGGACAAACATTAAGGCCAAAACAACGTATCTGGCTTTTACAGCACTTTCACAACCTGGGCACGAGGCCAAACTACAGAGCAGGACTGGCCAGGGATGTGGTTTGGTGCTGTGGCTGTGCCAAGGCTGCTGGGACCCCAAGGACCAGGCTGGATCCTCCACCAGCACCATCCCTTCTCTCTCCTGCACAGGGCTGGATTTCTGGTCATTTTTAGACCCCTGAGCTATCCTACCCTGGCTCAGAGGGGTGATGGATCTATGGATCAGCAAACTCCAGCTACAGCAACTGCAGTGCTGGCCATGAGCATGGCCAGGCACTAGCTGTCTCTGGGGGGCATTGCCAGACCCATCCCTTTTTCCTTATTCCTGCCACCTTCCTGCTGCCAGCACCAGGACTTGTTCAGGAACACAATAAGCTGAAAACCCATCTGGTTTTATGTGCAAAAATATCCCAGCTGTATGTGGAGTTTCCCAAGATAGTTTGCCACCTGGGCACAGGGAGCTGTCACATACAGAGCGTTTTCCAGCATGCAGGCATGGGATCAATTGTGGATAAAATGCTGATTTTTTAAAATTATTTTTCCCATTCTTATTCCCCCCTGCCCTTTTAAAAAAAATATATTTTAAAAAAAGCATTAGTGTTGCCCCTGTCTGTACCATATGCAGTTGTCAAGGCCCTCAGCTGAGATGCAAGAGATGCAGGTCCAATTCCTCCCTTCAGCCCGGGGAGGTTCTTTCAGCTTCTGTAAAAGCTGTATCTGAGTGCAACAGGCATGAGAAAAAAAATAATAAAAATATCATGATTCAGTAGATCAGAAAGCCACACACAAAAAACCCCAGATCTTGTGACCTTATAGTTATTCTCAGGAAAATATAACTGGAAAAAGCTTGAAGCAGCTGCAGCCCCATCCCTGGGGTTGGATTCCCTCAGATCCCTTCAAATTGCTCGGGGAACCTTCCAGTTGCTCTCAGCAGTGCCTGACTCCAGCTACCTGGGGAATGGGGGTGGGATAAAGTCTCACGGTTCACAATAGCAATGGAGTGAATCCAGGCATAGCCTGCAACAAGGATATGAATATCTGGGAAGGAAAACAAAAGCTCATCTTCCTCTGGTTTGCGCTTTCAAAGGTTTCTTGAAGCTTTCTGACGTTCTTAACTGGTGTAAATCACATAGCTCCCCATAAGCCAAGAAATCAACAACTATAATTTAGGATTCTGAACCAGTTCTAAGGAGAAAACTATCTTCTGTTCAGAACCATAAAAAGTTAAATAAACCCCCCAAACGATCTGTTTTAAAACGTAGTCAATAGTTCTTGGACTGCAGTGGGCAAGAAGCTGCGTTGTTTTTACTGCCAAGAAAGAAAAAATTTCAACGTTTTCAAATATTTGCAATACCAGATGCCCTGGTAAAAATTTTTTAGTCAATTTTAAAACCCCTTATTTCTGAAAAACCCATTTTGCACAGAAAACATACCAGATGTAAGCAATACTCGAGGCACTGTGCAAGGACCACACGCTCCCAGCTCAGCCCAGGGGCAGGACACCCAGCACTGTAGGGATGGACATGATCAGATGGACGGGAATAGGGAGCTTGGAGAGATGTGCTCAACCTGGACTAAATCCTGCCAGGTGCTCAACACCCTCAGCTTGCTCAGGGAGTGCTCGAGACTGGTAATGAGTATTGGAAAATTCTGTCCCAGTGGGAGCGAGGAAAATCTGAAGGACTTGACTGCATGGAGATACAGAGCACCAGCTGCCACATCTTTAATCACCCCTGACATCTTTTATTGCCCTGGCAATTGAAAGGTTATTTGCTGAGAGCCTGTGGAGGGAGATAAAGGTGACAGAGCATCAGAGCACGGTCCCATCGTGGGACATCCCTCACTTAGAACCACTCCTTGTGCCTTTCAAAGGAATTGGCTTCCTAAGGACAAACCCACACAAGACAAACACCTTAGATGTGGAAAGAGAAGGGAACCCAACATGCCTAAAGGTGAAAGCTCATGGCTCTGTGTCAAACCAACCAGCTTCAAGCACCATAACTCAGCAATCAGTAAAGTCTTTAAATCTGCCCTATGTGTGAGGGTGCAAGGACATGGCAGGAGGGTGAGCAGGGAGAAGCAGGGGTGGATCTCCTTGCACTGAGCCGAACAATCCACATTTTAACTCATGAAAAATTATTGCTAAAGAAGGGAATCAAAACAGCAGGCTGATCACAGCCTCCCTCCTTTGCTTTCAGAGCATTACTTCACTTCTCAGGTGCTTGCAATTAGAAGAATCCCAGAATGGTCTGAGTTGGACAGGACCTCAAAGCCCATCTCATTCCACCCCCTGCCATGGGCAGTGACACCTTCCAATATCTCAAGGTGCTCCAAGCACCTGGTGCATCCGACCTGACCTTGAACACTTCCAGGGATGGGGCAGCCACAGCTTCTCTGGGCAACCTGTGCCAGTGCCTCCCCACCCTGCAAATCAATAAATTACCCCCACCACCGAACCTGCAAACTCTAAATACAGAGTGAGAGCTGCTGAATCCCCCCAGCAGCTGTGGGGCTGTTACAACAAGAGTGTGTCTGTAGCTGCAGCCTCCCCCTGTCCCAGCCACCTGATGGAGGGTGAGGATGGAGGTTACACACAGCCTTCCACAAGAGACAGGCTTCAAGGAGGTGTTTTATGAGCTTTTTCCACAGCTTGGACCCTCTGAGAAGCTTCCAGGTGCACTTCCCCATTGCTCCCTTGGTTCCACGGCCACAGGGGTGTGCATGTGGGTGTACGATGGGGCTGACAAGTAGCAGAGGAGTCTGCTAACCTGAGAAATTCTTCCTCTGACTCAGTCATCCACCAGAGCCCAAATAAAAACTGCTAAAGGTCAAAAGGGAATCCCTGGATAATGCAAATAACAGCACCAGCAGAGAGCTGCAAGCGCTGCAGATTCCTCCCGCAGGACGTCCACAGGTGGTCGCCACCCACCTGTCCCAGGGGGGCTAAAATCTGCCTGAAACCTTCCACCTGCCCTCCCCAGTCACCCCCAGCTTCTGTCCTGCAGAACCATTAATTAATAAGCTTCCCACAACTGACATGGCATTTAAAGGGACACCATCACATAATATCTGTTTTCAATCACAAATTTGGGAAGAATAGGTTTTATATACCTTGAAGCCCCAGGAGGGCTGGAGTGGTGATGATGATGATCCTTTAAATAGCAGCAGATGTCAAGACCTGGAGGAATAATTTTTCTTCTGAAGGAAGAAGCAGTGGTGAAACAGAGATATCTTCATTGAGCAGAACCTGCCTTTTCTCCCATTGCATGGGCTCTGTTGAGAAAGGGAAGGGGAGAGCTCAGGACATCCCTTCCCCTCACTGAGCAAACCCGAGGTGGCCATGCCAGCTGCTCTGAGGGACATCCTCAGCTGTGCAGCCACCACAAGGGAACCATGGAACACCATGACCCTCGTTTCACCTGAGCATCTCTGCTCCAAGACACCTTCATGCAGGACACAGCCCTGTCCAGGACTTAGCAGAGCACACATGGGCACCTCCGTGGCGTCAGCACGGGACTTAGCTCAGGCTGAACAGTTCAGTGGAGAAAAACTTCCTCAGAAATGCAACACTGTTGTTCTCCAGCATGATCAAGACAGATTTTTAAGGGCACCTCGATAGAAGGTTGATGCTTAAAATCTGAGCCCTGGCTTAGAGCAATTGGGCACCTGTGTCCCGGTGCTGCTGGCCTGGTTCATCTTTGTCCCGTGGCTCAAACCAGGTGCAGAGCTGTCCCCTGTGCATGGCCAGAGCAAAGGGTTCCTCGGCTTAGCAGAAGCAGCTGTGGGTATTTTCTCTAGGGCATCAGTGTAGGTGGGTTTAACCAGCCCATTATCTCAAATCTGGCAGAGCAGCTCAGCAGAAGGGAAAAGAAACCAGATCACAGCCTGAGTTAACAACTCCTTTGTTCCCTAAGAAAAACCCACCACCTTCATCTAGCGACAGAAGCAGGGCAGAGAGCGTGTGAGCTCAGAGCAACCCGAGGCACAGCCCGTGCTCAAAGCCAAACCTTTGAGTTCATTTAAGCAACCCTGGGCTGGAATATCTGCTCCTGGAGCCCAGGATGCAGAGCCTGGGCTCTGCCTGCGGCTCTTTGTGGTGTCCCACAGCACCTTTCTGGTCCCAAGAAATTTCCAGCTCCTTGCTAGCAAGATCAGGGCACAGCCTTTGTTCCTCCCCCACCCTCACAGTACTATAATCAAAATGCTTTTTGTTTTGCTGGAGCTTAATTTTGAGTATGTGACTCCAAACGTACCCTTCTGGGATTGGCTTTCAAACCCAATTCCATGCTGGAAACCACTAATTTTCTTAGGACCATTTTCAGTGTGGTAGAACTCTGCTTTTGGGCAAAGGAAAACTGCTTATTTCCACTATTTTTAATAAAAAATATTCAAGAGCAATTCAACAAATTTCATCCCCAGTGGCTCTCAACCCCAGATCCAGTTTCGACTCAAGCACAGCCCTAAAACTTGACCCTCTATTCAGCCTCAAACCCCAAACCTTTCCACAGGCTCTGGGTGGAAAGTTACTGACCCTGTATCTGAGCCAACTTTCAAAAACAAAAATAACTTGCCTGATGAAATTTTTGTAGGAAAAAAATGCACACGCGCGCACACGCACACACACGCACGCCATATATACCAGGAGGGATTAAATCCTCATGTTGCAAGAATTTAATTTAAAAAAGCTAAGACATTGTAGGAATGCAAAAATATCACCTCAGCCTGGTAACCTTTGGCTTAGGCATGCACTTCCACAGCTCACAAACGGGAATGTTTCCTCTCCAGCGCTGGGAGGACCGGTGCCACTCAGGAATGCCTGGCTTCAGCCCAGTTAGAAGAGGAAACCAGCAACCCTTTACTAGTGGGGCCTCTGCGGGCTCCTGGAGGCAGCCTCTCATCCCATGGGCTTGTTTTAATTCCCACTTTCTCTGCCATGCTCTGAGCACCCCAATCCCAAAAGAGCTGTAAGGAGGACCAAAGAAGGGTCTCTGCAAAATTACACCATGTATTTTCCCCTTGCAAATCCAGATTATTATTTTCCTTTGCTCTTGGGAGGTAAAGCTCTATTTTCATCCCTACTCCAAGCCCCAAGGTGTTAGAAATAGATCCATGGCTGCTGCTGTCACCTCACTGGTGTGAATGCCATCAGGAAGGACACACCAGCATCTCCAGTCGAGTTCATTCAAACCAGAGAGAAACATCCCTTGGGAAATACTCAGTACCTGCACAGGGGCAGGAATAAGTTCATTTCACACCAAGATTAAACCTTTAATAGGGCCCTGTGCATTAGCAGAATTCCTGGCATGTCCGAGCCTCGTTTAAAAGGTGGACGGGAAACTCTGCTGATCTCAAGTTAATCACGACAACCAAGGGACCGACCTGCAGGAAACAATCCTCTAGGTACTGACGTTACCCACATAAAGCCAGCAGTTCCTATAGTTTATTGGCTGTGTTTTTCCCCCCAGCAGGCTTAATTTATGATAATTACTAGGAACTATGGATCAAATTAATAAAAAGGAAATTATTAAGGTTTCCTGACCCAGAGGCCAAAGGTAAATAAAGAGAAGCAAACTGTTCAAGATGGAAACACTTCCCTGCTGCTTTTGGTACTGGCAGAGAAGTCTTTCAGTGCAGCAAGAGAGAGAATAGGATTTTGGGAAGGAGCTGTCTCATCTTGGATGCTGGGGAAGACCATCACTTCCACCAGCCTGGGGAGCCCTGAACCACCATGGCACAACAGTTCCCTGGCAGTGGAGTGAGCTGTGCACAGTGTATGAAACAGTAAAGAAAATAGAGATCTCTGTCAGATGGGAAGAGACTATAAAAATAATATAATGCAGAAATCCAGCTTAATTCCAACTACACCGAAGTCCAGGGTCCTGCTCTACATCCAGCTCTGCCAGCTGGTCAGGAGTAATTCTCTCCTGCCTGGTCAGAGCACATTTACTACTGCTTATAATTCTTATATATGTCTCATACTTTAAATTAGAATTTTGAATGTTATGCTGTTGCAGAGGCAGACCATTGGCATTTGCCAGACCTGGCCTTGCCATTCCTGGGTATAAACATGGACTGTGCTCACCAGAGGTAGAGGGGATGGCTCCCACTCTGATTTCCCTGCAGATCAGTGCAGAACAAATACACCAAGTTTTGCTCTCAGTAATAATCCTGGAGCTCATCAGCCTCTCCCCTACCAAGGCCCACCATATGTACACAGTTCCTGCAATGAGCACTGCCAGCTTCATTAGCTCCATTTCCCACCCTGCCCAGTGTAAATCTGTCCATGGCATAACCTGAAATTCATTTCACACTCTGCCACCAACTTTGGGCGCTGCAAACAGCCTCATCCAACATAGCCAATTCCATAACAAAAAGTTTCACAATTTTTAATATGACATATGTCTACCTAAAAAAATTAAAAAAAGGGTTTTGATATAAAGTTTACAAAGTTCAAAAGAATATCTGAAATCACCTCCCTCCTTGCACAGATTAAGTAAACGCAGCAGACACCTGAACTTGTATTTAAATACACCCTGACTGTATTTAAGAAAGAACTACTACAAGCTTGAATCCTGAGAAACGCACTGAAATCCTCCTGGAAGCAGCTCCAGCAGGGCGGCCACGAAGCAGCCTAACCAACATTTACAGTGGCCAATTGTTAGAGTGAAAACAAACCTGCCAGATTGGATGTCACTGGGGAGGGATATCAGCGTCTGATCTCGGTCAGGACGGGACATGGGGGTACCTGGAGCCTTGTCAAACTCAATGCTCTTATGTAGTAGGTTGAATAACAGAACAATGTTTACATTTCCCCTTGTGCCCTAAGTAGTTTGGAAGCTGGACACCTGAAAAGCCTGAATGATTTTTAAAACAGCGCCACTGTCGAGTCTCAGTCACAAAGGCCTTGACAGTTCCTTACTGGTATTCAAGAAAATAAACCCAGAAAAACCCAAACAACCCCAAGTAATTTCTGCTTCTGAGCCTGGATATTCAGTATAAACAGTATAAATGATGGAAAATCCAGGAGGTCGCTCCCACCGTGGGCACACCAGCCTCATGCAGCCACAGCAACCCAAAACACAACCATCCAGCTGGGGACCTGATGAATTCCACCCAAGAGTTTTCTTGAGTTTCCTTCATATTAGCACATTGAAACTTAATATTGAAAGTTCCCTACATATACAAACACAACAAAGTGCAGTTCAGGGCAAAAACTGTAAATTGAAGCATGCAGGAAGCAAACATCCTGCGTGCATTAGAGAGCAATAAATGCTGCATAACAAACACACCAAAATAATAGAATTACAGAATATCCTGAGTTGGAAGGGACACACAAAGATCATTGAGTCCAACTCCTGGCCCTTCACAGGACAGCCTGTCCCAGAAATAGGGTGGAAGTAGCCACCCCACCAGTGAAAGATGGGGTGGCTTGTCTGATACCTTTATCATTCCTCCTCATCACTGTCCATTCTCCAAAGGAGGCCACCTCCTTCCATACTCTTAAGCTCCCAGCTCTCTGATCCTCACAGCCAGCCTGCATCCCAACATGCTTCAAAGGCCAAATTGATTGTTTCGAAATTCAGCTTCATCAATCTCTTCTAAACTCATGTGCTCTCCAGAAAAGTGAGTCCCAATCCAGCTTGAACTGGACCATTTCATCTCATCCTGGGCTCAAATGATTGTCAGTCCATCAAACGCTTCTTTGAAAACTGATTTCTTGCAGATGACCATGATTGCTATAAAACAGTATTTAAAAACATTTTAATATTTGAAAAGAACTTTCCTCTCCTCTTATATCAACCACATGTTTGAGAAAGGGCCTGGGGTTTACCACTGCTTGGTGAGAAAAATAGCAAAGAGGAGAAAGGATAATGGGGTGATAATGATTGGGAATGTATGGATTGAATTTGGGCTCTATTTAAATACAAGAGGACAATTTGTGACTCATTGGTGTAGGCAAACACAGAGAAACATTTGTGACTCAAGTGTGCATTTGAATATAGAAAAATACCTTGTGGCAAACTATATTTCTTTTAGCACAGACAAACTCTGACCAAGCTGCCAGCTGCTGAAGTTGTGGTACTCACCCCAGTCCAACCAGATGGGGTCTGTCTGCTTGGGAATCCTTCAGATTTCTTATTTCGGCACTACTGCTGTAGATTGGGAACCCTTTGCCACCACCAAGCTGAGCCCATCCCACTGCAGACCACAGCCAGGAATAAATAAAAACTCTGCCTTCACCTTGTGCTCCCAAACTCCTCTCTCTGTTTGACCTATTCCCAGGTGCTTTAACTTGGCCATATTTAGTAAAAGCACCAACACAAAGCTACGCTTCAACCAGGAGCTTCAACAAAATAATTTGAATTGTTGGCCTAGATGATGCACTTGGTGCAGATGATTTTAAGTCCCATTCAACTAAAAATATTCTACTCCACCTTACTCCACCCTACTCTATTCTACCCTAATGAAAGAAACCAGGCCTGGTCCTACTTGACTCACATCTGAAGGCTCAGGGTTTTCTGCTGTTCTTATAATGCTGTGTTTTAAGGAGTTTGGTGACAACACTTAAACCTCAGTTGTAGTCACTGCCAGGCTTCCATGGGTCAGATTATTTTGATAAACAGTTTGTCACATGCTCTACCAGGGGCAGGGAAGTCAGGCTGAATTTTGCTATTAAAAACTACTAGATAAAACTACCTGAAAGTGAATTCTGACTTCAGGGCTGCTGGTTTGTGATTCCTTGCATGAGGTTTCATTTTAGAGAGGAGTCACTTTGAGTAGGCTCTTGATAAGGACTGAATTTGTAAATCTCCATGAAAACTGAGGTACACTGAAATAACCATATTTGAAAAGTCACTCTCCAGGATGCCCAGAGAAGCTGTGGCTGCCCCATCCTTGGAAATTTTCAGGGCCAGGTTGGACAGGGCTTTGAGCAACCTGGTCGAGTGGAAGGTGTCCCTGTCCATGGCAGGGGGTGGAACAAGGTGGTCTCTGAGGTCCCTTCCAACCCAAACTATTCCATGAAAAATAAGAGTTAAAAAATATCAGTGCCTGAAGAACACATAAAGATGTAGGAGACACACACAGAGCTGCTACACCAGATCCTGATGGTTCCTGTGGTTATTCATATTCACTTGTTCTTTTTCTCCCTGGTCTGTCCCATTTATCTGAAAAAAGAGCAGGAAACACAGAATGTAGAGAGGCTTATAAAAACCTTCTTCCCTATTAAGCAACTGGGCTGATTTTCACTGTGTGAAAGATGAAGCAGATTGAACAAAACACTTACCTGTACATCTCCATTCCTGATAGAAACCCTCGATTGCCTTTGCCACTTTAGCACATGAACACGAGGCCAAATGAAACACATGTTTACAGCTATAATGAGGATTAGCTTTGCTCTAAAAAAGTTGAACTACAGTCAAAATTAGATGGTGACATGGGTATTTGCCAACAGCATTAAATGAGAAATAACAGAGTATGAGGTTTCTGGAATGAATAGAAAATGTATTGTTTAGAGACCTTTTTGGCCAAGTATCAACATATGCCAATACTTAAGACTTCTTGTTCTTATTTACTTACCCCAACAATAAAACAATTGTTGTTTTGTGCCAACAGCCTGACAGACTGGTCCTGTACCTTAAGAAATAGAGATTGGATATTGTTTCTCTCGTATCAGCTTCAACCTACTTTAAAAAAAAAAAAAAAAGATGCAAAGTAATTGAGTCCAGAGCAGAGGAAATAAGTGAAGGAGGTAATCGATTTTAATAACATATAGCATCAACATACATTAAGGAAATTCACAAAACAGAAGGAAAAAAAAGGATTTGCCCATCTCAGAAGACCAGGAAGCATTTGTAGCTTCACCCAGCCCTGGACAGAAATTATTGGTGAAGCCTCAACCACAGCAGTGATTGATCTTCACCCAGTGCCCTCCATCAGCCCAAGCCCAGAACAGTGAGGTAACCACCCTCATTCCCATTAAAAACCAGGCAAACTGATGGATTAAAATCCTAGGAAATTCTCTCCAAAGCAGAGAACGTTAATGTATTTGCAGCTGAAACATTCAGACCCTTTCCTGGCCCAACCACTTCTCTCCGTGGTATCGCCCACTGCCAGGCCACCCCTGTGCTCTCATCCAACCACTCCTTGCAGAGTTTCCACCTGGGACTGTGCCTCCATGCTCGTGCCATAACACTGCAGCTGGAACAGATAGAGACCCACACCAGAGCTCACTCTATTTTAAGGCAGATATTGTCAGTAAAAACAACAGGAAAGCCTTTGCATTTTGGAATGATTTTTCCCAAAGCTTTTCACTACACCCAGACCAAGACAGATTTGCTCAAGCTGATTTTCAGGTGGTGTTTGGATGGGTGTGACATAACATGGATTTGGATGGGGGCTGACCTTGTACATGGCAGGGGGGGACCCTGCTATTTAGATTAGAAGAAAGTTCAGCTCTGTTACCAGTTTGGGGAAAATGGACAAAACGCTTGAGTTTTGTTGTGTCCAGTCCAGTGCTCTGAAAAACTGCTTGTGTTACTGATAGAAACCAACCCCATCATATTTACCTGACTTGCAGAGATGGACCCCTGAAGTCTGTGCAGTACAATGCCTACAGCATCCACATATGAATATGATGTGTTTATAGGAGTTCTATACATTCAGCTGCTCCATGTCCTGCCATTCCTTAAAAATATATAAATAAAGGTATTGATCACTTACCACCTGTGCTCTGGACTACCATCCTGCAAATGTTTTTGCTCTGGGAATATGAAGAAATGCATGTTAGCATTAACTTTTCTGCCTTCTTCATACAGCTATAAACAGATCCATTGATTTCCTCCACCTCTCCTACTTTTTAATTTTGCAAAAATAAATGCTTTCCTGGACAGTCAGAGTTCATTACTGAGACAGAGCACAGCCCCCCTTGTCCTGCCCACAAGAATCAGAGAACCATTTATGTTGGAGAAGATCATAGACTTTTTAAGGTTGGAAAAATTCTTTAAGGTCATCAAGTTCAACCACGGCCAAGGCCAGCATTAACCCATGTCCTCAAGTGCCACATCCACACAGCTTTTAAATCCCTACAGGGATGGGGACTCCACCACTGCCCTGGGCAGCCTGTTCCAATGCTGGACAACCCTTTCAGTGAAGAAATTTTCCCTAATATCCAACCTAATCCATGGCACAGCTTGAGGCCGTTTCCTGTTGTCCTGCCCCTTGTTCCCTGGGAGCAGAGCCCGACTCCTCCCTGGCTGCCCCCTCCTGTCAGGGAGTTGTGCAGAGCCAGAAGGCTCCCCCTGAGCCTCCTTTTCTCCAGGCTGAGCCCCTCCAGCTCCCTCAGCCGCTCCTGGGGCTCCAGACCCTTTCCCAGCTCTGTCCCGTTCCCTGGACACGTTCCAGCCCCTCCATGTCTTTCTGGGCAATGCACAGTTAAGTGAGATGTAAGACTGAAAAGAACCTACTTTGCCCTCCAAGAGCTGCTCTCCTCCCCCACACCCCCATCCTCCCCTTGGCTCCCACCTTGGCAGCCTCCAGAAGCCCCCAGCTAATCCCGTTTCATTCGCATTGGGTCAGAGCACAAGCTTCCCAAAAATGTAATTGCCTGGAAAACCCAGGATTCCTGCAGCTGGGTCTCCAGGAGGGGTTTTCACACACCCTCTGGCTTTGCAGCAGGGGATGAGGACGTGGAACCAGCTCTTCCTCCTCCTGGAGGAACGCAGAGAGGCCGGAGCAAATCTCACCATCTGCACAGCCCCTGAGTCACCTCGGGGCCTGGGCACCTTACTCTATAGATTAGTCAACAGAAACAAACACAAATCCCTAGATATTAAAAAGCCTTAAAAAAACCCCAAAAACCTCTCTCCCCCCCCCCCCCCCCAATTGGCCACAGATCTCTAATTNCTATAAACATGAAGATAAATTACTACATGTAAATACTGGTTCTCAACAGTTACTAATGCCTCTCTGGGGGCTGCTTTTATTTTACTGAGACAGAGAAACTAAGTTGTAAAAGATTTTCTCTGTCCCTTTTGCTCATCATGGAGGGGTTTGAAAAGTTTTCTTGCATTCACCACTGAATGCTTTCTAGCTGATGATTTTTGACAGCATTATTAAGTAAATTGAAGGGGAAGATTGATTTCCAAGATGATGCATTGTAAAGTCATGAGAAATAAAACTGAAGCTTTTATTCCAGAAAGGAAGAGGCAGTAAATGCAAGGAAGACACTAAGACAGACACTGTACCACCCACCAGTTCCCCTTTTAAAGCTTCCAAGCTGACTGGAAGTCAGAGCCATAATGAGAAAATTTTAATAGTGTTGGGGTTTGGGTTTGGATGAGCAACACGATGTGTGTGAGCATCCCTGAGGCTGATCCAGACTGTGTGAGCTTCTTGGATCCAGCTCATGGGTTGCAAGATTTACAAGGACACAGTGAGGTATCGCATATTTACAGCTTCTCGTTGGGTTAAAAAAATGCCCTCAGAGCATCAACTCTTCCAATATTGCCCTGTTACAGCTGTGGAATCTCAGTCAAGGAATGGATGAGTGAGAAAATGGAAAGCAACAGGAGAACAGCCCTGACCAAACCTTCCCTGGGCCGAAGGAGCAGTGTGGGGTTGTGCAGCTGCAGTTACACCTTACAGAGTTTGATCTCTCAATGTCAAAGAAAGAAAAAGTCACTAAAAAGGGCAAATCATGATCCAAGGGTGTTACCAGGATCTGAAAATATTTCAATTGTGTTGCTATAGCTGAAGTGCCACTGCCAATCCTCTGACTCCTCTGACCAGCCACTGGAGGAAAGTGTTTCTGTACCACACACAGTTTGTGGCCAATCTCCTGAGACCACGGCATAGGTGGGAGCCCAGGTGAGATGCAGGTGCCAGGCACCCCCTCCCTGAGCATCCCCTGCTCTGTGTGTGACCACACTCTGAGCCAGCCTGAGCAACTGCCCTCACCTCAAAATAACCAAATAAATCCATCCCAATTTATGAGAAACTTCCACTGTTTTGTTTTTTTGGTGCCAGATCAGTTCCCTGACTATGGCTTCGATGCCAGGTACAACTGAGGAACAGAGGCTGCAGCCTGGGAGCAGGAGCAGACAGAGAGAGGAGAAGGATGCATGACAAGCTCAAACTACCACCAAACTGGACAAGAAATAGCAGCCAAGTAAGAGGGACCTGGAGCAGAAGCCCTGTGAGGCAGAAGGCACCCTGGGGGTTTTAGATGAGGACATTTGTAAAACCCAAAACTTCTTGAGCAGGGAAAACATGGACCCTTTGAGAGAGTGATCCCATCAGGGCAGGGAAGTGCTCACCCACAGACACCCATCCATGGAGCCTTGACACTGCTTCCTCATATTCCATGAAGCAGGTCAGGGAAAGGGATTTTATGGTTTCAAACCAGTGACATTTTGCACTTGGCTCCTACGCAAAGGCTTCAACTTCGC
Source organism: Aleadryas rufinucha (assembly GCA_013397815.1). Classification (NCBI taxonomy): domain Eukaryota; kingdom Metazoa; phylum Chordata; class Aves; order Passeriformes; genus Aleadryas; species Aleadryas rufinucha. Next base: position 249,687 of record VZTH01000332.1, read on the forward strand.
TGTCTTGTCAGGAGTTTGCCTGGCCCAGAGAAACCACAGCCCCTGGTGGGACACAGAAATGAACATGGAGAGGCAAAGCCCAGTGACGGAGCTGACAGGGAACCTCCTGTTGCTCCATTCCAGGCAGAGCCCAGCCCTGAGCTATCCTGCCTCTTCCACCAGCCCATGGTGTGCTGAGTGCTCTCCAGACAGACACAAGGAGACGTGGTTCCCACCCAAAACAGCTTCCAGGCTCCAGCTGGGCAGAACACAGGGAGAGCACACCCCACATCTCCAGCTATATGACCCATGCATTCACAGACATGTCCCAATAACAGAGCCCAGAAACTGCTCCCAAGTCACTCATCTCGCATGTCAGGCCAGTCCTCATGGTTTCCATAGGCATAGGGGAGAGGTGGGTGTCTTGCTTGGTTTCATAACAGTGCTGCACACTGATGTGCAATAAATAAAGACGAAATGGAAATAATCCAACCCATTCCTCTTTGAGCACAGTTCAAGGAAAATATTGCAGCTAGAGACCATAAGCAGACCCAATAAATTTGTTCACCCCCCGCCCCATTCCCCTTTTGTTATTAGGGTGTGACTAAGGCTTTGCAGCATCAACTTTAGGTCTTAATTAGAGATTCTTGCTGTGAGCTCAAGGGGTATTTTAAAATCACATTAAAAATATCATAGGAAGTTGCAGCAGGCACTCAGACACAATGCAAACCTGTGAATTGGGATGGCTGAAACATACAGTTGTGATCCCAGGGTGTTTCCTTTACCTTAAACTTTGGATTCCTCTGGTGGTGTTGATAATGTACAAAGAGAAGGCTGAGGGGGCTTCTTATACTGCATCCAGCTGTTGTCAAATATTCATATCCAAAGGACTGTTTGACTTTCTTGAGTCAAAACTGGAGAAAGTGGGGCTGTATTACAAGGAGGAACTTATTGCCTGGGCTGCTGCTTAAGGCATCACTGTCTGACCATGCTTTCCACCCTGCACTCGCTTCAGATGACTGAACTTGACCTATCCACCCATCATAAATTAAATTCTTTGATCTCATCTGTAACAACGCAGAGCCCTAATAACAATAGATCAAACCCTGGCAGGGACAATATGCTTATTCTTTACCAACTAAATTTTAATTAGTAAACAGGGCAGGGGAAGAATCCACCTTTGCAGAACAAAAAGGGAAAGAAAAAGCATTTTGTACTTGAAAGAAATCGCTGATAAAGAGCAGAGACATCTTTCAGAGCTCTACATCCTTGTTCTGTTCATCTGAAAAACCACATCATCCCCAAACCATTAAACCCAGGATGAATTTCACATTGTAAGAAATCTCCATGAAAGCAAACATCAAAAGGGGCTGGGGAGGAGGAAGCAGATCAGGTGGGAGAGCAGTGGCACGATGCCTTTTATGCACTGTTCATACAGACCCATCCCGATGATTATCCGCCCGGAGCGTGTTTGGGCTGCCTGCTGCCCGTGCCTGGGACAGTTGAGGCTTTGGCTGAGCCAGGCTCCCACAGCTCCCAGGGGTGTTCAATGTTTGCAGAGCAGCCAGGAAGAACCACACAGCTCCCATCGTTCATTTTCTGTTTGCACAGGGTGGATTTCTTATCGCTGGGATCGTTGTGGGCTCCCCTTTACACCAAATAACTTGGGTTGGCTCATGATATCCAGGTGAGCTTGTGTGCTCTCAGCAGCCTGGCTCCTTCCAGGCAAACATAAATACTTAATCCAAGTGTTCCTGTCAGCAGTGGCACTTGTAGAGGCAGGATTTTCTGTGGCTCTGCATCTCAGGTAATTTTATGCCAAACTAGAAGCAAATCCTAAGTAAATCTTCTTTTGCTGGAGCACCCACGATGTTCCCTGTCTGTCTGGAGTCTCATACCAGGGTGCAGCAACAGCTGGTCCCTTGGTGGGATGGTACATGGACCTCTCACCTCATTCCAGCCCACGGCTCTCATAAAACCAGCAGCTATTTTGCAGGAGGTGCAGAAGGTCTCACAAGGGAAAAAGAACATGGACTGATGGAGATGGCATGCTCATATCAGGCTCATTTCCTTGGGAAAGCAGGAAAACCCCCCAGTATGGCTGATTAAACCTGCCTGGCACAGGAAGAAGACAAGCCCAAGCCAACCCACCCCATTTCTGTGACGTTACCACATCCCAGGCAAACAAATCCAGACTACACACAGGAAGCAAGCCCATGGTCAGGGACACTTCACCAAACCTCCCTGAGCACCCAGCTCCTTGAGTTTAACCTCTGCAGTTGCCTCTTGTGCCAGCAATGCCCTCACTGGGTCTTGGAAATACCACCACACTCCCTGGGTTCTCAAACACGTTTGATTTGACACAAAATTCCAGCTGAGCCAAGGCGCTGGGATTTCATCGGCTGTGCATGTCTGGTTGTAAACAGGTACTACCTTAAAAAAACCCCAAACAATCCAATTTTAATCAGTAATTCTATTTTAAAAGGAAACTTCCAGGCAGTGAATAAATAAGCCAACTGCAGACTCTTTTTTCCAGTTGGCTGTCAGCATTTTTAAGCTATTTTACTAATTAGTTGTACCAAAACTCCCCACGATTTGTTTACCACTGAAATGCAGCCCCTCTGCAGTGCAAAGCTGTGGGAAAGGGAAACAAAAATCTGTGTTTCAGCTGAAATCATGGGATGAGTTTCATATAGGAAAAATCTCAATAAGCAAAGTAGAATTCAGGTTGGACACTGGGGCAAAAACTGGGGCTTTTATCAAATGCCAAGTGGCCCTTAATGACTACAGGCAGGTGAGCTGACCCTGTTTTTATGTCAGCTGCCCGTGTCCAGGACAGAGGACACAAAGTGTGACACCCTGCAAGTCCTCCCTCTGCTATGTCTGATGTGGGACGGGAACTGATGCCCAGCCAGGCTCCAGGTACAGTTCCTAAACCAAAATCATTTAGATTTTCTTTCCATATTTTAATGCCCACTCTGGAATAGATATTTCATTTTTACATCATAGATTGTGCACAAACCAACAACAAATTTCATTAAGAGGAGAAAGAGAACTGAGAAAATGACTGTGGTATTTCTTTCGGTGAGTTTTCAGTTGCTCCCTTAGAAGTCAAAAAACAAACAAATATGGTAAAGCTTTCCCACTGGAGTCTCCACGAGCACTTGCACAGCATGAAACCCTGCCCACCCCAAATCAAGTGAAGGAGTCAAAGTTTGTGTGGCACATGTAAATACAGGTAAGCTTTGGGACACAAAAAGCACAAACCAGTGCAGGAATAACCCAAAAATAAACCAGCAAAATCCACCCAGAGCGTGGGCAGGACCCAGCCTTTGGTTCCATCACAACTGGAAGGATAGAAAGGAGGAATCCATCACTCCATGGATTTTCAGACCACGGTCACAATTCACATCCATCGATTACTGGTGCAGCTACAGCTGGCAGGCAGTTTTGAGAAGCAGCTCGAGACATCTGGAAGGAGAAGGACTCGTTCTCCTCCCACTGCCACTGCAGACAGTGCCGAGGCCACGCAGCCCCAGTCCATTCTGTTCCTCAGTGGAATAACAGATGGTTTTGCCACCTACCACTATTCACTGCCTTGTTAAAGCCTCGTGTGTCGTGTGTGGTCCGGAGTTGGGTCATGCAACCAGCCAGAGCCCTCAGCTCCATTTCCAGTTCACATCACTCTAATAGGCCCTCAGCTGGCCCAAGAAATTCCCAGACATCTCTTTCTGCAAACAAGGAGTTGGGTTTCTTTTGTCTTGCAATCAGGGGAAACAAATTCTCCCTTTAACCACGGTTTAATTTATTCCTTTTGGTTGTTATTGCCTCCACCTAGTGCAGCTGTCTAGACTGGGGTGGTGGTTGTTTGCTTTCTTTTTTTCCTCTTTAGGTGGGGATTGTTGGAAGCTGCCTTTGATTCTTTCTGAAACAAGTTTATTTTTAGTGTCACTTTTTCCATTGGCAAGATGCTATGGCTGAGGGAGCTGCTCTCAGAGGAACTGAGCTGCCTTCAGTGTGAAAATGAAAAAAGCCTGCCTGGTTGGAGGGCAGGAACAGGAGGAAGCAGCCAAGGTGGCACGGACATGGTCCCAGGGAAGAGAGTCCCGTGTGCACCAATGGGAAGAGCACACACATCCCCTTCAAACTCAAAACTGCTTAACCAAGGAGCGTTATGGCACCTTCTGACATCCTCTTGGACTGATCTCTTCCTTGGATGGAGCTCCATGTGGGAGGATGCCAACAGGACTTGCACCTGCCCAAGCCATGGTACTCTCAACTCTTCTCCTGTTGTCTTCCAAGAACAAGTAAACATTCCTCAACAAGCCACCTGAGAGCTTTAAATCATGGATAACCTTGCCACAGGAACCTTCCACCAGCACTAAACGGTTCCCCGGTGATTTCTCGGGAAAGGGGATCACAGACACAGAGGTTTTTTTGGTTTTGCTTGGCTATTTACTACCCTACAGCCTCCTGGCTGCCTTCTCACCATGCTGACCTTGCTTGCTCCTGCTCTTTCAGATCCTTATTTATTCCACTTTTCCTCAGAAATACAGACTCCTCTGATTTTCCCACGATTTTGCTGGTGTGTGTTTTCAGAAAGCTGGGAAAGGGATGGCAGCGTTCAGCCCTGAGTTCCCTCCTCACCTGCAGAGTTTAATCCCACTGCAGTGATCATCTTAATTACCACTAGTTTACTACCTTGCAAGGAGGAAGGGTGTAAAAATCCAACTTTTTTTTTTTTTCCTTGTTGGTAAAGAAAGAGGTGGACTTGAAATAACTGGATAAAAATAAGACTGGACTCTTATTTTTCCAGTGCCAATTTTCAGCATTCACAGCACCCAGACCAAAGATTTCCCGACACCAGCCTGGCTTCACTGAGCTCAATACATCCCAAATACAGCGATACCAAGAGGGCAGAAGGAATGAAAGTAATATATTTTAAGGCAAACCCTGCAGGCTTTTAGGGTGGGAGTGAAGAGGTGGGGGAGGGCATTAAAACACACACACAAAACCCCAGAATTAAGCAAGCGAGACCATTCCAGTTGAGCTGTTTCAGCCATTGTCTTACAACAACTTTAAACCCAATTGCTTCTTTTTAATGAGGTATTTTCTTCCTCTTAACCACCCAAATCTAATCCATGATGTTAGTCCAACTCAGAGAACTTAAAATCGGAACATTGGGGCCTTTCTTAATCCTCTTAACTTGCCAAAGGTTTTCTGATCACACACCTCTTCCTTCCTACTTAGGACTGTTTTTTTTCCACCACCCTTTGTCTTCTGTTTACAGCTGTGAAAAATTAGAATCCAGGCAGTAAAAGCTCTACATAACAAATGAGCATTTAGAGATGGCTTGCATGTTTCATTGAAGGAAAGTAGGCATGTTTTCTTAATTTCATCAAATCATATCTTGCCTGGGCTCAGATACTCAGCATTTCTTGAAGGACATTCTTTAATCCATGGTCTTTTGTTCTAATGAATAATTATCTTCAGAAGATAAACCCTGGCTCACGCTGTGGTCACTTAGCACCTTTCACATGATGTGGTAGGTCAATAAAGCTGGGACTGGATCTTATGTGAAACCTGGGAATTCTCCTCCTACACCTCTTCCAGATCCTCCTGAATCCCAGTGTCTCAGGACAGGATGCAGGGCTTGACCAGCGCTGTGGTCATCATCCCAGGATGATGTCAGGACTTCTCATATGAAGAAGCTGGAAAAGCTCTGATCCAGCACTGATTGATTTCAGGACTCATAACCAGAGTTGTATAAATACACGACACCTACCGTCCCCTCAAACCTGGATCTTCCATGATCATGGCTAAACTGGCACAGGAGACTGGCACTACTGGGGATCTAAAGGAGACCCTGCTATGAAGGCCAGGAAGCCACACAGGAGTGAAAATTGCACATCAAGAGGAATTTGTCATCTTTCATGAAATTTTATGACCAGTGAGGGCAGCAAGTGTCCTCAGTGATTTTGCAAGCCTAGCCACTTGCAGATCTCCCTTCAAACCCGTGAAGTGCTAGAACTGCTGGCTGAGCACTGGCTCCTGGGGTCATTCTTTACTGTTGGACTGTGCTGAACTCACCAGACATGGCTGATCAGCCTTTCCCATCACATCAGGAGCACATGGCAGAAGCTGCTCTCAAGATGAAGGGCCTGAGAGGGAGTTGGAAGGTGCTGAGCAATGCAGGAGCCATGAGTAATCAATTGTCCAAAGGACAGTCCCCAACACCTCCCAGTCTAAATAAGGTTTCAAAACAAAAACAACCAGAGACTTCCTTCCTGCCCCTCGCTGCATGTGAGAGAGATGGGTTTTACTGAGTGGGCCACTGAGTTGAGATCAACTAGGAGCCAAGCAAAGGGCTTGAACACAACCTGGCACCTATCCCAAGTTCCTTTTGAGTTTGGTTAATATTCCCCACCCATCATTTTTCATGTGCATGTGCCACATCACTTCCTGGTTCTGATTTGCCTGCTATTTGCCCCACGGGTAGGGTGTTACCCATCGAGACTCAAAAACCAGCAAGTAACCCCTCCTCCCCCTCCTCATAAACCCCACACCCATCTCTGAGGGATCCAAGCATCCCTAGCAGGAAGGAGTCCAAGAATTCTTTATGCACATAAGAATGTCCCCTTGCCACATCATAATCCTGTTTGCTACCAGTGCCACACACTGATGGTCTAGGTCAAACTCCAGATGTTAATAAACCTCAGTAACAACTGCTTGGAGAAAATGCAGATAATTGGTCTCATACCTGCTATTAGAAGAAAAAAGCCCCAACAAAATACATGACAAAAAAAAAAGTGCAATAAAAAAATGCATCTTGGTTGCTTTTAGCATTCTCTTCTAAAAGCTAATTTTAGCTCTATGGCTGGAGCTTAAAGGCAGCTGCACATCTGGCGTGATCTGCCAACCTCCGTGGGTCCAGCCCACAGCGCTCCTGTCCTCCTTTGCTGAAAGTAAAGCCCTGGGATGCAAAACCACAGAACATAGAGGGTTAATTAATGGGGGATCCAAGATGTTTCCCTGTGCTCTCTCAGCTTTGGACAGGCTCGGATGTTGATGGCCTCACTGTGGTCAGGTGCTGACTGTAAAACAACTCCTTCTGTTGCTGTTGCCTGGGTTGCTGGGTTATAAAAGCATTAATAACTTGGCTTGTTGTCACCATTTTTTTTACTGCCTTTGCTACTGCCGTGAGCTTCACAAATGTGCTATACTTGGAAGAATCCATGAGCAACAGTCAGAAGATGTGGTCTGGGATGCTTGCAGTGCTATCTGTAGATGCACTTCTGCTGCCTTTGAATCCCCATCATTACCATATATGCCCTGCAAAAACAGTTTCCAGGCAGATGTTTATATTTTGCCATTGGGTTGGCTGGGGTTCTGAGAGGATCAGATATGGTCAAACCGTGCTGCTGGTGCAGATAATGCAAATCCCCAAAAGATAAGCGAGGTGAACGATCTGCATAGAGTCACAGGAATTACACGCCAAGGAAGAGTTTCCCAATTAATCAGGAATCAGAGTTGTGTGGACTAAACTCCATGCTGACCTGAGCAGCTGACATTATTGATCAGTGTTATTTCCCAGGGTATTCCAGTCCTTGCTTGCTTCCATCCACAAGTGCTTCATGTTATTGGTTTCCAGGAATGTGCTGTTTGTCAGACTTGCTGCTTCCTCACACACACTATATTAACACACAGCATCAGTGTCCTGCCAGCTGCAGAGGACAGGTTAACTGTTTTTAAGTGGAAATCATCACATTCAAATACCTGAAACACAGCATCCACTTCTCTCCAGCTCCTGATTCCCACAGTGTGCAGAACAATTCTGCCCAGGCAGCGTCTTCTGTACAGTGGGAATTTCACCGGGCACTTGAAGGTGCAGTGAACAGGTCACAGCCTCACCAGCTTTGCTGATCTTTTACAGTGTACCCATACAGTGATCCAAAATTGCCACTACCCTTTTTCGGAGATATTTTTTAAAGCTCTTCAGGATGGATAAAAGGCTCTGGAGAAGCGTTTTTGCAAGTTGGTTATCCGTGTCCCTCCAGGGAAGGCAGCTGAGGCTGAATTTGTGAAGCTTCACACACACCCTGGCCTCTGAGCAACACTTCATCCAGGTTTTCTCTACCTGCCATCACCTCATTTTGTTTATATCCCTGTCTCCTCATGGATATGGATATCCATAAATATGGATATACACACATCACATGGATATATACAATGAGCACTCAGTGGGCCAAGGCCGCCCTGCTTTGACACTTTTGGCTGATTTCCTCCACAACAGAAACCATCCATAGGTGTCCACCTTGTGCCCTTCAATCCATCCTGATAAACTTTTCCGTTACATGCTGGGTTTTAACAGACAAAGCTGTGAGCAGCATTTATGCACAGAGAGGAAATTTATAAAATGTCAAAAATTTTACAAGGAGACCACATCTTTCCAAAAAAAAATCAGGAGCACAGACTGAGTTGTGCCAGAATCTGTTTGCTTCATGCTAGAAACGTGGTCTCTACAGGGCTTTGTTTTGGTGAGAAAGGAACAGCTTGGAGATGAGGATGGCGCTCACCCCCTGCGCACATACTTTGGGCATCAGGACTTCCTACCCTTCATATTTTAATTTAGTGTGTGTACATGGCCTGTTTAGGTGAAACAGTCTCACCCTAAAGAGGACAGTGAGATGCTGGAACAGGCAATAACTTCATTTAGAAGGAGAAAGGAGGCAGCTGGAGAAGAAGGGAGCAGATGTGTGAAACCCCGAATCCGGTGGTTGTTACCCCAGCATTCTTCAGGAACTGCCGTGGTCTGTATAATGTGGGTATTTTGGAGCAGTTATGCAGTAAATATTTTTCCCCAAGCACTTTTTATGCTCGAGTTTTAGGTTTTCAGAGGGATTTTTTTATTAAAAAAAAAATTTTTTTTTTTGAAGGAAGATCAACGGCTTAATGAAAAAAGTCTGAGATGCAAGAGCGAGGCTATCGCTTCAAGAGTGCTTCCAGATTTACATAAATAACATTCCTGCTGCATAAACATCTTGGCAAAGGCAGAGCATCTAACCCCCCTCCTACTCTATTGGCCTCCACTAAATTCTGCAGAATATTAAAACCCCTTGATGGTAACGTGTTCTCGGCCAGAAACAAATCATTAGTTTGGATGAGGGCATCAAACTGCATCTGCTCTGTTCCCTGAACTTCCAAGTGCAAGAGATTTAGGAGGGAGGGGAGAGGATTTCTTTGATAGAAGGATTTAGAAAAATGGCAATTGATAGGATTTTTAAGCAGATACAGAGATGAGGGGACGCGTCTTTCCCAGAGACACATGGGAATGGTCTGGTGTAATTAAATGTGGAGATGGGCTCAAGCTGTGCAGCTTGGAGGTGGATCTGAACACTCAGGAGCTTTTGTTCTGCCCACTACACATGGCTGAGATGGTCCATTGATCAACTTTATCAAGAATCAGGAAGGGGTAAATCCAGGCTCATCTCTAAGTGAAAAGAAGGGGAAAAAAATGGAAGAGGGGAGCTGTGAAATACTGCAGGGGACTGACTCTACCTGGCTGGCAGGGAGCTGCTGTGAGGAAGGGTCCCTCCATGCTGCAGGGTCCCTCCATCTCAGCCCCTGACATGGGGCTCTCATGGGCCTGGATGTTGCCCTCATTGCCAAAACTTCCTGGAAAAGGCAGAGAGGAGAGATGGTACAGATGAAGCCAGTTTTTAATTCACCTTTGGGTATTCTCACACAGAATGAATTATTTTGGCATCAGTTCTACTCTTTCAAGAAAGCACCACACAGCCAAAGCTACTCAAAGTAGCTCCTACCCACCAGGGCAGCAAGTGATTGATCCCACCAGAGGAGCTCTCTTTTACCGGCAACATCAATGAAAATTAGGGACAGTTGAGGGTCCTTTTTTTCTTTTCAATCCAGTCTCTCTCTCATGTTTTCTCCCTCCAGAAAGAACCAGCTTTCTGCCTCCTCAGAGGTTCTTCTTTAAGCCCACAAGAACATCCTGCGTGGATCTGCAGGGACAAATGATTTCTTGAAACACACTGGTCTTGATCAAACCTAATCTCTCATGACAGAGCAGAGCAGCCTGGACATCCATTAGATTTAGCACAGCTACTCCAAGCAGTGCTGTTATGTCAAAATTATGCAACCTAGGCTTTGATAGGCTTTGGGGATTTTCTCAATGGTTCCTTATGAGCCCATTGGTGCCCCTCACATTTCAATGACCACAATATGAACATTAAATGTATTTCCTTTCCCACAGCTGGATGTTGTCCCATCTGTTCTGAGACAGCCAAAGTGTCAAGTAAGCCATGCACAGCAGACAATTTTTCATGCAAATCTGTTGACTTTAGGATTTTTAAATATATGTCTTTTTAATAACCCACAGATTATCTCACAAAAAAAATGGGTCATTTGTAAGAGTTCCTCCAGCAGTCCTTGGCATTGTTAGCCAACATTGCAATGCACATATATTATCCTCAGAAGAAAACCTGGCAAAAGGACAGCGAGAAATGCCATGTATAGTCACTCTAATGGCTTAGCCTGGGATGTTGTCTCTGACAGTGCTCGGCCTGGATGCTCCAGAGGGATGCACAGAACTCCCTAAACAACTGCACCCTCCAACCACTCTGTGCAGCACAGGTGGAACGGAGGAAAAACAGATTTAAAGTATTGCAGCAGCCCCAGACAGAGGAGTCAGCATCTTGGCCTCCTTCCCTGGCACCTTCAGTGTCCCCGCGCCCCCTGTACCAGGGTGGGAAAACCCAGACTATGAGACACCACACCAGAAACACAGGAGAGCCTTTCTCACCTCTTGGTTTTCAAACCAGCTTTTAAACCCTTTTTGCTTTTTAATGAGATGCTTCATAATAAAACAGACTGGAGTAAGCAGCTGGTGAATCATCCTGTGATGAAAGCCAAGGATGTTAATTGCCTTCCTGCCATACTTCATATGACAAATTTGCCATCAGACCCCCACCTGGCAGGAGAGGATACTACCCAGAGAATGTTGTTCACAGTAGCTACCAGCCTCTGGATTTCATGCCCCTTTCCCAGAAAAGCCTGCTCTGGTGGGCACCCAGAGCACACCTGGAGTCTGGGGAAGGACCAAACTGAGAAGCAACAGGAGAACAGGAGAAACCAAACCTACCCCAGATCTACACATACCTCTCATTCTTTTAAAATTTAAGTGGATATTTGACTCACCCACGTGCAGATCATTTCTCCGTATTTAAGGTCTGATTTATCAGGGTCCAGAACAACTCTGGGAAGCTCACACAGCCAGGACAGCAGAACACCACTGGAATAACAGGAGGAAAAGGGAACTTACTGCACTGAAGACCTCTAATTCTTCTAACAGCTTCTGCTGGGGTGGCTCTGCAATCACAGAGAAGGTGCCTGCCATTCTAGCACCAAAATCACCATGGAAGGGGCAGTCATGGGCTCTATGTGGAGCAACCCAGCATCATGTAGACCCAAGGCTCTGTCTTAAAAAGCAGACCATTCCCCTTTCCCTTACACACATTTTACCTGTGAGTGGAGGAACCACAGGTCTCTGAATAACTTGGGAACTTTGCCACTTCCTCCAATTCCCTCCTTTAAAAAAAAAATTTAAAAATCCAGCTTGTTTTCTGAAACTCTGCTTTAAAGAGCTGAGTTCCTAAACCCAGAGTGAGTGATGCAGAACAGCTGACTTTATGTAAGGCTTGTTATTAGAAACAGCCCACTGCTGAGCTGGGATTTCATGAGATGCACCTCGTTTGGAGCCCGGGCAGACGCACCATGAGCGTAGGTCCATCCACACAGCCTGGCTAAGAGTGAGGATTTTGCTGCCTTTCAGTGCCTGGGGCAGATCCTGACTCAGAGATTCCTCCATGTTATTTTCCATGGGAGGAAGCAGGAGTTATTTTGCAGAGGGTCTGAACAGATGAGATGCCAGCTTCTTGCTGGTAAACACCACTTCCAACCTCACTCGCAGGCTCCAACAGATGTTTCTGCTTTTCAGAGTAATGGAAATTTTATGGACCATTTTCTCCTCCTTCTCCTGTTCCCTGGGATGGAGCAGCACATCCAAAATGCCCTGGGAAATGCAATGGTCTCCTCCTGAGACTCACTTCAGAGCAGTGTCTCCAGCAGATCAGGGAGACAGAGTCAAGCCACTCAGCTGTGGGTTGGGTTCCTCTGGAGAACCAGACACCATCCGCCACCAGGCAGCTGCACAAAGGCTCCACTGTCCAACAGCTTTCACTGGAGAAGCTCAAAATCCTGAAGGATGAGCTGCTGGCTCCCAAGCTGGGTAGAGAGCCCATGGGTATGCACAAAAGCGGGTTAAAAAGATTTGGGAACCGTGGTATTATTTTTATGCCCTTGTGTTCGTCATCATTCGTCACAGCGGGAGAAACTGAGGCAGGTGAAATCATTCACTGAATCAGAGCAGAGCTGGGACTGAATCCACATGTACAAGGTACCAGTGTGCTCATCACAAGACAGCACTTCCCCAAAACACAGAGTGATGGGACAGAGAGAGGGAAAACCTTTGCCAATGCAGACAAAGTGTGGGATAAAAGGGTCTGATGTGCATCCACAAATGTGAGAATCCACATTTTCCCTTGCCTCCCTCTCCTGTCCCTGGGCTCAGCCAACTGTGTGAGAACCCCAGCATCTCCCCAGACTGCTCAAATAAACACTGTGTGTTGCAATGCTCCTTAAGCAAGAACCAAAAAAGAAACTTGGGGAATCCCATTGACTCAGAGCTGTATTAATTATTATTTTTTTAAAGGCCCAGGACTTGGTGAATGAGAATATTACCCCATGGGGATTGAGAATACAATGGAAACAGGAAACTCTTAAAAAGCATTTCTGTGGAGATATTATCTCAGTGCTGTAGGACACAGGATTTACTTAATTGCAGCCAAGGAAGTTTTAGATTACGCTCTGCAATGTCTGCACGAATGTCTCAGCTATCACAGGGAAGGCTCCTTGCATGGCTGTTTCCTTTAAGATATGTGCCTTACCCTGAACACGTTCACTGGAGGGGATTTGGTGATAATGCAAGAGGGTTCAGAGCACTTCAAAGCCTTAAATGAGATTCAGGGCATCACAGCCCACGATAAAGAATATGAAATTGCTTTTCTAGCAGATGACATCCTGCTTTCTCTCAGTGAAACACAAGCCTCTATTCAATGCTTTGGAGAAGTCTGAGAGGTTAACAATCCTGTTTCAGGTTCTTTTTGAGTGCATAAATATGACCAAGACAGAGGCAATGCCTCCAGGCACCTCCCCAGCAAAATCCCTCTTAATTTTCCATGCCAATAGTCCCTAGAAGGATTCAAATCCATAAGAAGCCCAAATCTCTCTTCACTTAAATAAACTTATAACAGTAAGTCTCCAACCCTTTTATGTGACACACGTCTTGATTTTCAAAGATGGTCTAACTTCCCATTATCTATGCTTGATTAGGTCCACTTACTGAAAATGGCCATCCTCTTGAGCACTTCATTTTCTGCAGGGTCCCTCAGTACTTGAGCCTTTAACAGCACTTGAACCTAAATCCCACACTCAATTACTCAAAAAAAAACCAAACCAAAACCCCAAAACCAAACCAAACCACCCACAAAAAAAAAATCCCCAAAAAGCCAAAACAAAAAAGAGGAGAAAACTAAGTGGAATACTCACCAGTTTTATACAGCTCTGGGTGGGACCAATTCTACCCTAAGCAGCACCTAAGAATCCAAATTCCTCATACTGCAGGAATGATGGAAACTGATTCACTGAGGCTTTGTGTCCTGTGTCCCCAGTTTTTACTCCTTACACCTCATATTCCTGCTCCTGTTGCCCCCGGTGTTCTCAGACCTCGTGGCTGGGTCACTGCAGTTTCCTGAGGGCTGTGTGTGAACCTTCCCCAGCATTCCCAAGCTGATGGGCATGTGAAGATCCAGGCACCAATCTGGAATAACTCAAGCTCCTCCAACCTTGTCTGTGATGGAAACATCACATTTGGGTCCCCTTTGTTCACTCACTTGCCAATTCTACCGAAATCTGCTGAGGATCCAGATTGGAACCTAACCCTTCTCACATTGTTGAACTTGGTTTGGTGGGTCCAAATACCTTGAGAAAATTGGTGGATAGAAACAAACACATATGAAATTGGGTTTATTTTCAGGGAAAGCTCAGATCATCTCCTCAGTCCTGCACTGGAACAGCCACGTGCTGTTTTCTGCTCCAGCCCAACTTCTTGTTGCCACCGTGTGGCCCCAGGGACATCAGATCAACAGGGTCACTCTGCAAGCGTCCTGGCAAATGGACAATATGGAATGAATAACCAGGTCTCTCCATGCCAGGGGCTTCTCCAGCAGACCAGGGAGACACCAGCACCTCCAGCAAAGCTGTGCCAAAAGGTGTTCAAAGGAATCAGCAAAACCCTACATTAACTTTCCACAGTGGAAGACCTGATCCAAACACTGGAAGATTCCAACTCCAGTCTTCAGAGACAAGATTCCTTTTAATGAAACAACACCAAACCAAGCATCCCAGCTTCCTTGGATTTCTGTTAATTTAGGAAGGATGCCAGGTAACCCAAACAGCAGTGAGATGATGGGTTCAATAGCCTGAACTCTGTGCACATAGAGGTGTGTAGTACAACATTCCAGATACATTCCATATACAATGGGCATAAGCTCCCGAAGTCTCCAAGGCAATCATTCCACACCTCTAGATAAAACAGCTTAGAATTCAAAACTCAAAAGGAAAGAAACAAAACAAAAAAAAATTAGTGGTACAAGAGAAAGTGAAGAGATGCATGTGTTTGCTTTGTTTTGGAGCAGAAGGCAGAGCACTTGTATGCACTGAGTGCTCCTGGATCCATTATTACATCTGTTCCACCAGATTTCCCTGCAACTGTTCCTTTTCTTTCCCAGGAACAATAAAACCCATGAGCTGCAGGCCAAGTGGCGTGTGTCCCATGACCTGCTCCAGCTACTGAGTTTGAAGCTACTGAGAAGTTTCGACAGCTACTGTGAAATGATGCAACCAATTAATTCCATGTGCTGGCTTTCAAGGTATCAAAAGAAGAACTGTCTTTCAAGTAACACCAGAAGAGTAAATAATGATTAATTTTTAATCCTCACTAGTTCTTTCCTGATGCTGGAATAACAAGATGAGGTGTTTGTACGGCTTCTTCCGTGCCTTTGAACGTACCCTCACACACCACAGTGAGGCTTTGATTGTCCCACAGAGACCTCAAAGTCTGGCCAGGGTTATCTACCAGTAGTTGTCCAAAAAGACCCTTCCAAGGACCTTGATCTCTGAGCTTCCTTTCAAAATGTGGCACCACCAGACCCCAGCACCAGTGGTTCTTCTACTAAACAGCCCCTTAAATAAATCTCTGAATAGCCAGAAAAGAGTGTCATTGTTTTTCTACGACACAGCCCAGAGGTTGGCTGGTGCTGAAGGTCACTTCCATCAGCATTACAGCTGGAGCCCCTTGTTCATCTTAAGCTTGTCCAAGTGCTGCCTCCTGTCACCTCCTGGCCTCACGTCCTCCCTCACCAAACACCACCTGAGGAACTGAAGTCAGCATCTGTTTTTTGCAAACTCAACCTTCTGCAAAGTTATGCAAAAAAGAAAAGACTTTGAATGGGGATGTAACAAACAAGCTCATTTTTCCAAGCCTCAAAATAAACAAAAATTTGCTTCTTTTTCTTCATGTTCCAAACCAAGATTCAAAAAGATCCTCTTTCATCCATCATCCAGTTAATTCATCCTTGTTGCTAATGTTAGGAGATATGTCCTATGGGAAAGGCTGCCCTCAGCCAGCACATGCAGCTTTTTAAGAATATTGTGCTTTTTAAAATTTATTTTTAAACAAAATCAGAGATTCTTGAACATTTCTACAGTGACCTGAGCAGCTCTGCTGCCCTGGCTCATGGTTGCATGGCTTCCATCAACATTACCAGTGGCTTTAGACCAGAAAGAAGACACAAAGCTATTCCCCTTCTCTGCTGAACACTGCCCAAAAGTTACCTGCTTAGTTAAATCAATTCAGACAATTTCAGTGGATAAAAATCCTTTTCCGTTTCTGCACCAACATAAGTTTGCTCTTAAAACCAAAAGACTTTCTAGAATACCAGTCACTGAAATATCTCAACACTTGAGCCCACAACACCACATCTATTAGAAATATAACCATCATTTAGAGCTACAATCAGAAATGGTAACAAAAATGTATCACAGTAGTTGTTCATCTGCAAATCATATGTATTTTTCCAAAATAAATGAAGCATACTCTGCTCTCTCTCCCTTCCAGCCCCCCCGCCACAACCCCCACATCCAACCTCAAGCAGAACAAGCCATAATGCAGAACAAAAACAAAATAAAATTGAAACCTGATAAGGCCACATTCTCAGGGAGAAGCCATGTGTGAGATATTTTTGCTTAATTATTTCAAGCAACGTATGGCCCCTTGGCTGTCACTGAGGTTGGCCTGTCAGGGTAATATCATGAGGAACTATTGTGCAGAGAATCACTAGATGCTTCAAGTCTTTGAGACCCTGCTAATCAGCTCATGTTTCATATTCTCTTACCAACTTTTACACTGAAATAGAGCCCTTACAGGTTTGTATCAAGCCCTTTTTCTCCTCTTGTAGGTGTTCGAGAGAAGTTTGGGAGCAGAGATGTGACCCCTTGCCAGTTTGCATGCACAGACATTGCTGCTGCCACTGGTTCAAAAGCAGGTTTTCACTCTCACCAGACGCACAGAAAATGCAGAGTAAAGTCAGATTGCAGATAAAGAGTGACTGTTGATTATGGCTGAAGAAATAACTCAGCAGGAGGGCATTCCAGTGCCCGGGCTCCAGCCGGTCATGCCTCAGTGCCTCGTGGATCTGGCTGAGAAGACAGGTGCTTTCAGCCCTAAATTATACAGGATATTGAAAAAGCACCCACTGATGATACAAGAAAGGGAGCTGTTTGCTTTCCAAATAGTCCCCCTTTGAGTTGAGCTGGGGTTTAATATCTGGAGGGAATAATGACATGATTTCTCCTCTGTTACACAGTGGAGTACATAATACACATTGTGTAAGGAACCTGCTGGATGATGTAACTCTTCTTCCACGAGAGCTCCAGCACTGGAGAAGGCAAAGGAAAGTCTAGCTCAAACATGCCAGAACACCTTGCTGGCTAGAAAGTTTCCAAATATCTTAAAAAGTGCATTAGCAATAACAAAAAAAATCCTAACCCCAACACAGAACTCATTAATGAGCTTTAATATTTCTAAATTAAATAAATGAGAAAGGTAAGGATAGGGTTGGTGTCCTGAGCGCTGTGATACAGGGACAAATCACTTTATAGAAAATAAAGAGAAGCTGCACAGGGTCACAGAAATCCCACAAGTGAGAACTGAGGACCTTCAGGTGAGCACAGAAATCTGGCAGCGCTTTTAGATGGAGAAATAGAACAGCAGAATGAAGCTTCAGATGGCACAAAGACCCATCCTAAGGAAAGAGAAGAGAAATACAGAGCAGTGCTCCCTGCAAGGGCTGATTTCAGAGAGTCCCTTTTGGGGAGGAATGTGCTGGCAAAGGGAAGCAAGGAATCTGTAGTGTTTACAAACACCATGTGAAGAGGTAGAGCTTGTAATGGGAGCAGAGCAGAACGTCCCCTGTGGAAAGGGGGGGGGGGGGGGAAATGAAGAAATTTGGTAATTTAACTTCCTGGAATAAAGCTTTTTAAATCTCTTAACAAAGCATAGATCATGACTTGTGAAATGTGAAAATAATGCCTCTGACAGTAAAGGGAGAATATGAACATCAGACTCATTCCTCCTATGATGCGCTATGGCAGCGACACAGCAGCTGCCCGGGGAGCTGCACACACTTGAAAACAAAGCCAAACACAGCTGCCCTGGGTAAAAATTGCATCCTGTGTTGTATTTTCAAACCAAACATTTGAAGAAGCCGCTGGTTTGGGAAGCATTTCATTTCCTTTGCAACACAGTGGCAATACTGGGATTCCCAACTGATACAAACAAGAAATCACAAGCACAGAATGGTTTGGGTTGGAAGAGACTTTAAAGATCATCTCATTCCACCCCCTGCCATGGGCAGGGACACCTTCCACTATCCCAGGTTACTCCAAGCCCTGTCCAACCTGGCCTTGGACACTTCCAGAGGGGGGGCAGCCACAGCTTCTCTGGGCAACCTAAAATTAAAGATAATAAATGGATCTTGTAGTTAACCAAAGAACAGAAGCATGTCTCAGGTAACAAGACTAAAGCTTAGCAGCAAGGATAACCAAATCCAAGTTTAAGCAGCTGATTCAGCTCTGCCTGTGTCAGAGCATCCCTCCTGCAGGCACAGGCAAGACCCCACAAGTTCATGTGCAAAGGGAATATCCTTCATTATTTTCCAGCTATTGAAAAATTCAAGATGTGCAATACCCAGTCTGTTTCCTTTCCAGTATAAAGTCTAAAATTCTTCTGTGTTGAATCTTCCAGCTGCTGGTCTTACTCCTACTATGAGGAGCTGGAATAGGGGTATGATGATTACTTCTTTTGCGGAGACTTCATCCCTCAAGTTGTAACTTTCGAACTACTTAAATCCCACAAATATTCCAATTAAAACGTTTATCCAAGACAAAGATTAATCAGTTGTTTCTTCACTTTGTTTTTAGGGCTCCTCTTACACAGACTCTTGTCTACCACTGCTCTATCAGCTCAAGTGGCCATCCAGAGGGGACTGGACATCCAGGCACTTACATTCCAAGCTTCACTCTCTGTTACACGTACATGTCCTTTTCTTGTTTATATCTCAAAAGATGAATTTCAACCCCAATATACATTTAGTTTGTTTATGGGAAGCTGCTTCTGTCTGCATGAACTTCCTCTTAGAAATTTAGAAGAGGTCCTGCCCTGCTGTAGCTGCTGGACGGTGAGGGGTTTGAGATGAAATGACCAAAACCCATTAAACTTTAACTGAGTCGAACCATAACACCCCACTGGAACAGCAGCAATAGTGCTTGAAGGAGCAGATGGAGCCCCTGCAGTACAGAAAATATCTTAACCTTGCTACTTTAGTGGCTGACTGCAGGTGGCTGATACGAAAAACTAAAAAATCACAGAGTCAGGTATATCTGTCACCAAATTGTCCTGTTTCTGCCCCTTCTCCCGAGAACTGAGCCACTCGTTTCTGGATGAAAATACCTCCTTTATCCCTGACTCCCTCCTTCATCTGCTTGTTCAGAGACTGAAGTCTCTGCTCCACTCTGATTACTCTTAATCTGTCAGCCCATTCCTTTAGAATTGATGTGTTCTTACCAAATTGTGAGAAAAGCTCAAGTCTTGGCATTTTTCATCCTCAGTCAGTGAGAATGAAACACTGTGGATGGTCCATATTCGTAACTGGCTCATAAAAGTGAACACAAAAGCAATTATTTTACCAGCAGTCCAAAATCCTTCAGGGTATTCAAAACTGGAGCTGTGGAGTGTTGCAAGAACGGGCTGCCAGGGCAGTGGTGGAGTCCTGATCCCTGGAGGGCTTTAAAAGCTGTGTAGATGTGGCACTTGGGGACATGGGTTAGTGGTGGCCTTGGCAGTTCTGGGTCAATGGGTGAACTTGATGATCTTAAAGGCCTTTTCCAACCTAAATTCTCATGTGATTCTATGACAATGATACTGTGAATTTCATCTGCCTTTGAACCACAACGGTAACACAAAGTAACTCACATGAAATCCACAGCTCACCCATGCTCTGAACGTGGCATCCAGCTCTGGAATTGCCCTTCCCCACATCTCAGGAGTTCGTAATTGAACCAGAAGAGTGATAAAAACAGGCTATATACAAAGAAAAGTGTACATAAATGACAACTGGAGGTAAAGCATGAAGATTAATTGAATGGAAAAGCTGAAGAGACAATTCACTCCTTTCTCATTACATCAACAAATTAGGGGAAAGCTAATGAAATAATCAGTCAGAAAAGGAAAGTGTGTTTCCTGCACAACAGTAATTTCATTGTGAAACTCATTGTCTGGGATGTTTCAGATTCCAGATTATGAGGATTTACAAAGAGCAGAGGAAGCAATGGCAGATGCTACAGTGAGGGCTGTGGGATGGAGACACAACAAACCAGCAATAGTCACCAGGAGGGATCAGATGTGCTGATGCATGCCCTCATCTTAAATTCCTCTAAGCAGCTACTGTCAAAGTGAGATGGGTCTATTATGAGTGAAAAAGATAAGTTAAGGAAGAGAACAGGATGTCCATGTTCCCTGTGCTTGATCCCAGCCCACTGCAGATGGTGCTTGGGACTCCCACAACCACCCCTCTTCTCCCTTCCAATGGGAAAACACAAACTACTGTCGGTTTTTCCAGGTTTTGGGGAGATGCAGTCTCTGTGTTGCCCTGCTCAGCACGAAATGCTTTGCTGCCTCTTCTAGACCTGCTTTTGTTTATTAACCAACTTACAAGAACAAGGAGCAACTGCATGACAGGGCTTTTTCACCAGTATTTTGCTACTTGCATGCATTTGCACTGTCTGAAATCTGCACAGACTAACCCACTCAACACATTTTCTTCCATTCTTTTCAATAATATGTAAGAATTCAAAACAACTCTATTTTAAAACTATTAGCCCCATAATCAGGTGGTCTAGTTCTTGGCTTTCTACTTAATAGTATTTCAGAAAGCAACATAGACATTTCCATAGGTGTTCTCCTGGAATTCATGTGCCACATACAGAACTCCACATATTTATATAGTCAGTGTATGATTCCAGGTCTTGTTTCCTACTTGCTACCTTTTCTAGGGCAATAGGAGCATTATTTACCTTGACTTCCTTCAAGGCTTTGGCCACAGCTCCTTACTCCTTCTCAGAGTGCTGCTCTGCTCCACCTCCATTCCTGCCTCCACCTTGTGCAACAAGAACATCATGTCATTTAATATTTCTGGATTCAGGCAAAGGAAAACCATATTTCCTAAGATCCCACATGACAACACAGCTAATTTAGTGATAATGAAGATGACGCACAGGAGGTTGGAGGGGGCCAGGAGGTTCCATCTGCCAGGCAACTGCTCAGACTGACAAAGAGCTGCTGGTTCGAAATGAAGCTTTGAAAACTTTAGAAGGACCCACTTTCTTCATACCTGCAGAACCCAGATAACTCCATAAAAAAACAGAAGCAGAGAGTGTTGCACATAGCTGCCATCCCCAGCCAAGCTGGGATCTCATTACCAACTACCCCATTGGGATTCTCCTGTGGGCAGTTCCCCATCATTTGGAACTGATTTCCTTTGACATTTAGAAGACACTCAATATGGATCAGGGGGCTTTACTTTCACAAAGGTATCAATTTCCCAAAAACCAGAATATGGCTTGTACTCAGTCCCAACCATCTTTCTGCCCTCCCTGACCCCCATCCACCCACACTCCATGTCTCCTCCTAGGAGACAGCCTGTAAACACCAAGTCGAAACAGTCAATAAATATCAAGATAATTAGACACTCACGATTGAGATAATTAGACACTGTTGGCCAAATGATCTTACAAGAATGAGAAAGGACGAGCTCACATTTGCCAGACATGCTGAGCACAGACTGCTGTGAGGGTGACACACATCACAGGGTGGGTGGGAGCAGTTTTTGTCTTTTAAAGAGCCTCCTAAGCACGATTACCTGTGAGCAGCCCAGACAGGCAGGTCCTATCTTAACACACCAGCACCTGGATTTCAGCAGCTGGATGAGGCATGTACAGCCCTGGTTTATATTTATGGTTCTGAGGGTTTTGATGGAAATTTGTTGGATGTGTTACACAGGTTTATGTTGATATTGTATGTTCTTTTTGCCTCTATAACTAATTCTAAGTTTTACTTGGTTTCTTTAGCAGAGGAACTCAAACCAGCTTGCCCTTCTGGGAGGACCTGCTTCAGCAAGAGTGATCCAGGTGTGTCTGCTCATGAGCATCCTTATCTCAGTGATGGAGCAGTTCCTCCATCCTCCCACCCCAAGGTACCAAACCTTGTGCTGCATCTTCCTTATATTCATCACCAAGGAAATACACGTACAAATTCCTTGTCCAGTTTTTGCTTCATTTTAAGTTTGGAATCAAGTAACTGGCAAGTAAAACCCCTCTTGGTCTTGAGCTGTCTGCAATATCTAGCAAGTCTCTTTCTACCTTCCAGCATTGAGGCTGAGCCCGTCTCTAAGGACTCTGTCCTTGTGTTACAGCTGGACACAGACATCAGACCCACAGAAAGTAACCGAAATAAATAACCAGAAATCATCTTCCCCACTATGTAAAATGCAGGAATCACCTTTCCCAAAATCTCAGCGATGCAGTTTTCTTCCACGCCATGGAAGCTGTCTGCTATTCCCTAATCTTTGCCTCCCTCATGGCATTTTTGGGTGTTTCAATACTTCCAACTCGTGAGTCTTCCTATAGAGTGGAAAAAAAAAAATCTTATTTCGAGCTCTCCACTCTCAAGCGACAAGGGTTAAATGACTTAATTTTTTCTCACATCTTGGCCATCTCTCAGTCTCCCTCTCCCTCCTCGCCTGTGATTCTCACTGTGGCCTACAGAAGAGTTACCAGAAATCCTCATCTTGACTCATATCTTGCTGTTACTCATCCTTAATCACATTACACCTAGACTACTGAAATATCTGCTCAAAATATTCCAGGAACTCTCCAGCTCACTTAAGCACTCGGGGTCTGGAATAATTTGGGGAGAAACGTCTCATTTTCCAGGAAATGGATGATGTCATCCCATTATCTGTCAGCTGCACTGCACTGCCCATCATCCTGGCCCTCACAGCTCTCTGCTGATTTACTCTCCTCATCCACCCACTTCACTCCAACAGACACAACAAGTTACGACAGTTTGGATAAAATTCTGCCATTTTCAAGTATTTTGCTGAAGCCATCAAAATGTACCCCTGTAGATTATCTTTGCTTTCCCTGGAGCAGAGGAAGAGTGAGAAATTACCTCCTTTGGGACTCTGGAAAGGTTGTGGCTCCCCCAGTCTGTTTGATTGATCAACGCATCCAAGAAGTTGTGCCAAGAAGGGCTTTGCTAAGGCACAACTCACTTCTGGAAATCCAGTTGTGAGAAAGGCAAGGACATGGGAACAGACCAGCGACAGCAGGAAATGGGGTTCTAATCCCTTATCTCACCAGGTTATGTTTTTTTGGGAATAACTAACTCGAGTTTATTCACACTGAATTCAGGACAACTAAACCACAATATTACTCACAAGGAAGCCAGATGTTCTGGGCTTTCCCTA
This sequence comes from Aleadryas rufinucha, assembly GCA_013397815.1. Lineage (NCBI taxonomy): Eukaryota > Metazoa > Chordata > Aves > Passeriformes > Aleadryas > Aleadryas rufinucha. Next base: position 272,948 of record VZTH01000332.1, read on the forward strand.
CCTAGCAATAGCAGCAGCATCTGGATTCTTGCAAATACACAAAATGACAGGGAATAGTGGGGAAGCCCAGACATTTTTTTTTAATTTGTAGGGTTTTTTCTTTGCAGTAGTGTGTGTGTGGAGAGAAATAGATACCCTTTGATAAGGACAAGAAAGCATGACATGCTCAGGCAACAGAGGAGATCCTGAACTGTGGTTTTAGCAGAGATTAAATTAAAATACAGCAAAATATCACCAGAGAAGTAAGAACAAAAGGAAGCATCACAGGCAACCACTCTGGGTCAGTGGGGCTGCTGCACCAACCCTCCTGCTGTCCTTGCAGAGAGCCTACACAGGACAGGAGGAAAATCTTGGGAAAGCCCTGGGGAAGGACCAGAATGGGATAATTCATTAAAAAAACATACACTGCAAGCACACAATAATCAAGTGTAGTGAGTCCCATCAGTCACTGCTGCAGTCCCTGACAGCCAAGCACAGAGAGAACCAGCTCCAACACACGTGGCAATGGGATTACCAGAGTGTTTCCTTAAAAATCCTGTTTAAGACAACTGCACAACAATTATCAACAAACAGAGCATCACCATATTTCCAGCTACACCTAAGGCTCACATTAGGACAAGCTACCCAGCAGCTGTTCTTAAGGAAAGCTTGCTTAAATAATTATTTCTGGGTGTATTGCAGCCCTCAGTTTTTTTGTTTCACCCTTTTGGACCACATTCCTTATTTATGCTCCTACTGTCCACAGCTTCTCTGGAAAGCTCCCCTGCCACTTGAAGCCAGCTGGTGTGACTGTGAGCAAAACACAATGACTCCTATTCTGGACCAGCTTTTACAGTCCCACCCTGGAGGTCTTTCTCCTTTATCTCCAACTCTTCCTTACTTCTTTTCAACATCTGGGTAGCTCTCCTGAGGCTCCAGAAATAAGCACACACTATACATCCTGTTCCTCCACCCCCCAAGACATAGTGTAATGAATACAGAAAACACATGCTCCAGGATAATTTGTTATCTCATGCAGAGCCATTAGCATCAGCTTCCTTCCCTGGATGGAGTCAAGTCAAGCTCAGAGGCAAGTTTTCCAGGTTGCACATGCCACATGTCTCCTTGTTCTTCCTTCTCTCTCCTCCCATCAGGGACTATCCTTCCTGCTTATCAAGCCCACAGAAAAAGAGCCAAACTTAGGAGGTCTCCTGAGATGCTGATCTGCCTGTCCTATAATGCAAAGCAGCTTATTAGAGTCATTGGAACAACTCAAAGCTGTATAAAACCAACACAGATTTCACTCATTCCCAGCAGCACAACAGCACCTTGCAGTTCCTGGTAATAAAAAGGAAATGGCACTGGTGGGACAGAGTTTGGAAGTCCTCCAGCTTGTCCCAGCTGAGGAACAGAGGGATTTCTCAGGGCTCTCATAGCTTACACCAGACACTGCAGGCACGAGGGATGGGGGAGAAGGATGGAAATCACCTACTCTGCAACCCCCAGGGACAACTTTATGATGAGCCCAACAGACTCATACACTGTACACAACGAAAGTGAGCTCTGACACACTGGTCAACAGGCTTCCTGTCCTCTTTGTTTTGCCAGAAGCTACAAAAATTGCTAATCTTTCCCATTTCCAGCTCGAGGGGCTGCTGGCTGTCTCGTGCAGGCAGAACAGGCTCAATGCTTTCAGCTCTTGAGGTCACCAGATCAAGACAGTGGCCAACACAGGTGACAAAAAAAGTTTCCAAAGCTGGGCTATTCTTCTTGTGAGCTGATTCTATTCACAGCACAGGGAAATCCTTCCTAATACAGGGAAGCTCCTGGCAAAATCCGAGTGGCTGGTAACAATTTGCTTTTTTCCTCTCTCAGACCCAAGTCCAAAGCCCACCAGTGGGAAGTCCCACTGACTTCACCAGGCTTTGGCATGAAGCCTCAGCACAAAGAGCTGATGGGGACGAAGTTTTGGAAGCATGGAGGTGGCTAACAGATCCCAGAACATGACAAAGCACTTGGAGCATTTGCATACAAATGCTCTTTGCTTGTTTATTGCTTCATCTGCTGCTTGTAAGTCTTTTTAACACACCCTCTAATTCTGTTATTACAAAAAAGAGTGCATGCAAATAACTGCCTGAAGTGAACTCAAGCAGAGAACAATCCATTAACCACTGTGCTTATACACAAAAAAGTGTTAGAAACCCTCAATAAGAAATGGTGGTTTGAGGGGAAAACCCTCAGTATTCAGGCAACTGCTGCAAACACACAGCACTGAGTTACACGAGCCGGAAGGCAGAATTCAAAATGCAAATGTTCATATTAAAACAAACTGCTAATTAAGAGCAGGCTTCATTATAGAGATTATCATATTTAAAGACTCTACCAGACGTGCACATTTCCAGCACAAACCAGGAAGATACAGAGAATACTCACAGGCTGAGCCCGTTGGCTTCTTGTCCTTCCTGACCCTAAAATGGCCATTATACATCTCAAATGTTTAGTCTGGAAAACTCAGGGTCAGCTTTCACGAGGAGCCATGAGAAAGGAGCAGCCGTGGCAGGGCCAAGTGACACCGTGCCCTGTCCCCTGCCTGGGCGAGGACCCCGGGAGCGGCTGCCAGCAGTGATCCAGAGCCGATTCCCAGGCCTCCGACAGGCTCCGTGGGCTATTCAGCAAAAACAACTCACTCAAAAAATACCAGAAGTGACCCTGTTCAAGGATTATCTGCAAAATCTCCCCAGTTCCGTGTATTTTTAATGAAATAAAAGTATTTGCAATAGTAGAAATGTCAGGGTTTGGGCCAGATAAACAAGCTACAGAGACTCAGTGCCGAGTTTCACGGATGCAGACTGGTATAAAACCAGGAAAAAAGTGCAGAAATCACTTGTCAGATTTTAACTCTGGAGAAATAAACTCAAATGTTGATATAAGAAAAAAGTATTTCTCAAGGCATGGCCTCATATAACTTCCATTATTTGCCTTCCTATTGCCACCTGTTATTTTGAGAACTGTTTAAATAAAAGAAACACAGAACCAGACCTATCGTACATTACATTATTTCTCTAAGTATGGCTCTAAAAATGGCTTTTAAAAACACACAGTTAATTCAGTGTAGAGAAACTTGATTTACTGAAATAGCTTGACAACTCTGAGAGATTTTTCCAAACTTCAGAAATCACCCTGCTGTTGAGCTTTGGGTTCAACACCTCCATACTCATGCCCCAAACCAGGTGGACATCTTTTAAAGACACATTAGGTTGCTCTTTAGAACTTCTCTTTCAAGACAATCAATCCAAAAGGAAAAAATGAAGATTTGCCACAATGTTCTGAGTTGTATTAACTGGAAAAAACTGGTTGGTATCAGCAACAGTTGAGCAGAATGAATTATGGAGAGCAAAGTTTGAATAACTGAATTCGGAACAACACTTGCAAACCTGATGGCAACTGAAATGTTAACTTTTGAGAAGGACAACCAGAGTTTCTTTTGGCATAAAGAGCCCACTGATGCAATGCCAGTTTATTCACACAGATGCACCTATTCTGTATCCATAATGTAGTGCTAAAACTGCTGCTCTTGTTTTCAGCACCCTGCATGTTTTCACATCATGCTGAGAACAGAGAATGACCATTTTGCTCCTGAAACACATGTACAGGAATGAGAACAGGCACATTTTCGTCTCTGTATCTGTTGGAGCCTTCTGTTTCAAGGAAGAGAAAAGTCTTTCTTCTGAATGCAGACGATCATCATTGAACATGCTATCAAAAATGACGGCTGAATACAAATCCATACTTAGAAGAACATTAGAAATTTTGTAAAGGCACAGGGAAATAAGTCATTGCATTCAGCCAGTTCCTTCTTATCTCACCTCCAAACAGAAAAAAAGTAGATTTCTGCTGGCTTTTTTTTTTTTTTCAGATTAGCTAACAGTATTTTTCCTTGTATGGTAGAGATTTCTACTATTACTGCTATTGAGGACTTGGATCCCACAGCAAACCCCCAAGAATGAGTAATGGTCTCATTTTCCATCTGCAATACTGAGCAAGAGCCAAGGGCAACCCACTGACACTGGAAGATTTGGACCATGAGTTTCAGTTTTGCCTCCTGCTCTTGTCAAAGGCCACTGCTGAAAGCCTCTAAACAGGACTTTATAAAAGTGGCTTTTCAAGGTTCCATAGAAATTCAAATGAACTTATTTCCTTTGTCATGGATTTCTGAGTCATCTTTTCCAAGGGAGGGGAGAGGAAATATAATCAGAAAAGGGAATTATTCCTATTTTACAAGAGGGAGCAGATCTACACTAGTCATCCTTTATCTTGTCATCTTCCTGACCACAGTATTGTGAAAAGCCCACAAGCAGAAATGGCAACAAACATCAATGAAATACTGGGCTCTTTATATCATTAAGTTCTGCCATGAGGAGGAAGGGAACCCATGGCATCTTTCAACTCTGCCTTTGTTACTCACACCACGCCTTCTGGAAGGCACAGTACACAAACTGTTGTGCAAAACCAAGCCATTCCTGGTAGCTTAGCAAGAAGTACTCATTACATGGCAGAAAACTTTCATTTCAGCGCGTCCTTGTTGACTGAGCTGACAAAATCTGAAAAAATCTGCCAGAAGATCAGAGCTGTCCTGTAGTGGGGGCATCAAACAGTCCTGCTCCCCTCTCCCACCAACTTCTTCACTGGGATACACCATAATTCCCAAGAACAGAAAGCTGGAAGCACGGGGAGATGTGTGGAATTGAGGGAAGGTCATACCTAGCCCTGTGTCCTACCAACACGTCAAAAGGTGGTCACACCAAAGGGTGAAGCCACAACCTCCAAAACATGTTGGTGCCCCTCTGCAACAGGTGGTGAAGCTGCTCTGCACTGAAACAAGGGTTATGGTCACAGCTTTTGAACTCTTTCCTTTAAGAAACATTTTATGGGAAACTGTGTTTATGGGAGCTGGCTATCATCACATCAGATCTTGGGAAAGCATAATGCTCTCTAGTGAAAGCTTAAGCAAATACCTAGATGCCCAAACGGCCCTTTTTCCAGTAACTGAAAGGAAGATCCATTTGAATTTCTAGTCTGCACATTTCCTTCACTTTCCATCTAAAAGAAAGAGCATTTAAATATAAGGGTGTCAAGCAATATGAATCATCTTTAAAGCATTCAGTTTAATTAGACAAGGATAAGGAGGTTTAAACAAAGTCACCAAAATCTAACTCACTGTATGAACTCCTACCATACAGCAGAAGAGTGACATCAGTAGAAGTGAAAAAGCAAGGGTTTAGCTGAGCTTATTTCTTACAGCCACTGCTCTTGAACAAAGTGGTTTTTATGGCCGTTAACCTCTGTGGGAGCAGAAGTCAAGGTCACAGTGACAATCCATCATTTTGGGGAAGAACTCTACTGTAACCTCACATCTGTGCATGGCAAGAGTAAGAGGCAGCTGTGAGTAGCTACTTTGAGAATAAATCCTACTCAAAACCCATGACATGTTTGTGCTGGGGTATGTTCTGGTAAGGCAGATGAGTCAAGGGAACTTCACCGAGCGTCAGCTCATCTCCTGCCTTCGGAACAGAGGCTACCACCCCTACATGGACTGTCTGTGGAGCCAGACTTCATTTACACACTACAATAAACCCCTAAGTTTCTTAACAGTACACAAAAGAGGCACTCAAGCTTTCAATTCCAAGTAGATTTTTTTGATGCAGAATACTTGACTTTGCTGACGCTGTAATAGATTTGGGAAAAGGAGATGGGAGAGGACATGGATGAGGACAGGAAACTCTAAGAGACATGAGGCTTCAAGCTGTGCATTTCCCTCCGCATGGACAGAAAAAGCAGCATCTAATTCTATCTCAATTCAGTATCAGTCCGGATTTGTTCCAACAGGGGTGTTTCCTCCAGCATCAGCTCTGAGTATGGCTCTAATGCAAGGAAGAATTTAATGCAATCACCAAGGTTTCTGCCTACAGGGGCACTTCTGCTTGGAGCACTTGATGGTCTCTCGACCCTGAAGATAAGGGGAGAACAAAAACCCAAACAAACACCCCAAATCAAAGTCCACACATTTTTTGTGTTCTTCTCTGGGCAAACAAGTGTCATTGCTTCTTCCTTACTTCATAACCAAGAGAATCCTCCAGAGAAGGTCTGGGTCTATTGTGCCTTGTCAGAATCAGAACAGCCTCAGTGAAGACCTGGTGGGTCTGTACCACGCACGCATCCAGTACAGAGTGCGGCATAAGAGGTGACAGCAACAAAACCAGTGTGGGGAGCGAGGGAATCTCCAAGTCTGCTTTTAAAGAGGGAGTCTGAATAGGAATCATTTACTACCCCCATGATTATACAAGAAAATGATATCATCAGCAAGATGAAAGACTGTACAGAGAGAGAGCAACATTCATTACTTCCCAGCTGAAATCAGGACTCAACCTGGAAACAAAAGCTTCAGCTCCTCTGCGGTTGGGTAATTAAACACAGAAGGGGCTGAAGAGAAAAGGCTTTTCATTCACCATCATACAGACCTTAAAGATGCATTCAAACTTCTTTCCTGAAGCTGAACTTTCATCCAGCTACCAGGATAAAACATTTAGCTCAAGTAGACAGAAGTCTGAACTTCCATCACCCACTGTAGAAACAGGACTTGTCCACATGGAAGTCAACACTCCTGTAATACTTTGGGCTGTTAAGAGTCAGGGTCATACCAGCTTTGGAAGTTTAGCACTTTTGTTTGTCCAGCAGCCTTGTCCACAGCAGAAAGGCTTTGGGAGGTGAATCGTGGCACTTTTGCCAGAAGAAAGAGCTATTCCTACTCGCTGGTGAGGTACAGTTCTGACTGAGCCACGGGCAAAGACTCTCTGTAGTGAACACAGAAAGTATTACACAGTCCAGATGTAGCTCCTAACAATGACAACCAAATTCTCACTGGAGAGATAGTTTTGCATGGCATAATTCACTACAAGTGAAAACTATGCAAGCCAAGAGAAAGATATAATCTAATTATTTCTGGTTTCTCAGGGCTGAAGGTGAGAGGGAAATTTAAAAGCAAACAAAGCTGCATTGCTCAATATGGAATGCTGCAATATAAAGAAGTGAAAATTAAGGTCCTGCACAAAACATGTCAATTTTCGAAAGATATGGCACTAACATATATTAATATTTCTGACAAGCCAAGAATGTCAGATTTCTAAGCACAACATGAATCACATTAGAATTAAGAACAGCTGAGCCTGCACAACAGATTACACAAGTATTTATGAAGCACAGGAAATACTCAAAGCCAGCAAGTTCAGCTGTATACCAATATAACTAATAACTGTTATGCTCCATGTATCTGGTAAAAAGCCACTTTATTGACAAGATAATTACAAATTAACAAAATACTGGATAAAATATTGAACATTGGGCAAAATATAGGGGGCATTAAAAATGCCCTTTAAAACAAGGAGTCTGTTCTCATTAAAAGCTGTTCTCTTACCAAGACTGAAGGAAGATCAATGAATCGTGAAAGCAATTCAAGTTGAGCAAAGTTCTTCTTTGCTCAAAATGGCAGATTTCAAAAATTCTGGCAAAATGTCTTGAGGAGAAAAACAATCAGTGTTGTACCCAAGCTAGGGAAGAAGAAAACACAAACCACAAGGCTCAATTTGCAGCAAAGATGATCTGAAGCTACTTATCAGATAAGATTGAAACTGCCCCTATCTGGACACCTTTCAAAGAACTCTTATTTTGAATCATTAAAGTGTTTTCTACTATTGGCTGAAAACAACTGATGAGACTCCTTAAAAAGCCCCTTAATTTAATTTACTAGGACGTGAACAAATTAAAAGCAGAGTTACAGGATACAGTACTAATAATGCAGATATGTCACTGTAACATTTTTTGTGCCCTTAATCAGTTTGATTCATTAAAATAGTAACTGGTTGTGATGTGAAAGAACTTTGCTAAGTGTTAAGAGTCTTAAAAAAACATAAGACAAATCAGTGATCTGGAATGAAACACTGGAACTGAAGTCAATGAAAATGCAGGGCAAGATATTCTGGTTTTATGAAAAAAGTATTGAGTCTTTACCCAAGAAAGCAAAGTACTGAGCAGTATCACAAAAACTGGCATCACATTAGATTTTTTCACTCAGAGACCTTTCAATCCACCTGCTAGGATGGTCTCCTTCAGAGCAAGGAATGTCTCATTCGCCATCCTCCTCAGTGAGCTGATGTGGAACAAGTTGTGAAGAGGGAGAGAAAGTCAGCACTGATACCAAAGACAACAGCTGGAAAGGAGGTGGGTGCCATAGAATCACAGACGGGTTTGGGTTGGGAGGGACCTGAAAGTTCATCTCATTCCAACCCCTGCCATGGGCAGGGACACCTTCCACTATCCCGGGCTGCTCCAAGCCATCTGGCCTGGCTTTGAGCACCTCCATGGATGTGGCACCCAAACACAAACACACCAGAGCTCAAGGTAAGGTGCTCGGGGAACCAGAACAGGCCTGGGTTAATTTTCCCTTCTACATTCTGTAGATTACAGATAGGTAAGGACAAAAAGCCCCATGAGCTTCAGTCATTTGTTCACAAGAGCAAGAGACATCAGGACTGGACTCCATCCAGCCGGGAACCTGCTCTGAACGACCTTTCAGGGTCAGCCTTGGAGATTGTGTAACAGTTTTATTATTTTCTCTCTCCGTGGCACAATTTGAACAAATCTGTAATCACAGCACTAAAAGGTGGGAATGTGAGTACAAATCCCCATCCTTAATTGGTTTGCCTGGTTCAGAGTGGGAACTTATAATTCAAGTCTTCCACTCATCAGGAGGGTGCCTGAACCATCAGGAAACACAGTGATTTTTTTTCTGGCTCACTAACCATTAAATAACTCACACAAAGTTGAAAAGGAACAGACTCAAATACTCACACAGATTATTTTATATTAAGGACATTCAAACTTCTAAGCCCAACAACCCACATACCAAACATTTCTGTAAGATCAAAAGGCACATTTTCTGCTCTCTCCCTCACACAATCCCACACACATCTAAACTTCATCCTCTTACCAAACATCCTGGGCACTTTATTTTCAGACTGACTGCTCTCTAAAAATTATTTGGTTTTGCTTCCTAGCAGCTATATTAAAACCCATTATGAGATGAGCAACCTCCAAGAGAGCCAGGGGATGGATCTCAAGTTGAGCTGCTTGAGACAGACACAGCTTGGAAGTCATTCTCAGTAACTCACATCCTGCAGTCGGGTACTCTGAGGTGTGAAAATCAAGCACTAGATGAAGCTGAATCTAAATTTCTATTATTCCATGCAAATGCTATGGTCAGGTAGGAACAGATGACAACCTAAAAATCCCACTTGTATTGGCTTATAGCTGGACAAGACACAGACAGTAACTTTTTCCACCATCACCTCAGGCTTTGACTTATCATGGACGAGGGCAGCTCTGACTGTTCCAGATTCACAGCATCCAAAGATGCTACTCAGACTCACCACCCTGTATTTTAATCACACTGTGAATGCAGATTGCAAGCAATCACACACTCAGCAAAGAAGAGCCTGCTGTTATGCTAACGTATATAAAATTTAATCTCTAATGGCTTTAAAATTAATGAAGTCTTTAAAATAAAATGAATTTACATTTCATTGCAGATCAACTTCAATCTGCTGTATTAGAGAATAAGCAGACCTGTTAAGTTTCTCAAGATATGGAATGGAATATCAAACAAATATCTCACCAACTCAGGACTAGATATCAAAGTTTAAGCAACTCTAGCAAAACAGGCAATGTTTTCAGGAGAAAAATAAAATTGTCTGCTGGTTGCTTATAAAGTTGGCTTGAACTACAGAATCCCTCCCAGTGCTCCTTCACAAAGTGTTTTGCAAATACCTTCCAAAAATACTCTCCTCATTAGGCCATAAAACAAGGAGCAGGACTGCAAGCTGACCATCCAAAGCAATTATTTGCTCTTTCACACCAGATTAAATGTTGAGTAACCACCACCTTCAGTGGAGTTCCAATGGTGCAAGTCAGAAATGAGGACACAATTTAGTAGAATGTTTCCATTAACTTTCAGTTACTTGTGACAGAACAGGAGATGATCTATTTGGAGCCTATTAAGACTGCAAATAAACTCTATTTTAGCAAGTCAGAATAGAAGAGTTATGGCAAATTTTGTGGTCTTTAACAAAGAATAGATGGTTTTGCTGCAGATCAGTTACTTACAGACCTAAATTTTCTCCTAAAATTATATACTATTGTACAAACTACTGCCTATAAGCTTCTTTTCATTCACCTTTCTCGCTCCTTTTAGGACTATTTAATGGATGCTGAGGGGTCTGTAAAAATACTGCAACAGATCAAGTCAAACGTGAGGGAAATACTGACCCTGTAGCACCCACCACTCTCAAACCCGCTTGTTTTAAGTCTACACCAACTCCACCACATGAGAAACCAGCAATTCTGGAGAAGGCTCAAAAATGCTCCCAGACCCTTTACAAGCACCTCTGGAGATGTGTCAAACATCCTTCTTGCAAACATGACAACATTCAGAACTTACCTGGGACCTCACAAACAGCAGCCAGCAGCGCTAGAGATCCCAGATGTGGAGGAAACAGCTGGAGCTCTGACTTCTTCACTAGACAGCTGGAGATTTCCCAGTAAAAGTCAGCACAGCTTTTGATCCCAGTTTTTTGCTGTTCCAGCTGCATGTTGTGGTTCCCTGGGGAATGCAGTGGCTGAAGAACTCCTGGTAGCATGGTTTCATAAAGCAATGTATATACCTGCTTTGTTTCCTATTGCCCTGGGATTAAATCACATGCTGAGCTTTACTCTGGCTAGTAAGTCAAGGAGTGGAATCCTACAGCAGAGACTCAGTGTGCCAGTGATAAAGGAAAAAACAAACTTTAGCCTATTCCAGTTTCCAAGAACAGGATAAAACCTTTGAGGTGGTGGGAACCCCAACCAAATCAGAGGGGAGAGATTTGAGCAAAGAGAATTTAAATGCTTCACTCCAGGCTGTTTGAGAAAAGATATAGCAGAGCCTGTTCTTTGCTCTGATAATTTTTCTTTCAAAGGTTCTATTTTTTTCTTATTCACTACGGTAAAACCCCTCATGTTTTGCCATATAAAATAAGTACACTTCTCTATCACCCACTTCTACCAATATATATAAAGATTGTATATTCTAAACACATCATTTGCCAACAGCTTGTAAATCAGGTTTTCCCAAGTAGTAACATTAGCCATTAATTGTTTTAAACTTCACAAGTGAACACTCAAACAGGAAATATGATACATAAACAGGAACAAAGTCTTTAGCACACCATTCAGTAAAGTGCAGCCAAAGCCTGGCCAGTCTGTTAGTAACCATCAGCAGCAGCTCTAAACACAACTCCTGGTTGAACAGTGAATGTTCTCCCAGTGATGTTTGTGCAGTTTGCTACTGAGCAAAGGAAACAGCATTTTCTTCCCTACTACCCTTTAGCAGTAATGTCTTGAAACCTAGTCTCCTTCCTCTCCAATTTTAGAGTCCAAAACCTTACTGCAACTTTTGGTTGTACATTTTTCTCATGACTGAAACCAAATGTTTCAGTTTCTATCGGTGTGTCAAGAATATTCATATGCAACCCCCTTATTCAACTTTTATTAGCAGTAAATAGAGCCCAAACCACAGCCTCTATTTGGTCATTTTTCTATCTCAGTCAGTGCATGAGCTTGAGGAGGAAAGGTGAACCTGTGAGAAAAGCCTGAAGGGGCTGTGCTGGAATCTGAGCAGGGAAAACCCAACCACTCACAGCTTAGGACCAGCTTGCTTCCCCTTTCAAAGCCCAGTTCTGGAGCCAGTTTTGTTTTACTGTGAGCGTGGGGAGGCCCTGGCACAGGGTGCCCAGAGAAGCTGGGGCTGCCCTAGCCCTGGAAGTGTCCAAGGCCAGGTTGGACGGGGCTTGGAGCACCCTGGGAAAGTGGAAGGTGTTGGCAGGGGGTGGGACTGGATGAGCTTTAAGGTCCCTTCCACCCCAAACTATTTTATGTGTTTTATGCTCATATTTACTGGTAAAAAATCACATTACAACTCATGAGACATCTGAACTGCCATTTGTGGGGGCATTTTGAGTCCCAAATGCATTACCAGAATCATGTACCCCAGAGAAGGGAACAGGAGTAGAAGAGACAGACAAACATTGAGAGAAAATGTGTAAAGTGGTATTATGTTATTAAAACATTACATTAGAAATAAACAGAACATAAACCAAAAATAGGTTTTAACCAGGTTTAACTTTTTTCTTTTTCTTTTTTTTTCTTTTTTTTCTTTTTTTTTTAAATTCAAATTGACCCAAAGCAAAAACTTACATTGCAAAGGAAGAACAAAATACATGATGGTATTGGTAACTCAGCATTTCATGGAAGCTGCACTTGTGGGCAGGTTTTTTCCTCCAAACCAGCCCATCCTGGTAAAGATGCCACATCTTTTCTTTTGCCGCTGGGTATTTATCTGAAGAGTTTGTCCAGATGTGTTCTCCTATGATTGCCAACTAGAGCCAGAAAACTGAATTTTCCATGCTATTCCAAGGAAGCCAGAGTTATTCCAAGCATGAGTGATAGTGAATTAAAAAAAAAAAAAAAAAGAAAACAAAAGAAAAAAAACCCAAAACAAAACAAACAAAAAAAACCCACTCGAGCTTTTCAAACTAACAAGTATTGTCTATAATGTAAATAGTTTAGAAATATGGTAATTAAATAATCTAAAAAACACTCTTACTCTGCTGTACATTTATAAACATAAATATTTACAAAAACTTTCTGCTTTGTTTTAAAGGATGAGGTTTGCAGTTTGTTAATGATCAGAGTCTTTTACTCATATTGATTCTTTGGTGTGTTTGCCAATTTTTTAAGGTTTATTAAAAGTGTTCAACCATGAATTTTAAGGTAACGGAACGAGGCTACATCACAAGTCTCTATTATGCACTTCTCCTTCCACATTCTAGTCCGAATGAAAAACAAAGGTCAGTTTGTTCTTCAAAGTATTTGTGCACAATATTGAAAATAATAATTAAAAAAAAAGACCTAATTCCCCCTTGTTGAAATTCGGGTAGGATTATCAATTAATAATCCTGCTTTATCTGCACGTGAGCACGTGGGTAACCAGAGATAGTGCACAGGACTATCAGTAGGTTCAGACCCATGTGTGCTGTGGTGCTTTGCAGAATTAAGGTGAGAAACCAGCTACAAGAGATGGCTTAGCATTGCCAAAAAGGGTGAGGGCTTCCCTCCACCCTGGGGAGAGGAGAGGATGAAAATTAATTTAAAAGAAAGGCTTTTTACTGGCCTGAAAAATATGTGTGTTCCCTTTTAGATGTCAGTTACTTAAAAGAAATAACCAAAAAACAAACCTCAAACAATAAATAATGGAATTACACATTTCTTCATTAAATAGCATTCTTGTTACCAACAAAGTCTTTCATAATTTTCTTCAGTCACAGCAACAGACAGAACAAATAATTTGCCTTAATATAGATTGCAACTAAAATATACTCTAGATTACCTTAGAAAATATTACTGGAAAAATTCAGTGGGGAAGGACATTGGTTTAGACCAACTTACAAGTGTAGTGAACAATAACAAGTCTGTTTTGTTTTTTTCAAAGAAAACAGTTTTAAGATCCTGATTTCATGTCAGAAAACAGAAGATTTGTGTTAAAACCTGCTAGTCTGCCCTGTCTCAGCACTGGAGAGCTCAAAGATTGGAATGGCTGATCTTCCCTCCACAGGAGCCAAGAGACTCGAGCTCACACTCACACCCCATCCATGTGCTCAGCTTGTCCCCACTCCACAGATACAACCAGGAGGAAGCACTACAAGCTCTACAGCCCAGTGCAGGGTGTTAGGCTGGACATGCTCACTCACACTGCCGAGACGTGAACTTTTGGTCACTGCTCAAGCAGCTGGACTTGGACCAGTACAAGCTGGAGATAAAAAGGTTCAACACCCCATTCCCAACCCTCTGAGCCATGAATCTCCAAAATCCCTTATTGTTTGGAAACCTGATGCAATGCCAGGCACAAAAGGGACAGATAATCCTCCTTGCTTGCCATGGTTCCGGTGCATCCATTAGCAGTGATAAGGTTCATGCTCAGGGAGCTGCAGTCTGGGGTTATCAAATATTAAAAGGAACTAGCAGAGTTAAATGAGTTTACCTGCCTTACCTTGCTTTTCCTATTTTTAATACTAAATATTTTGAAAGTGACAGTGTGAAACTTAAAAGCCATCACCATTCCTTTCATCTCCCACTTCGGTTGGTGCAACTGGTACAAAAGCACTCCTGATATCAGAGGGGCTCTTCTGGAGCCAGGCAGACGCCAAAATAAAAGTAGAGAACACTGGCAAGAACGTTATGCTGAGTCTGTAATGCCTTGAAAATAAAGAGAGGGAAACAACTGCACATTTTGGCCCAATCTTCTTTTGATCAAGAAATTAATTTTTTCTTACGATCAGAAACAAAACTCTGTAACAGATCTTTTAGTACCTGGTTTGAAAGCCACATTCAGTAGCCAGATTTCAGCACTCCTTTCAGTTTCTGCTTTCAGATTAACTGCAAAATTTAAACTTTCAGTGTCAGTGGGGCTTTTCTTCTTAGTTAATAACTGATGTGCACTTCCTGCTCTCTAACCTGAAACAAACTGAATTTAAAAGCAATCAAAACAACCCCCCACACCACTACTGCTTTTAAAACAAAAGGGTTTGGCCAATTTTTTTTTTTTTTTTAAGTGGACACAATTTGGCTGAGAACCCGTAGGTAAAATCTCAACTGAAAGTGAAATAAAGCAGGTTATACATTCATGAAATTCAGGGAGTAATAATGAACAGCAACTGCTGCATCATTTCTGTAATGTTACATCAACACTACAGCGAGGCAGCAGCTCCTGCTCTCACAAATAATGCACTGAGACTAAATGAGGAATAGTGGGGGAATCACACATAAAGGGAAAATACATCAGAGAGATTATTGCACAGGAGGCACTGTATGAGCAACAGAATACATTGGCTTCAAAAAAATCTAAATTTGTTTCCTCTTAAGTTAATGTAAAAAATACAGAGGCTATGCCTCTCTGTAGTGTACTGTCACTGGTAAAAACAGACTTACAAACAGCCGCCCATTCTACAGGGAATGGTGGAAAAGAGGGCCTGAATTTTCTGGGCATCCCAACTACAGTAATTAGGAAAATAAAAATACCAAAAAAAGCCATTGTATAGACCCTCAAATTGAACAGGGTAACTGCATTTTTTTCCTCAACTTCCAAATTATATTCATACAGTACCCAAGGACATGTCGATTATCCACTCTTCCCTCTGTCCTGCACAAACAAACACCTGGCAGAGACAGGGGTCCCAACCAATAGGGCTCTGGAGGTCTGTCTGTATCCTTTTGCAGGACTGGTGCCTCAATTCCCAAACTTTTATGTTCTTGCATCATTGCTCAGCATGCCAACTCAAACCAACCACTTCCCTCGAGGGGCTGCCTTCCATCTCCACGGCAAGTCTGCACACGTGATGTGAAAACAAACAGAAAACCAACAGCAATTTTTAAAATGCAATATTGTATAGAAAGCTTGGACCTTGTAAACTTGGACCAAGAAACCAAAAATTAAGACCTTCTAGCGTGTGGTATAAAAAACCCAAGGAAGTGTATACCTGCCTTCTGACTTCACAGAAAAATCAGAATTTGCATAGGATATACTTTGTGCAAGGCAACAAGCCTCTTCAGTATCTGGAATAGAACTAAACTTGCTCAGAGTTCCTCTCTTCATGGATATCAGATATCATCAAATTTGTGTTTTAAGTAGTCTTTCATGACCTTGGCAATGGGTAGTTCATCAAGTAGTTTGAGGTTTTGAAGGCCTATACACTGACGGATTTTAATTCGGCATAGATCTTGCAAGTTTCTGGGCTGTCCTGAAAAGACAAAAGGAACACATAAAAATAAAATGATCACATTTTAAATGTACTTTAAGACATCATTTACTTAGCAAAATGACAGAGGTTTGCTGTTTCCTAAGAAGGAGAGGGAAGGGAAAAATTACAAGAGAAAAAGGATGCCAGTTAATACCTTTTTAATGAACTCAATGAAATCAAGGGATGAATCCTAAAAACATTTTTACATGCACATAATTTTACTGATGTCAGTGTAAAGTGATATCACCCATATGAGGATTCCCACCAGGTGGCAACATATGCTTATGCATTACAGAATAGCAGAACTCCCCCATTCAACTTTTTGTAGATTTTTTCTATCCTTGGGGGGAAAAAACCCCTCAGTCTTGCTTTTCGTTCAAACAGTGAGACAAAAACTTCTAAGTTCAGCTGTAATAGGACTAGGAAGTTTCTTTAGAGAGTGAGGATTTATAAAAGTTATTCCAGGATCATGTGGCAGAGTTAAAGACTGGGGTTTTCTTTCCCTTCTAATGAAAAGATAAAACCTTCAGGCTTTGGATGCAGCCAAACCCTTGCCAAACAGAAAGGGATGAAAATGTGAGTTAACCACTGTCCACAGAGGAAAAGCTTTCCTGACATCACAAAAACTTCAGCATTCCTGGCAAGGATTTTCCAAAATAATCAATTTTCTTTCAAACTCATTCTTACCAGGAAACTACTCAAAATCAAACACCTTGAAAAACAGCTGGGCTTTGGTCCCTCTATCCAAAATAATCTCAGAAAATTTAATCAAGTCTTGTATCTGAATGCACCCAGCAATGGATCCCAAGAAAGAAAGAAAGAGAAAAAGAGCAGAACAACAGACATTGAGAAATCCTGTCCCAATAAACCCTTCTAGCTTTCAGCACTGATGCCTTTGGGCCCTCCTAGCCCAGAGATTGCACACAGATCTATGTCTTTAATAGCTGTGAATAGCCTGCCCTTTGTAAATCTGTCTAGTGTTTTTTGAACCCATTCATACTTTCAGTATCCAAAACATCCTGTGGCAACAAATTTCACAATATAATTAGGCGTTGGCTGGAAAACTACAAAGTAATTTTATTTATTTTAGATCTGCTTCCTGATGGCTTTGTTGCATGCCTGCCATTCTTTGAGTTACAAGGAAAATAATGAATAATTGTTCCCACGCCAGTCATGATTTTACATACCTTTATATAAACCTCCATCCTCCACTCACGCTCGGTACCTCTTCCCAAAGCTGAAAACTCCAGTTAATAACCCCCAACATGGGAATCACTCCAAACCTCTGAACAAACTGCCTGCCTTTGTGCTTTTTCCTCATTCTGCTACAGCTTTTCTGGAGTTATTCCAGTAACACATCAAAGCTGTGCTAATCAATATTTTGATCATCGACTTAACTGTGTAAGCCTCTTTTTCTTTCTTTTTTTTTTCCCTCCAAGCCAAGACTTGGTTATGGGACTTGATAACTGTCAAATTCAAAATACTCAGCACCATGAACAATGTAGGTGCTTCTGTTGGTATCTATAGAAATGGGCTGACAGACAGGTAGGGATTTTTAGACACTGGGATTTATCTTAAGCACTAAAATTATCCAGGGCAAGCCAGCAGAAGTAATGCATGAAAATAGTCTCAGTCTGCTTTTAAATAAATCAGGTTTGAAATTAAAAAAACATGAAAATTTGAGTTTCCTTCATGTACATTGAAAATACTTTTATTATATTTATCACCACCTAAATAGTTATATCCTTCATCCATGATTTAGAATACAGACCAATGGCTACTTTGTCCACCAGTGGTTTCTTCTTGGCAACTTTTTTTTTCCTACCTGAAGGAAAGAATTTAGGCAACTCGGACAACAGCTGAATGTTCAATCTTCAGGGAAAGGAAAGTTACTTTTGGTAAGAAACCAAACAATCTTAATGGTGATAAAGAAATAGTTTTGATGCTTTAAAACAGGGTTCAGAAAGAATGCACTGCTTCAAAAGTTCACTGCAAACAGCAGCATCAGAAATTATAAAGGACTAAAGGTCTATGTGTATTTTCTGTAGTAGAGTACACAATAAATCAGCTATGAGACACTGATTTCTGGTTTCAGAAATAAATGCCTTTTAATTAACAACCTACGTGGTTTTTGAGAACATAAAGGAACAGACAACTTAAAGTACCCAGAAGAAATTGGTCATCAGTTAATTCGAAAAGACCCGATTATCAAATGTATGACATTTTCCCCTGATAAGCCTAAAAAATATTTCCTGGGAATGTGTTAACAATGGACATTTCCAGTGTTAAGCACCAGTTGCTACATCTAGTGGCTGCTGGTGTCTTAGGTCACGCCTTGCAAATTCCAGGGTTATTAATGCATTTGTGATTTATTAGAAACGGTGTCTGGAACACTTACTCATTCTTGGTTGCATCTGAATGAAAAAGAAAAAAAATAAAGGATTACGGACCGATGTCAGTGAACCTTAGTTTGGCAAATGAAAAATGTTATTAGTAACTTGGCAAAGTAAGACAAGTTAAATGATGAATAAAGTTCTCCTTAAAAACCATTAGGAAGTAGCGACTTTGGTTGTATCCTGCATCACAAGTTTGGGAAGTTATTTAGGCAAATGAGCTGGAAAGGAAGAGAATTAAAAGAGAAAGAAACAAAAAACCCCCACAAACATAAAAGGTACAATTGGCCTAATTACCACTATCATGCAAAACAGCGACATAAAACTACTGATCACCTTAAAAACATCCAACACATCCCTGATCCACCTCAAAGGGCCACCTTGTTGCTGTTATTCAGGATTTGCTCATGTGTTCACCAAGTCATTACATACTGCAGTCAATTTACTTTGCTTTATAGTAGTAATCAAAGAAATTAGAAGTATTAATTACAGGAAAAAGACGTATAGTTCATCTTTTGCCTTCCAGAGTTTGTGCTCTGTACTGGAAGGGAAAGCAGAAACCCCCACCAATGCAATTCTTGTGCACAGTGTCCCAAACCTCACAGAAAAGCTTCTTCCAAACAGAAGAAATGTCAAGCTTGGGCTTAAAGAATAGAGAGATATTGCTTTTTGGGTTTTTTTTAATCTAGATGCAGCAGACTTCAGTGTGTATAAAATTTAAGCATTTTCCTAAATCAGTTCTTCAGCTGCTAACAAAGTAAGTTTCTGAGCTTTCCCCACTTAAATAATTAATAATTATTCTACTTATATAATGAAATGAGCCTTTAAATTATTATTAAGAGAATGGCCTTTGCTGGTAAAGCAAAGGGAAAAAAAAGCATATTTTAACAGCAAGAAATTATTACAATTAACCTGAATTTCCACTCAAAACTCCATCCCTTTCCTTTTTGCAGTTTCAAGAGTTTTTTGATATAATATTTGAGAGTTTGTTGTTCTGTCCCAGAGACAGACAAAACTTCCATTAAGGATTTGCTACCTGTCCAAAGAACTGTGTCCCTGTTAAAGCTGCTCTGCCTTTCTACCTGTGCTTTCCCTCTGCAGACAATGCTCCCAAGGAAATAAAACACTAACTCACCTAGTAAGTCTGTATTTAAGGACCATTAAGGCATATTTGTGATGCCTCTGACAACACTGTTTTCTGGGGACTTTCATCTAGTACTGTAAAGCTGGAAAAGAGGAATCCCTACCCGTTTCCTCCACTGCAGATGCAGAGCAAAAAAATACATGTAAAAAAACAATGCAAAAATCATGAACTGACCTTTCTGTTACCCAAGAAAAAACTTAGGAATAACTGAAATTAATACATTGTAGGCTGCAAGAAGATCCCCTCTGATGTATTGTTCTAACTACTAAAAGAAAAGTACTTTTAGAGCAAACAATCAGTGTCATTGGTTTGAAGTGGATAGGCTGTTTCTGAAGAAATTAAAAAATGAAAAATAACATCAGTGACATATTTCAGAAGCCGCCCACAGTTTTCTCTACAATATTAATTCATCTCTCTAAAAAACCTTAAGAGTGGTATTTCTCAAACCGAGCCTCTGCCCCTCCTGGGAATTCTGAAAGGCTGAAAACAGTAGCAAGAAACCATTTGGTAATTTCTTTTTAGCTACAAAAGGAACTTAAAAATAAAAATCTTTTCAAACATTTTACAAAATATGTTGAAACCAGGCTGATGTATGCTGGCAACAGCTCAGCTCCTCCAGAATATCAGGCAAAGTATTTATTCTGCAGCAAAGCTTTAAACCCATCCCTTATTTCACAGTGGTGAAGGAATGCAGCTCCTGCCAGCAATTAAACTGAGTTCTGAATTTGTTGGCTTTTTTAGGCAGGGCGGGGGACGGGGGGGAAAGAAAAAGATAATTGAATTTATCAACTGGAAACTCACACCCACCAGGCAAGAAACACACTGGGGAGGATGCACAAAAACAGGATCACAGGGAAAGGTTGGGATCACGTAGGAAATGACTGAGGCTGAGCTGAGTGGGAATTCGGCTGCTCATTGCAATAGGTCTAAAGTTTAAGAAATGCACTGGGTTGTACTCTGTAAGAAACAGCAGCAGAATAATTGGAGAGGATATCTGGTTTTCCAGCATTCAAAATGTCAGAAAAAGCTAATATAAAAAATTTATAGATCTAAAATATTAATGTCAGACATGCAGGGCTGAATGGAGAATTACAGAGTGTTCACTGAGAGCGTGAACAAACTCCTCCAACCCGAATCCAGCTCGACAGGACACTGAGAGCTTTGATTCTTTTTAATTGGATATCATACAAGTTATTTTAAAAGTTCTAATTTAATTTTGGTTTTGGTATGCCTCTGCTAGAATGTCTGAGCCTGACATATGTTTTCATTGGTCTCTGAAAAATAATTCCCCACAACGAGTTTTAGATGTCTATTAAATTTCAGCCTATCTGGCACAGAAAATATGTACCAAGGAGATGTCTATTTTGGACTGAAAATTCATATATGAAAAAGCAGAATGTCAGTAAGGCTCAATGTTATACTTAACAGGTGTATTTAGCAACGAAATTAAGATTTAAATATGCTTGCAAAGGTATTTTTTAAAAAAATTTTGTAACATCTCTGTAAATTCAGTCTCACTGAAATTGCTATGGAAATTCAGCTAAGAATTTCAACACCATAATGTTTATCTATTTTTAGGAGACGGTAAGTAAAGTGCTCTGAACATCAAGACAGGCTTAGGATGCACTGTTATTCTATTTTTAAATTATTTTTGCAGAGTACAGCATAGGTGTACAAATGGGAGTGGAGCACGGCTGTACCTTAAATGCCAAATATAATTTTCTTTTTTTAAAGGCCTCTTAAAAAATCCTTTCAAAGTAAATAACTGTATATAGCTACACAATATGATTCAACTACTTAATATAAACAGTCAACTGTAGAGTAGAAAATTATAAAATGATCCCCTTATCCTAGTTCCCTGTGTAACTCGATGACAAAGCAGACCTCAATCATCACTGCAAGATTTCCAGCAGCACCCAAGGAAACAAATAAAGCCTGTGATTCCAGTAACGATCTTCTATGTCATTGCAAACATGAAAATTCCATTTCCTTTGTAATTATCCACGTAATAAAATATGCAGAAATTTACTTAATTCACTGTGACACTTCTGTATTCATAAAAGTTAAAACTATGCCATTTTTAAAATGTTCTTCCAGTTTAAAAAAAAAATTCAAGTGAAAAGTTATCTTGATTTAGCCAAGGGATAGAGACAAAGGATGTGTAAGGATTTCCTTAACAGGACTTCTGTCTCAGTTTTTCTGCACATTTACAGTGCTATATAAATTTAAACAAAATTGCAATCTCTAGTCAAAGCCAATGATCTGCCTTTTGAAAAACTAAAAAAAGGAATGCAGTTGAAACATTTGCAGTTCAATTCCCTGGGTGACCTTTCGATGTTGTTCCAGATCTGAAGTGAGTTCTTTGATACCTGTTGCCACAGCAGGCACATCACACTGCTCTGGCCAAATCGCTTCCTGAGCTCTCTGCCTTGACACAGAGCAGCAGAGCTCGCCCAGCTCCTCACAGCCCCTCCTGCTCCTGAGCTGAACACAGATTCAATTCAAGGAGGGCTATGGGGAGGGGGAAGTTTCCAAGCTTTTTTAAAATTCCCTTCTTTAAAGATCATAATTGAATTTCTAGTATCTTAAAGTTTATTTAAGTCCTTATGTATTTTTCTAACACTTGCATTTTTTCTACCTCCTGCATTCATTTTATAAATTTCAATATTCTCAAATCCCATTCGACTTCAAAATAAGTAATTTCATCCAGGGCTGTGACTGCACACTAATTTTATAAATATATACGCTACCAATAAAAGTCTCTATGCACCTCTATCTTCATATATATCATACACATGCATCTCTATTTTAATTTGCATTAGTGCATTTCAAGCTTAACACATTAACACTCCTGAAGAGGCAGGTTCAGACCACGTGAAAATTGAAGTGTTTGCACTGCTCCAAACCAACTCTTTATCAAATGATCTCAGGTACTATGGTGGCTGCCAATAAATGTTTTTTGGAATAGGAAAGTGTAATACAGATAAGGAAAAGGAAGGTGATTAATAAAATCATTGAGCAGTTTTCATATTCAATATTTTTTTTTCCCAGGGAGACTTTGCTTATTTTTGTATTGTAAAAAAGAGAGAGGGGGAAAAAGAGAAACACTCAAGTCTGAACACCAAGTCAACAGCAGACTCATGGTCAAAAACTCCATTGTTCCTAACTTCCAGCTTTGTGCTTAAATACTGAAACACAACTATAGAATAACTTCCTCTTGGAATTATTCTAGGAGCAAAGGAATCTCTACCTGTAACCAGGAAGAGTATCAGACCTTCAGGGTCAAACCCCAAAATCCAATATCTTCTTGCAGACTCTCAGGGCCAATACTGAGTATTTCTGAGAGCTTGGTTTCTTGCCTGTTATTCCCAACCGGGGACCTGGGCTAAAGGCTGCCATTATTACCGATTACAATACCTACCAAAACAAAAAGAAATTCACATATGATGTTTTCTGAGAAACTGAAACCGTACAAATACGTTTTCCAAGTATAAAAAAAAAAAGCTACTCACATCTTACATGTACTAAATAGTATCCATTTATATGCAGCATGCAACTGCTTTCACTTGAAGACACAGACCGGTTTGATAACTTTCATAATTTATACCTATTAATATTTAGGCTTAAAAATGAAAATCTATTGAAAAATAAAAACTAATTCCTGTTTTACTATCAAATATACTCTTCAAAATTCAGATGTACGTATAAAACTTACAGCTATGGATTTCTATATAAAGCACTTAGTATAAGGTTCAAATAAACAAACTAAAATTCCCGTTAAGCCCCACAGACAAGGAACTGTTGCCAACCACAGAAGAGCTTCAGGAAGAATTCCAATAAAAGAATTGCCCAAAAATTTTGTAAATTTTTTTTCTAGAAAATACATAATGCAGTAGACGCATAAACAAGATTCTTCCCCAACGTGCTACAGCACGAGATCTCAACAATTCCCTGTACAGTCAGACTTAAGTGGGAACTCCACTACCAAAATGCCAGCTTGCTCTTTATCCATCTCATCTCTCATACAGCATCTTATTAAAGTAATTATTCATGAAAAGCAGGGAAGACAGTGTTTGGATATTTACAAAAAGGGCAGCAGAGTTTGTTTACAGTGGTTTGTAAACATGTATTGATAATTATTTTGCTCAGAAGCACAGAGCTGAAGTGTTTTTGTCAGCACTGCTTTCCCAGTTCTCCCTCCAACAGCACAAAACTGGGATAGTTCCAACACTGTTACACTGGCCACAAATTAAAGCTACTTTTTTTTTTTTGGTAGCAGAATTTACTTCTCACTTAGCATTAAACCCTTAAGGTATGGAATCTGCAAACTAAAAGTTACAGTACCCGTTTCCATTGGTCTTTAGACACTGAGGAAACACAGGAGCAGCCTAAGCTTTCATGATTACTGATACATCCTAAGACTGAAAAACTGCAAGTCTGGATATTATATCATCTCCTAAAATCCCTGACACTGCAACTATATAGTGAGAAGCTTCCAAAAAGGAAACCAGAAAGAAATGTGTTTGAATGAGAAGGGTCAGGCAAATTAAACCAAAATTGCTTGTATTTCTTATTATCAACTTCCACCTTTCCAGAAATTCTCTTTCAATTTCAGATATGAGTAAAAACAACACCACAAATCATGTAGGAAAATAAAGGAAATTCCAAATGCTTATTTGTGTCAGCTACTGACAACAGATCTCAGCTGATTCACTTCCAGCCCACACTGACTTTCAGTTTCTTTACAGAGTATATAGATTGTCTAATTCTCATTAAAAAATAACCACATTAAAAAAAAAAAAAGGAGCTGTAGGGGACAAAAAAGGATATATGAAACACCCCATCCTCTGCAGGGCACAGATCCTTCTAGTTGGATGATAATTTATCAGGCCATCTTAACATGTTTGAATTGGCAAACTCTGCTGAATGCTAATCAGCAATTCCTAAATGCTTTAGGCAATACTATGATTATGAAACATTAGTACAGCATTCCATGTCGAGAGAGGAAAACTTCCAGTAGATCTAGTACACCAAAAACTGGTAATCAAAAGTGATCCGGATATTAGGAGCCCAAAACTTTTTCTAAATATCAGAAGTCACGATGAGTTAAAATCTCTCGTATTTCAAAGACATCAACAAAATCAAATCAAAGCTACACAGCACACAAAACCCCTTCAAGTTGCAAGAATGAATTGTAGCATTTTGTTGTCTGGTTTAGGGGAGGGAAGGAGAGAATGTGGGAGAACACAAAGCAGCCAAAGCTCTTTTCTGCCTTAGTTGAAGTGCAGATGAAAAAGCCATCAACTGCCGAGGATTTGCATGGCAATAAAAAAGCAAAACAAAAGACACTAAAAAAACCCTAAAAAAACAACAAAACCAAACCCCAAAATCTTGTGTGCTAAGGCCAGTAATAAAATGAGATTTTACAGTTCACTCTTTTAAAATGAATGCTTCCTGTAGATATTTAAACAAAACTAATTTAAATGAAGTACACGTAACATTAGCACCTTTGCCGAGTAAGAGATTCCCAGTATCACAATCCCTTCACCTTCCCAGAAATTTTCTAGTGCATTTAAATAGCACAAATGGGCAGAGAGAAAGCTTTTTTTTTTTTTTCCTGGGGCTAAATTCAAAGAAGGCTTTTACAGGACATCATGTCCTGTGATTAACTTCTCTTACATACATACTTGTCACTTCTTGTAAGAAATCCAGACAGGGTCGGCTACTTCCAGAAATACTTATTGAAACAGCCAGTGGGGTCTGTCCTTCATAGTTCCTTGTGTTAGTGTCTGCTCCGTAATTATACAACATCTGTGCACAAAGCACATCATCTCTAAGAGCAGACAAGTGTAAGGGTGTCTGTCCATCTTCCAAGCGCCCCAAGTTTGTATCGGCCCCTCTCTGGAGGAACATTCGGCAGTACGAGTGATTGCTTTTGATCACAGCGTATCGTAACAGGAAACCATTCTGAATGTCGATGTTGGCATTGTGGTCCAGGAGGATTTTCACACAGCTTGACCTCTCCCGGATAATGGCCAGCTGGAGTGGTGTAGTACCTTTATCACTGAGCGGATCAACCTCAGCCTTGAACTCCAGGAGGAGCCTGACAAACGAGTCTCGGCCGTAGTGAGCGGCGACGTGCAGGGGAGTCCAGCCGTCGTTGCTCTTGGCATTAATAATGTCACTTCTGTAGTCAGATTCCAACATCAGGCGTGCAATCCTCGCCCGGCCATGCATGGCTGCGTAATGCAGAGCAGTGAAGCCTCCAATTAAGTCCTTAACTGTGGGATCAGCTGAAGTTAAAATAAAATTTAAAAATAATTAGAAGGCATTACGGTAATCCAGCGCTGAAAAAAAATTTAAAAAAAAAAAAAAAAGTCAAACAGTAATTGCTAGTCTTTCCAGGCGTAGCATGACAGGATTTTTTGTACTTCAAACTAATTCTTGCTTTCATGAACATGCTATTTTTAAGCCAAAGTTAAAATTGTATTTAAGAACGAGTTACCAAAAAAAAAAATTTCTTTCACATACATATGTTTCCATTTGACAAATACTTTTCCACATCTTCCTAGCACTCTTAGGAATTAATTACTAATTACTCAAATCTCTCTGTCCATCCAGTTTTCCTCCAGCTCCACAATATTACATTTCTTTCTCAATGCTCAACTTTTTATTTTCCCTTGTGTTGCTTCTTGGTCTTAAAAAGAAGCATGTGTAGAAACATCTGCTGTCCCAAATTGCGGATGTTTTGTGGTCTGGCAGCATTGTATTGTTTTTAGGGTGTAATGCTGTATTAGGTAAAATGTTTCTCTGTGGTCTGCAGGATTTCCAAAGCATGTAGGATATATGTTATTTTAGATCATCTTGATAAAGTCTCTTTTCATAGACGATGAATCTGTTTAGAATCTGTTCTGAATTTATAGTTTCACAAAAATTTAAGAATGCAAAAACCCACTTCTGAAAGGACTCAGATAAACTGTTAGTGCAGAGAACAGGTAATTACAGATTTATTTCCCCTTCACACAGCATGAACACTCAGACTGGTTAATTAATTTAAAAATTAAAATAATCCAATCAATTTACTTAATTTCCTCAGAACACCCAAACTTGTATAGCAAGTGACTAATTAATTACCCAAGGCAAGGTACCATTTCTCAGCTAGAGAACAAGCCAGGCTGTGGGGTTTCTCCTTTCACCATCCATAGGTGCTGCTATCGGACACTAAAAGGTACAAACTATAGGGTGGAAGTTTGAACACTTTCCCAACCTAAGTTGGATATCATCTACACAAGATACCAAAGACCTGCTCTAAGTTAAGTTCAATATACAGTATTAATTGCAGGCTACCCTAGTCTGAACACACCTGAACACACAAAGGTGCTAACACAAAACAGGAATAAGCTTCTCAATCCACTTTGATTATATCCAGATAACATCAAGACAGACAGCATACCAAAATGAAAAGACTGGAAAGAAGGAGCAGAGAATG
Source organism: Aleadryas rufinucha (assembly GCA_013397815.1). Taxonomy (NCBI): domain Eukaryota; kingdom Metazoa; phylum Chordata; class Aves; order Passeriformes; genus Aleadryas; species Aleadryas rufinucha. The sequence continues at coordinate 299,894 of VZTH01000332.1, forward strand.
CAGCTGCAAAGATGATCCAGCAACTTTAAGGCTATTTTTAAATGTAAAGAGAAGATGGAGAGGAAGGAAACAAACAGACAAAAAAATTCCAGCATACAAATGAATGCAGCCTGACTACACAGAGAAATAAGATGGGAGAACTGCCTCTAGTGCACAGAACAGGAATAAACACAGAAACAAGGGGTAGATTAAGGAAGGTTTAGTTCCTTGCTAGTGACAGCTTTCCTCGTCTTCTGTGAAAAGCAGAAGTTTCAGTACTCTGTAAAGTCACACCAACCTGAGCTAAAGGAATGGCATACCCACAGCTCAGCAGGAAAATGCAGCCAGTCACTGAATGTGTGGTTCCTAACCTGCACTGTGATCATGTCCAAAATACAGCAAAGAATCGGCACAACCCACACAAAGATAATATTTCAAAGTGATGCTGCTCCCAAGGTCTTTTTCTTCACATTGCTCAGACTATTCTACATTGATTTCTGAGTGGTGATAAATAAAGTGGGTAGCACAGGCATAAGTATTGAGATGCAGAGGGATGATACATTCTGAGAGACAGAACTGGGGAGGAAGATGGACATAATGCAAAGGAGACAGTAGCAGTCAGAGCCACCTTCTACCAAAAAAAGATTTTTAAAAGAAATAATGTTTGAGTTGTACCTTCTCTCTCCCACACTGCATTAGGCATGCAAGGCATCGTTTCTATCCCCAGACAAGGTGCAGGTCACTGCCACAAGCCTGTTTAATCAATGCCATTTCCAAATTCAAGCAGACATGGCCCAACTTTTATATGTGCACCTATATGCACTTTTATACTGGTTGTTGTAATCCAAACCCAACAATTTCTTTGTAACATAAGGATGCCTTTTACCTATAGTTTTAGGCACCTTTCCACACCTTCCTTACCCCCAAAATGTCATTGCTTTTGACCATTAAAATGAACCCAAAAATTACTAAGTCATGTATGAGAAGTGTCTTAAGAAGGATAGGAAAAAAGGCCTCACAGTTGGGAAACCAAGCAACACAAACAACCAACCTTTCCATAACAAACCCGTTAGAAAAACCTCGTGAAAATATACTGTAATTCCCATTAAGATTATGGACTTCTAGTAAGCCAACAGTCTGCCTCCGGATTAGGGAAACAATTTTAGCAGGATCGAAACGTCTGTTGCTATTCCATTAATGTCCTGCTGCCACCTCCTGGAAAACTTCCGAACTCCACAAGGGCTTTCAGCAGAGGCTGGACCTGCATGAAGCTGCCTACAAATTCCATCCACTCAGTCCCTGTCTTAGTAAAAGCAACACCCCAAAGTTGATGGTGCCTAAAGAACTTGTGCTGCTGTGGGGGTTTTGCCTGGTTTTTCTAAAATTTTCAGTATTGGTATCATGTTGTAAAGTAACTCTCTCCCCCTGGAACATGAGCAACGTAAAAATTAATTGGGAATGACTCTCAGCTCACCTTTTAGAATCTGCAGAGGGGTAAAAACTACCTGGCAGTTTTAGCTAGAAAGGGATTAAGCCAGCACTTGCCAGCGGTTCTTTATTTCATCTGCATCCTGATTGTCCAACAATTCTTTCATTCCAAGCTTCCCATTAATATGGGGAGACCAAATTCTAGAAACATGAACAACTTCATTTGGTCGCTTCTCATGTTCTTAAATACAATGGCAGAAACCTTAAACAGCTTATCAAGGGTACCAATTATTGAAATCAAGCTCACTTGAGATGGAAAATTTGTAGCATTGAATGATACTCAGATTATTTTATTTCACATGAAAGTTGGGCACCTAAGATAGTCATTTAAACTCTACTGTTAATAAAACTCTTTTCTAATACTGTAATCTAGAGAATATATAGATTCATAAATAAAAGACTCATATTTTAGAGTTTACATTTACAGCTCAGTGGAACAGTTTTCCTTTTTCCCTGACACCTTCCTTAGGTCACTCTATCACAGTAATTCAGGAAGCCAAGAAAGCAATGCTTCAGCAATGCATCTGGCTTCATAGAGTACTTCTATTATTTCAAGCTTATTTCCCCCAGCCAGGGCTTAATTCTGACCACAAGGTTTAGAAACATGGCTACATGTAGCTTCTGTTCTGAATTTCCTAAGATAACATTGATACAGAAGATGTCCAGGAAAGCATTACTGTTCAGAGACAGAAACACTTTAGGAGCTTAGTGGGGGTGAGCATTTGGCATTCTCTAGATCCTCCCAGATTCTGCTTGACCTTACTAAAATTTAGATACCTTGAAGCCAAGACTAAAAATAAATAAATACGGCTGCTTGGCTACTTTCTTTTACTATTTCATTTCTAGGAGCTTTAGTGAATTATTTCTTCATTTTAATATGAGTAACCAGAAACTGCTCAGTTAATACTGAGAAGGTATCACCAAGAGACAGCTAACTAAACACTTTCAAGACTTTAGCTTTTTGTAACATTAATAGTGGTGGTTGGGAATTAATAAAACATATTTCTTGCCCAGTGTTGGATTGTCTGCCTCTATATGTCAAATTAAAAATTTTAGAAGTACACTAAAGGGAAAAAAGGCTTGTTACACAAAAATCCAAGATTACTAAAAACTACACACCCTGTTTTGATGTTGCTTTGTTACTCCAGATCGTTTCTACGGATAAGAAGAGAAAGGCTTTCCTTTCCTCCATAGAATCTTCACTCTAATAAAATTAGATGAATATACTAAGAAAGTCAAATTCACTATTTCTCATGAAAACTAAGTTTCTCCATGGTTACGATGAACTTTCTGCATTTTACCAGCTGCTAAATAATATTTGTTATCTGACTTATTCCCTCTGTATCTAGCTGGTATTTCTGCTGGCTTCATCCTTTAGTCTGGACTGGCTTTTTCTGCATTTTCCCCATCTATCTGTGTCTCCTTCCTCAGTAGATAATAAAAAGCTTCCTGCTGTTCCACCACCTCCACTAAAATCAGCCAATCTGCATGCACAACACTGTCCTCTGGCTCTTTTCTTTGCTGGTGAGCAATGATGGAAGAGAAAAAGCAAAAGCAGGAGGCGGACAGGTCATGACTCCCATAAGAATCTACTTTTTATTTCCAGGTCAGTGACCAGATTCCTTCCCAGCCTTTATTAGTCCAACTCAACCTCCATCCCACTAGCAGGCTATGCTGGGAGCCTTCCAGCATCTCAGATCTGAGCACTCTACCCTCAGCAACAGCCCACTGTGGTTTTCCCAGTCCTATTTTCCCTATGAAAATATTCCCAGCTCTGCTAAGCTCCATCATCCCTCGGGACAGCCACAACCACCACCAGCCCCCCCTTCCTTCCTATCTCAGTTCCCTCTTTCCTCCAGAACTCCACAAACTCCCTCTCACTGTCAATTTATTACCAATATATAGTTCAATAGTCTCTATTTCACCATAAGATTCACACCAGAAAAGGACTTTTTCCTTCACCCTAGTATCTTTTTTTTTTGTTCCACAGGATTTAAGCACCAGCAGCAAAACAATCCACTCCAGAGGGACAAAAGTAAAGAGTGTGTGAGGAAAGGTAGACACAAGCCTCTCCCTAATGAGGGTGGCATGATTAACTCAGCTTGTAAGAGTCAACTCAGTCGCCGCTTAATAACTCATTTGTGACATTATTATGTGATAAATACTCATTATTTTTATGCCTCTGTTTTGAGGGAAAACGAGGCAAGGCACAAGGCAGTGCCAGTTTTCAGGAGCGAGGCTCAGCTGCAGGAAAGCTGCTGTGGATGACTAACCCTCACACTATTTGTTACTCAACTTTCTCATCCCGGTGATTCAACTCCAAGCTGCCTCAGGACAAAGGTGTTTCATTACAGGCAGTTTTCATGAGGCATCACATTCAGCTGGTACTTTGTATAGGAAAGAGTAACAACAAAAATAAAAACAAACCTCTGCATCAGCAGCAATGTAATATGAAAACCTATAAAATGAAAATACATAGGAATACAGAAGGGATTGGGATTTTTTATTATCTTTAAATTTACAGATGAAAAGTTAAAAGCAATGTATGTGATTTAAAGCCTTAAACTTTTGATTTATCAGACTGAAGGTTTGGGATTATCTGCATATATTGCATTTAAAAAGCTGAACTTGAAGTTATATATTAGTGCAATTTAGTAGCTTTTCCCCCCCCTTCCAATAAGGACATGGGGGTTGACCTTTTTAAGTAGTTACAGTCTGTAGTAGAGATATCCACAGAGTCCAGTTGCTCAGGCTGTATTTCACCACTGCTCTTAAGGAACAAATCACTGATTGTGCCACTACCACGGCCTGTTAATGCCACTCCATTTTCAGGATAACCCATACAGCTGACGAACACTGTGACAGACACAAGGGGCCCACATGGCCTCAGATACACAAAGCATCAGAAAGATCATCTCAGTTTCCTTGGGACTGAAAACATCTTAATTCGTAATTCATTTGGTAGGAACAGTGCTAGGATAGAGGATGCTGCTCTTTAAGAGCACTGATCAGAAGATGGAGAACATCTACTGATTTGCTCTCCAGTACCACATTAAAAGATTGGGATTATCCCTTTCTAAAACTTCAGGTGGCCTTGGAAGATGATAAAGCAATGAGAAATTCTGACTGTACCACCTGAGGGATAATAATTATCACCCACATGAGGATCACTTAAATCAACAAAACTCAGCCAGTTCTTGAAACAAAGCTTCATCATGGCTGGATGCAGGAGAGCTGTAAACTCATCTGGATTACCTGACACTAAAGTCCTTGCACAAAGAGGACTGTTTTCATAAAGTTTAGCAGATTCTGTTAAAGCCTATATTAAACTTAGTCTTTAGTGCAACTGGTTAACTTGCTTTAGAATTCTGAAACAAACTTCCCTAGGATTTCAATTCAAGAACCTGCCTTCCTCTAATAATACCCCCTAACAGAGAAGAAAAGCCTGTAGTGAGTACTCTGAGTGCATTTCATTTTGTAATGAGTCCTCCTGCCCTATTTTCATAATGCTTATTCATTCCTTGAACAATTCCTAGGCAATGCTGGGGGGGAAAAAGTTATTAAGATATAAAGCTAATCTATGATGTAATTCACAGAGTATGCATCAGAAATAAACAGAGATTAAGAAGAAAAGAATAACAAATAATTACAAAAGATAACCAGAAGTATTTTGATATCTAATCAGTGCTGGAAAGCCCTGCAGTGGAAATTGGGATAGAAAGGTGTCAGACAAATATCAGGATTTTTCTCTGTGGGCAACTCACCTCCATGTTCCAGAAAAACACGGACACATCTCTCCTTGCCTCTTGCTGCAGAGAAATGAAGCAAGGTCCAGCCATTGGCATCCCGACCATTTGGAGAATATCCCTGCTCCAGCATCTTGCGCACGGTGTGAACATCGCCAGCGGCCACGGCAGCCTGGATCTGCAACTCTTCCTGTAGCTCAGGGTTCCTCCGGCAGTGGTGGTGTAACATCCTAGCTGAGTCTGGCCTTTACAGGAGCCTCATGAGCTCACACGAGTCACCTTCAATCAATGTGAAGCAGGAATAAATTAGGATTGGGACCATAAATGGGGTATCTAGGAAAAAGATTAATGAAATGCAATGCTAAGATTTCTCTCTCTATGCCGAGAAAAGTGATGTTACACAGAGGATAAACCCCAAATGATCTCACTGTTATTAGCAAAAGCATAGTACATGGTTGACATCACTGAACAGCAAAAGAAAAGGACACTTGCACATTATAAATAGTCAATGTTTTCTTCAGAAATCAAGACAGCATCAAACAGCAGTTCACCATTACAGCAACGGAGCAATAAGCAAAACAAAAAATCTCCAGAACCCACCACTCATTTCAAAATCACACTGTGGTTAATATCACTGACTCCGGAGATAGCAGTTAAATGGATCATCCAAACTATGGAATGGATGATCCAAACTGTTGTAGGAAGCAGCACTGCACTGCTACAGTAACTGAACTGTGACACTCTCTGTTTTTCTAGAAATGTACCCCTTCTAAGCTTCAGTGAAAACATCTTACTGATATAATCCTGAGACCTACTGCTTGGGAGTATCAGTAACACTGATGTTCAAATTGAAAACTTTAATTATCTTTTTTTCCCTTTTCACCGTTCTTTTTTTTTTAATTAAGAGTCTACTGTTTGTGTTCTGGCTTGACCACTTCTTAATTAAGTACATAAAGGCTGCAAACAACTTCTACATTCCAAAAATCAAATACAAGGATAATAATATATGAGACCTGAAAATACATTTAAGTGCATACTACGGTCCTTTCAAACACCATGAGAACATCTATCAGAATAATTCAATTTATAATTACCTTGATAGAGTATATGAAAGCTGGGCCAAAATGGTATCTAAAATAGCCACTGTAAAAGAGCCTAGAAACAAGCACACACTGGGAAACAGGGAAATACTATATACTCCATGCTCTGTTGGAAAAGTACCATCTGCAATTATACTTGGGGACAAGAAAATAAACAGGTATTTAGGGATTCTTCCCCAGTACACATTCACATGCATCGTGTATTATATCCCATAGTCCTGAAATGGAAAGGAATATCAGAAGAAAGAATAAAAGCAGGGCACATGAAAGGTAATACCGAGCAACAGGGGCCTCAGAAAATATTCAAACATGTTGCAATGAATATTAACAGACCTAGAAGATTACAAAGAGGAATGTATTTAAACTCCTCCAAAGTTAATCAAGATTAAAGTACAAAGAAAAGTTCTAAAGATGAAAATTAATTTCAATCAAAACTTAAAATTTACATTAATTTTTTGGTTTATTAGGATGTTAACTCACATCACCACCTAAACCTTCTTTTAGGTATCATAAGGATTTCCAGATCCTCGAGATCCACAGGTCATTCAAAAGCCATTGCAATCAACTCCCCATATCCCACTGGACACTTGTTTTCCTGTGATTCAGATATACCCACAGACAAGAGAGAAGTGCAAGCATCAACCATTGCCAGCTTTGCAGATAAAGGCACAGTTTGTATTTGCTCTTCTACAACCTCGTCATGCCCATGGTAAAAAAGTTATTTATCTGCTTTTAGGAGAGATATAAACTCATAATTAACAGGTGCTCCAATGACCCTACTTACCCTGCAAATATGGAAATCACACACAGCAAATGCCTGTCTTTGACATTTATAAATGCTTCAGCTTACCATGTATGGCAACAATCACTACTTCAACATAGGGTTATTAAAGAAGACTTTTTAGCTCCATATGTTATACATGGCATAGAAACTGGCTTTGCTTTGTTTTATAGTGTGAACTTCATTATCTGAGACTGGGAGGAAAGGGGATTTACAAAGCAGCAACTGCTAACTCAATAGGTCAGCTTTTGCAGCATATTCCAAAAATCAAACTTGGTTAATCTGATGACAATGGAAGTATTTCTATTGACTCTAATAAGCTTTTACTAAGCTCTTTTCTAAACTCCAATTAGCACTTCAAAACATGCTCACCTATAAGACAAGGGAGCTTGACTTCATTCTGCATCACACCACTAACAACACTGTCAATGAAATTCCAGCTGCAAGAGTTAAGATCTTCCTTCAGAACTGCAGGTGAAAACTGACTGTAGAATCTAACCGATGATGAAATGTGCAAAACCCTTAAAAATAGTAATTCAGACTGTGTTCCTTTAGCCCTTGTTTCTGGATACCTACAAAAACAACATATGAAAACTTTTTTCTCAAACTAAGAATATCTGATCAAAACTTAATGTAAACAAACTTTATGACGCTATTTTTACAGTCCTTTCTTGTAAAGGACCAATACTTGCAAGCCCTCATGTGGTCCTGAAAATTAAGGTCAGACTGACTAGTTGCTCAAAATGCTACAGAAAGAGATGGGATGACTAAAGAGATGAAGTGAAATGGGACTTCTCATTTGAGGGGCCAGCAGTATTCCCCCTGCAACTCTCTGTGAAGACAGTTGGTTACGGAAAAGCAGAGCTCTCTCTCTCACACTTCTCAGCTGGTGGGTATATTTGTAATGCAGCATTATAAAAAATTGGCATTGGCTCCATATGTTGCATGTGACTAGCAGAGCTTATTCAAATTAGCTGGTACTAAAGTACATAAGTACTAAAACATACAAAGCAGAAGACAAAGTCAGGCAGCTCCTTTTATCACTTCCACAGTTTCTGTAAATATCGACTCTTCCATCTCACCCCTATGGCAAGCAATGAAATTCAAATGACAAGAATACTTAATCGTAACATTAAAGGTTTCAGGATAGTTTTAGGTACACATCAGCTTTGAAAACATTTTCACTTCTGCTCCATAGATCATTTAAAACTCCTGTTTGCAAAGCTCCATTTAAGACATCAATCTTTGGAGAAGAGAAGGAGGACTACTGGAAGTAGCCCTTTGGCATTTAATATTTAATGTTTTGCAACTGTAATCAATCTCATTCAGAACTCAGCATGCATTTGGGTTGTTACATATTGGCTTTCTGCATGCAAGTAAAAAAATGAAAGGAAGCACAGGGGGGAAAATATACCTATATATTCTTGGTTATAATGATTTTATAGTGCCATGAAAATGGAGGACAACAACAGTTACTTAATTGATTTTGCAAGTACAACAGGATAAACTCAATGTGGTCCTGAATTACCTTATAAGAGGTTGTTACTCTTTGATGAATGTCCCACTCTTCATTGTCTTCACTGTTCATAATCTTCTGTGCCCATGGGTGTCAAACAACCTGCTACCCCTTAAAAAAAATGGTATTTCTTGTTAGTTGCAAAGAATAAAAGCGAGAGGTTTACTTACTTTTATTTTGTGTGAGAATGCTACATTTTAATGCAGCTATGTCAGAAAAGACCCAAAGTGTGTTTTCTATCATTATCAAAGAGTCCTCCAGAGGCTGGGGTGGGGAGAGTTTGCTTCTGCCATATGAGGAAAAGGCTACTGAGAATATTTTATGGAAGACAAGAGAAATGAGAGGCGTGCTTCCTCTCTGGAGTAATCCTTGAAGAAATGGTCTACACCCTTCTCTAGTAAGTACGTGTATTTGCTCCTGTATGGAACAAGAATGGATGCAAAGGTTACAGTAGGTATTTCTGCCTCACTGCTCAACATCTCCCAGTGGGAGTCAGATGCCAGGAAAAACATTCAGGATCCATTTAGTTCTTCCCAAACTACTTTTGCGGGTTTTATATTTGTTTGTGGGGTTTTTTTCTTGATGTTTTTGTATGGGGTTTTGATTTTTTTTTTTAATCTCTATCCCATCTCTGCTTCCCTAAGGAAAGAATAAAAACCTGACCCCACAGAGCACTGAGTTGTGTCCTTCAGCTGGATTTGCAGAGCCACCAGCCTGTCTCCTCTCCCTCACGTGACAGCTCAAGCTGACACATGCTGTGTTTCATGAATAGGTAAAGCCACCTCCACAATACAAGAAAACCGCCAGCTCAAAAATCTTCACCCTTTTCTTCATATAGAAAAACCACTCTCTTAGAATCAAGGTTTACCAAATGCCAGTTACAATCCCTGTGCCGATTCCTCCTTCAGACTAACCCTCCTTATCCTCCCTGTCACCCACAGTTAACAGGATCAGTCCCAGACCATTTCTCCTGCACTCATCAGTGTTATTTCACTAATTCTTTGTACACCTCTATCTGACCCTTCATTTCCTTTGGCTGCAAACTTCTAGTGAAAGGCCCCCTTATCTCATCTGAGCACTGCAATAATATAATAAACAATAAAACCATTAAATACTTAATTGTACAGCTGATCACACAAACCCAACTGTGACTTGTTTCTTCTGCAAACGAGTTGCACCAGAACAGTTCCATGAACTGTGCAGCTCTTAGCTTAAGTTGAAATTTCTGCCACTTAATGCAACATAAAATCCTGCTTTCGCAATGATAGCTCAAAGAGGAGGATGAAAAAAGCCCTTTTCATCCCTCTTATGCTCATTTTCCAAGAGCTTTGCTTCCCAAGATAAAGCATACAAGGTCTTCAGATATGCTTACAGCCCTGCACAAAACTGCACTGCCATGACCTAATTTGATCACATTTCTAGCCTTGTTTTTTTGCATAGATGATCAGTCGTTCACCTTTTTTTTTAATTTTTGCATGATTTTCACTTTAAAACCCACACATTTTTTATTAGCTGATGCAAATTAGAATTGCACTGACTTCACAGACTACAGACAAGGTAACAGATTGCTCCACTAAAAAAGTAACAAGCTTTTTCCCCCCAAAGGAAAATTAGCTGCATATGGCAAGAGTAAGATCTGCAACTTTAATAAAAATAAGTCATATTTGGTGAAAGTAAAGCTCCCTCACTCAATGACTTAACTAAGTTTGATTAAAACACTAATAATTATAGTAGAAGCAGCAGTAAATAAAAATAATAAGACAAACATCCTCATTATCTATTGATAATGTCTCATGTTGTCAAAGAGATCTTAGACTTTTCCACATCAATGTGTCACTTCTTTAAAGTCACTGCAAACATCATGTGGAAAATTAATTCCAACATATGTATATACTTACTTTAAAGAAAGTTAAAGGTTAGTACAAAAAGCAAGACCTCAAAATTCAGTATTTTGCTAATTCACACAGCCTGACAGATAGACCTGATTCCTAAACTCTGAGATTACACATCCAAGAGCAGAATAAGGACCATAATTTACTGATGTCAGCCCAACTCTGTACAACAAGGCAAGTGTACCATTACACATGACATTTAGTATCTGGCACAGACCTAATCAGCGTAGATCTGAGTTGCCTGTGGTTGAAGTATTCTGAGACATTTAAACCAAATAAACAACAGAAAAAAAGGAAAGCCCTGTGGAGTAAGGATAATCACATCAGCCTTCATTAGTCTCACAACTCACTTCTCCTACCCCTTTCAAAACTTCAACAAACTAAATGTGTTCTCACTCAAATGGCATTTTAAAAATGGTCAATGTATTTTTGACAAACTAAACACAACCATCATCTTCAGCTGTCACTCAGGTTCCTACTCCAGGAGCTCTTCAGACAAAAGAGTAGGGCAAACGATTGTGTTGTCATTTGTATCCTCACGTCACAGTCATGAAGTCTGCAAGTAACATGTGAAATACCAAAATTGCACAGAGACTTATAATCCTGAATATATTTTCTGCTGAATGTTCCATGCTACAGCCCAGACAGACATCAAGTGAGGTATCCCTGTGGCTGAGATGAAAATCACCAAGCAACACATGCGAGTTACTGGGTCTGAAAGCAATGAGTTAATAGTGCATGAATCCAAAACATCACAGAGGAACTGCTGCTTCAAAGGAAAGAAGCCTTCACTCCTCACAAGCCATCATTAAAAGTTACACATTTCTTGTGAGCGCTCCCGTAAGGCCAGCTCATAGCTCAGACATACTAAATTTAAAATAACCAAAAGAGTTCATCTACAAGTGCCCCACCAATTTCAGGTGCTCACAGAACTACAGATGGTGTTGTTACACACTAAGAAGCAGCAGTCGTGTTGTTACATTCTGCAGGTAGGTGAAACTGAAGCACAGAGGTGTCATTTTACTACAATTACCCATCTCACAGAGAGGTTGTGAGGTCTGACTTTGGGCCTGATGGAGAATCAGAGAAATCATCCAGCTCAAGCAACTTCAGGTCTGCAAACCTGAGGGAAACTTCACCTTCACAAAGCACAGCAACTGTTAACCATCCTCAGCATCCCCACCCAAACACTGGCAACCCTAAGCACAAGCAGAGCCCCATGAATAAAATCCTGCAATTCCTTCCAAATGTAGGACCTCAATGCTGATGCTAAATCAAGGCCTTACAGCTCTTTTGAGTAGAGAATGCTGCATCAGGTTCACACAGCCAGAACCTCCTCCCTCAAGATGAGCACTGACAAACTGCAGGGAGCTTGCACTCTGCAGCATGCTTGGAGATCCTCGTGCACCAAGCAAAAAACACCAATTCTCCTCCAACTTACAGCAGTGCTGTTACTAAGTTTTAAACAGCAAAAGTCAGATGGAAGCTTAGCCTTAAGAGTAATTAATCTGTAGCAAGTGTTAATTGCTAAGATTTATGTCTTTTCACATGACTTACTATCATTAGAGAACCCAAACACCAACACTGCATGGAATGACAGAAGCAGGAACTAATGGCGAGTTCAAAGCACATTAAAGCAGTCACTTCAGCACTAATTCTCACAGCACAGCTGATGAACAAACTGAGCGCTGCTTACAGAGTTTGTGTCATTCAATAATCTCTACAAGTATTATTTATTATTATTAATTATTTAATTTATTAATTCACAGTGAAATTAATTTATTAATTAATTATGTATTATTATTTATAATATGTATTTCTATACATAGAAATATGTATATTTGATACATATTTCTATTTAAGACAGCCTAAAAGAATCCAAGTGGACAAAATTTGTTTGGATGTCTTTAGTGGACAAAGCAAGATTTTCACTGTGATAACATCACTCTGTAAGCACTGCTGGAACAAAACAAAACCATCCCTCAGACAGCACATTTCCTTTAAGGGTTTAGAATTCACAATAACGAAAAACAAACCCAAAATGAGTATATAGCCTGAAGACTAAAGCTTTCTCTAAAGGGCTGCTATACTTGCAACATGCTGCATTTCTTCCAGGGATCAAGAGCAGGACTTCAGCATATCAGTAATCTCTGTGCCTTGTTTCAACCATGTGCAAATTTCTGCCAGAAGTTAACTCCCCGATTCCTGTGAACTCAATTCCAGTCTCTGCATCTGAATCAAACTTTGCTGCACTGGCATTTCACACTAGGAAGGAACTTCACAAATCAAATGAAAACTTACGTCCCTGTTGTGATTAAATCCCAAAGATCTCAAGAATTGTCGGCACCAGGAGGTGTCCTGTTGGAGCAACTACAGCCCTGACGTGAGAAGCACTGGGTGGGTTGGGAAAAGGGACTTATAATAAACTAAATTCAGATGAAACAGCTGTGCCATAATTGCACTGGTAAGTTTGTACTGATGCACATCTGCCTCACCTATTAGCAGGAAAATCCCTCCTGGAATCACACTGGGCATGACCACATTTTGCTATTACTCGTGGGTTATCAAAATAACACGGAAAATTTCTTCCCTGCACTTCCAAAGCGTATCTCAGAATTTGTTGTACTTGTGTTACGGAAGGATCTTCTATTTAATCTTTAACACAGAGCAACTACTTTTTGTCTTAATCTAAAGACAACTGTATTGGAAAAATGATCCAGCCTTGACCAAGGCTGTTGGCAACAAATGCTGCTCTTTCTCCTGCAGGCTAATGCTCAAAAACAACTGATTGCCAACAATGAACAACGTTTTGGTACAGTCAGTGACATCTCTGAAAACACGACGTGGACCAGAGGCACCATTACGGAGGGCATCTTTGCCAAAAAAACAAACTCACCTACATTTGAAAAAGATTAAAATGGCTTCAAGAGAGGCTCTGTGTTAAGAGAACGCGCAGAAACTCCATCATTTGGAGCACGCTAACAGTAGGATGCAGAAAAAGACTGACTGACATCATTCACCCCCCCACTCTCTCTCCTAGGATCCATCTCTTCATCTCACCACGTAAAACACGCAATTCTCCCTACGAACAGCTCTCCCCCTGAAACAGAACCTCCCTCCTACCAGCAGGATCGGTTTTGATGACTCCTTTCATTTTTTCCCCTTAAGCATCCAACAGCATCATCTTCTTCTATGATTTCAGCCCAAAAGGTAAGTACTTACAAACAGACACCATCCAATTAAATTAATTTCAATTTTTGCAGCTCCGTTACAACACATACACACAAAAAAGTGACCCACGCAGGAGTGAGGTATGACTAAACCAACAAAATGCAATTACCATGACCTAGCCCAATAAAGATTTTAGAATCAAAACAGAAACAGAAGCAGTGCTGAACCCATAAATTTATGGAAAGACTTTAAGAAAAGATCCTTTTAACGACCTAGAGCAAAGTAATTTTAAGTGACATTCCTGAGACGGAGACACAAAAATCCCATTAAGTAGCAATTCATAATTGAAAAAACATTCGCAGAATAATTTTAGAAAATTACAAAGTGTTACAAGAGGAACTGTACTTCAAATGGGTTTCAGAGCTTTCAAACTTTAAAAGGTCAACAGCAAGTAGGTTTTAAGAGAACAAAGAAATCTAATGCTACCTATTCAAATCCATAAAAACACAAGAGGCCCCAATCCCAGCCAAACCATGTGTCTAGGATGACTCTGAGAGTTTAAATGAATCATCACCTTTCTGGGGGTTTTCTGAGTGCTGTTTTCTCTCTTCTATGTTATTTTGTTCTTTGGAGACACTATTTTTAATTCTCCTTTAAGGCAGCTTAAACCTAAAAAAATAAAAAAAATAGAAGTAGAACTGAGCCACACAATGACAGAAAAGAGAGAAATGAAGAACAAAATTAGTTAATACAAAAGCAATAGCTGGGCAAAATAGCAAGAGCCTTCACAAATTTGGAAGGAAAGGGGTTATTCATCAAAATCGGGATCTCTCCTGGAAAAGGAGGACACTCTCTCGGGATGCTAAGGAGTTGAAGGGATAATAACGGCAGGACCGCTGCCCTGTCAAGGCAGCTCCTCCAGGGAATGGAAGTAAAGATAAGTGCTAAAGAATGGGACAGGAAGTAACCCAGAAAGCTGAGCTGCTGGGAAACCAAACCTCTCCCTAGCAGGAGTTCACGCTCCAGGAGCCGTCAGCCGCGCACACACACACACACACACACACAAAAAGCCGGCCAAGCCCCGGCGCACAGCTCCAAGGCCCGGCGGCCGCCAAGGCACCCGGGGCGCCGCCGGGAGCTGGGGACGGGGACCCCCCTCCGCGGGCAGCCCCGGGGGCGGCCCGGAGCCCGCCGGGGGAGCGGGCAGGGGCGNTTGACTGTACAGGGGCGGGGCCTTGGGGAGTGAGGCGGTGGCGGAAGGGGCTGAGGGGAGCGCCCGGCGGGGAGCTGAGGGGACGGCCCCGGAAGGGTTGAGGGGGCAGCGGGCGGGTGACCGAAGGGTCGCCGGGTGGGTTCGGCGGGCTGGGGGTCTCTGCGCTGTGCGGGTGCCGGGCCGGGAAGCCGCGCTGGTGGAGGGGCGAGAGGCCTCGGCTGCCCTCAGTCTGGCAGCATGGGGCTGTGGAGGCTCTGGAGAAGCGGTACCTCCGTGCTCGCTGTGTCAGCCCCGAGTGTCGCGTGTGGCGAGGGCTCCGATGAGCACCCAGCACTGGCGGTGCTGAAGCGGCGCTGTGAGCGGTGCTATGAGGGGCCGGTGAGGCGGGACCGGCTCTGCTCCTGCCAGCAGTGACTAAAAGCACTCGGCAGAATTGCAGCCAAAGCATCTGGAGTACTTAGTGTCACAGTTAACACGGATTGCACAGCTCAGGTTATTTGCAAACTCTGGAAGGAAATTACACTAATTTAGAGGCGTGTACAGTATTACAGCACTGAGAAGTTTATTGAGAGATGAGCCTACGAAGTCGCTGCAGGTAGAAGAAGTCCAAAGTGTATTTTACTTCTTTAATGCTACAATCATTTCATTGTAAGGAGATCCAGAGCTTTCAGGTTCACACCCAAAAGTCATGGACTGATGTTTAATTTTGCTTTATCAGATTTAATTTTGTAATGAAAATAGGGTGGGGTTTTGGATCGTTTTTCTCCCAAAAAGGGCTTTAAAGCTCATCCAGTCCTACCCCCTGCCATGGGCAGGGACACCTTCCGCTATCCCAGGTTGCTCCAAGCCCCGTCCAACCTGGCCTTGGACACTCCCCGGGGTGGGGCAGCCCCAGTTCTCTGTGCACCCTCTGCCAAGGCCTCCCCACCCTCACAGGGAAGAATTTCTTTGTCATTTGACTGGACTAACGTTGATATTATGGTTTGGGGTTTTTTTTACTAATACAATGGCTTATCATGGCATGCAACAACTCAGAGATAAAAGTGAAGAGTCATAAGTTTGACTTTGATTTTGAAGCATTATTAATCATGAAAATAACATATGAACCCCAATTTTTTTTGTTTCTTACTTTCTGCAGTTTTCCTTTCTGTCTTTTGCCTGATCAGTCTATATATAAGGTTTTTAGAACTGTTTCCTGTTGTTTATGCAGGAGTCTGGCTCTGCGAGGCATTGCCTTAATTGGTTTTTAGATGCTGTCATGAATAACTCAGATAAATAATACAAATAAGGATTGGAGTTTGTCACTGCTTTTCTTTACTCTTCAGCTTTGAGCTTTTCACTCTCGTGCTGTGTCTGAAACAAATTTAGTCCTTGTCTCATATTTTCTCCCTCTTTGAAGTAAATGTCTTCAAAATAAGCCCCCTCACTTTTCATTTCCTTCGATGACTTATGTTTGTGATCTGTTGTCATGTGTGAGTGAGACTTATCTTAGAGATGCTTTTGTAAAGTGTTCTGCAAATTAATGGTGGGACATAAATGTGTTATGGGAGGATCCAGGAAAGCACAACTCTGAAATCTCACCGTGGATGTCCTAGAAAAGTTCTGAATTTCTTCTGCCTTAACCACCTTGCTGGATCATGTGAATTTCTGCATGAGATCTGTTCATTTACCACAGAAGGTGATAATTCAAGTTGGTCTCAAATGCAGAAGTAAATGTGTTGAGATAATTTTACTTTATTAGGTATTCATTTGGGAAGACATAAAATTCAAAGATAGGAACAATAGCTATATGAAATATTCAGAGTGATTTCTGAAGAAATTTTATAAGGTTTCAGGTCATAAATTTCCACCTCAAGTAGAATTCAGAATAGATTCTGCAAGTGAAGAGGGAATTTATTGCCTGAAGTATCAGATTTATTCTTAACATCCAAAATGTGGAGTATGGGAAAGGATGGGGGAAGGGTTCTTGGTCCTGTCAGGTGAGGAACATGCTGTAACATTTTGGAGTTTTCAGGTCAGCCCTTGCTGAATGTGCCTTTAAAAATACCACACCAGAGGGAATTGTAGATCACTCCTGCAGGCAACTTCATGCTCTCAAATTTTAGCTTCTTTTCTGAAGGAAATGCTTCCTGATGGTGGGAGAAGTGATGAGTCAGGGGAGCATATCTTGGTCTACCTCTAGTCCTTTGTGCCTTTGGGATGCCATTTTGTCAATACGTGCTTCAGTTGCAGTTAAAAAATCAGGTTGTAAAAATGAAGGTGTAATGCTCAATGTTTGATGTTGTTTTAAAAACTTGTGAAGATTATAAGCTAGAACAAAAATGCCTCATATACTGACTTGTACAATTTCACTGTTTTCTAATACTCTGCTAAAAACAAGTAGCAATTTAAAATATTTGGTCTGATGACAAATGCAGGTGGAATTGATACATAGATGGGAAGATCTTTAGAATTTCTTACTGGTTGGAAGACTGAACTGTTTTCTTCCTTTAGTAAGAGAGGGGAAATGTAGTATTTAAGTAAAAGCCAACTGCTGGTGGATGGCTGCAGGATTCTACCTGGAATTCTACCTGGTTGATTATGCCAGACTTAACAGATGGGCATCCAAAAAGTAAGCAAAGTCTGAAAAAAGTATGAGAATTCCTATAAGCAACTTAAGTTCCACTCCTAACTTCACCATAGATACAGGTAATGAGTTTGTTGGTTTTAATTAAAAGAGGTCTGGTTACACAGCACGTTAAAACTGCTCTTAAAAGGTAAATATTACAGATGAGCATCACTCTTAATGCAGGTGAAAAAGAAACCCTGATGTTCTTAAGGTTTGGTTGTTTGTTTTTTTTTTTTCCTGAGAAGATGGGGTATCTGTCTGGCCATTGACATACTGGATAGAAAATTGTGAGGGCTTACGTGCTCACACTTCATGCAGAGATTTGAATTCTTAATAGCTCTTCATTTTTAGCTATAGCAAATATTCCAGTGCTGTGATTGAAAGGTATCTTCCACTGACATGGAGATAAAGACTTTTTTTTTAACTTTTCCTGAATATATTTAAGTGTTTTTATTGGCTCTTAAATTTTACACTTTGTTTTTAAATTATTTTTTAATTTTCATATTCTGAATCCCTGTGTCCTTGAGGTCAGCCTATCTTGAGCCTGTGTGCAGCAAAAGTCAAGACTTGTCCTTTGGCTTCTATTTTTTTGAGAGCTGATGCCAGTTCCAGCCTCAGTGGAGCAATGAACGTTGCCAATTCAGAGGAAAATTTGTAGCTGAAATTTCTTGCTTGTTTTTGGGCGCAAGTGTCACAAAAGAATTTAGGTTCTGGTAGTTTTAGCAATGTAGAGAAAGATTTGATCCAAGTTCTCATATCTTTAGGAGTAGCCCTTAGTAATAGTCATCTTCGGTTTTGTTAATTCCAGCAAATGAGCTTTGGTGTTGGTGATATAATACTGGAACTGCGAACTTCTTCCCAGCATGGTAATTCTTCATTTTAATGTCTCACTGAGACAGTTTTGTGCAGCTGAATTTGCATTTTCAAAGTAAATTTAATAATGGTAGCATTAACTGTAAAAATGTGTTGTTTTTTATATTTTCTGGTTGCTTGCAAAGTAACAGCAAAATATTTTATTTATAGGTAACTTAGAAGAGAAATGCCCAGTGGTGCTTCTGTTTCTCTTACTGGATGAAAATAACTTGGAAGCTGATTTGCAGTGAATAATCAGTGAAGACACACAGCATTTTCTGGAATATTGCATGATCTCATAATGAAGATCTCTCTCCTGCAGCAGATGTATAAGGACGTCCTGGCAGGCATTCCCCTAGCAAGGGAAAGCCATCATTATTCCTCTTTAATTAATCTGTGTGTTGAGCAGCCACCAGAAGGAGATGAATCCTGTCATCAGAAGCATCTGCCATCTACTGCTGGTGGCATTAGGAGCCATCAGGACACTGATATATCAGATGTGCCTGCAACAGATGATTTATCAAACAGCTTTGCAAACATGAGCTCCTCGTTCTGCCCACGAGAGGTGATGCTGCTCCAGTTAACCTTGATCAAGATGATGGTGACGAAAGCAGAGTCCCAGGAAATTGAACTCCACACAAGACAGAAGTACTGTGAAATCTTAGTTCTTCTTCTGAAGGAAGCAAAAATTGACTCAAAATTGGTAAGCTTTTGTAAACTCCTGAAAGATTTTTTTTATGAAAGGAAGAAAAATAAAAAGGAATGTGCCTTAGATATTTTTCCTTTTTACCTGTCTCCAGATTCACCTGCTTGGTTGTAATGATCGGCTGTTATCTCACATGGCCTCACAAACTTTAGCATCTCTTGTGTATTTCCAGCTGAAGGAAGAGGTGAGTGTGGCATCACTTCACAGCTTAAAAAATGGCTTAGTGAACCTGCAGGCCTTAGAACCTGGGCCTGCAGGTTGTTCCATTTGACTCTACAGCCAAAGTAGAGTCAAAGCCAAGTTTTTACTGTGTTACATTTTCCGAGAAACTTTGTCAACTGTGTTAGGAGGAGCGTGGAGTATGGAAAGCAAGGAGATCTGATGTGTAGCAGAAGTGTGGAATGTCTTTATATATAAAAATCTGGAATTTTATGAAACTCTTTTAAGGTAAAATATGTGTAGATGACAAGAAATATTCTCTTTAAGGTTCCAATACAGATATTAAAAAAAGTCATGATCTAGACTATCAGTATTTTTACTGTTCCTTGATATCTGTTGGATGATGCAGTAGATAAAAATAAGTAATAACCTCTTGGAAGTTAATCAAATGCTTTGATGTATCATCTTGTTTGAATATCCCAATTACTTGATTTTTTTTTTAATTTGCTGTATATTTAGTGAATATGTATTGCAGTCTCCATAGTAGCATCCTGAACACAGATTTATTTCATAACTATGTTTGTAATATTTCTTGCCAAGTTGTCTGGGAATTACTAATTCAGATCTGGTCTGTCTACAGCACTATCTGATTTTGGATAGGTCACATGACATTGGGAGGTTTGGTTTTCCCTTTTTGGAACATACAGATAATTTCTGTTGCATGCTTATGTTGGTTCATGTTTGTAATTAAAGGCCTAATTAATGGCCCAGGACAGACACTGTTTCTACCTGCGTTTTGTCTGTGCCTACATTTGAATCTTTTTAATGTACAATTTTAAATCATCATATTATGATTTAATGTAATTTGCATAACAATTGAAAGCATACGTGATTGGGTTTTGAATTATTTTTCTTAGGACGCCTTAAATGTCACGTGGCTCAGCTTTAGCGTGAACACGCTGTTAGGATTCCCCGGCAGTGCCCGGGTGGCCGATTGCCTGTGGACTCTGGCGGGGATTCTCAAGGGGACGCTGGAGGACGCGCTTGTCTCCAGAGCAGGTACCGGCGGTACCGACACGCTCGTGCCGCCAGGGGGAGCAACTCACCTGGATTTCTTCGGGAATAGTTCGCCTCCAGGACACCTATTCCCTTCCTTATACGGGGGGTGACGAAGTGCTGTTAAAATGTGGTTTAAATATATTTATATTCTGACAGTAGTCCCAACACTGGTTTATTTCCTATTTACTGATTTATCTGTGTCACACTGTGAGTCAATAATGTGCCTCTTCTTGCCGTAGGTGTTCTGAAGAAGTTGTTGGCTCCTCTTGATGCGGTGCTTGAGGGATTTTATAATGCCATCCTGCTCCATCATTTTGACAGTCACCACTACGCTTCACCTTATTCTGAAGCTACAAACAATCTGATCAGTTTTATAGATCTGCTTGAAGTGCTTTTGGCTTCCAGAAGTGAATTGGAATTACCACTCAGGTGCCAGAGAATTTTGTTTTTGAAAGTTTCTTATGTCCTCAACCTTATTAGCTCATCAATTCCTTATGTAATCAAGAAGAAATTAATTTTGCTCCTTAAAAAATGTGTCCTTTACAAGTCTAGAGAAGACGCTAAAAGTGGATCACTGTTTTTACAAACCCCACCTTTGTGTGAGGATATGCTTGCACTGAGTAATGCTGTCCTACAGGTTGTGAATTTGAGTTGGCTTAATCAGATCCCACTCAGTGGAAAGTCCAGCTACTTTGGAGGCAGTGAAGCTGCTCCTGGAGATGATTCTCAAGGTGGTTCTGACCAAACTGTTCTCAGAGCCTTAAGTTTGGTTATACTTAAAGCGCTGGAATTCAAGATTCACAACTCTGCAACAGAAGCAGAAATCAAAGGTAACAGTCCATTTAAATTTTGTTCATTAAGCAGCAAGAGTTTTAGAGCTTTCAGATTTTGTAGTCACAGCTCATTACGACTGTAAATAGATTTCAGCTGAATTAGTGGTGGTGGGAGGGATGAAAGAGAAAACCCACCCAAAAAACTGCTGTTGCTGTGTCCTGCCTAATTAGTTGTCTCCTTGCATTTTATCAAACCCTTAGCCCTGCAATATGTGGGGCTTGAAACAGCTGCATTTGGGATTGAAACTTTTTCCTATTAAGAAATTTAAGCCAGCTTGGGAACACCAGGCTCTTCCCCAGCCGGAAAAGAAGAGAGTCCATAGCACAAGCATCTACTCTATTCAGGGTGGGGAACTGAAAGGAACTGCAGGTAACAGTGTTTATCTTTTCTAAGGTGGAGGTAGAACTTTAGACACAATTGTGCATTTATTTTATTGAAGGTACAAGGCATTACTGTCAGGCAAGTAATGTAATGAGGCAAAACCAGCTGTGGTACAGAAAGGTAAATAAAATAAGGAACTTCCAAAGTAAGGCACAGGGAGATTGTGGGACTTAACACAGAATCACAGAATGGCTTCAGTTGGAAGGGGCCTTAAAGATCATCCAGTTCCAACCCCCTGCCATGGCAGGGACACTTTCCATTAGACCAGCTTGCTCCATGCTCTGTCTAACCTGGCCTTGAACACTTCCAGGGATGAGGCAGCCACAGCTTCTCTGGGCATCCTGTGCCGGGGCCTCACCACCCTCACAGAAAAGAATTTCTTCCTAGTATCCAATCTAACCCTGCCCTCTGGCAGTGGGAAGCCATTCCCCCTTGTCCTGTTACTCCAGGCCTTTGTCCAAAGTCCCTCTCCAGATCTCCTGGATCCCCTTTAGGCACTGGAAGGGGCTCTAAGGTCTCCCCAGAGCCTTGTCTTCTTCAGGTGAACACCCCCTGTTCTCCCAGCCTGGCTCCAGAGCATCTCCATGGCCTCCTCTGGGCTCGCTCCAGCAGCTCCACATCCTCCTTATGTAAATGGTTGTGTTCTTCATCCTGACTGACAGGTCTGGTCCTTCCAATTACCAGGTGTGAGCGTTCCTCCCATAGCTGCTCCCTTGGGCTGGTTTGTTGTAGTGAGGAGCTGGACTGGAGCAGGAGAAAGGCAAAGCTGCTGCTAGTGCCGAGGCTGTGCCGTGGGCAGCAGTGGGATGGCCGAGAATGGCGCGGAAGTGGCGTTCCTGATGGGAGAGGCCGCGGTGCTGTGTCATGCTGGGAGCCAGTGAGTGCCTTCTCCCTCGCTGTAAGGAAGTGCCAGGGAGAGGCTTTTTGCCCGAGAGACCTTCCTGGAATCCCATCTTCCCACCTGCCTTTTTCCCACTGACAGCACCTCATGCACATCTGATGCTGTGTGAATGTGGAAGTGCAGGTTCTATGATCAAAGCAGTGTGCTGTCTCTGGATTACAGCCTTCATGGGAAAAAAAAAAAATGGAAAAGCAGTTCAGAAGCAGCATTTCTAGTCAGACACCAGTGAGAATGGGCATTTCTGTATTTCCTGATTATGTGGCCAAAAATGATTTATTTCTTTTTAAACAAGGATGAAATTTTACAGCACTTCAAATACATTGAGGCATTTTAGTTCTAGATGTAAATATTATTTTACTTTTTATATTTCTATGCTATGTAGCAAGCCTAAAATCAATTTTTAATTCATCCGTGCAAAAGAGCTACAACTTCCGTAAGACAGCTTCTGAAACTTCTTCCAGATTTTTGGAAGATGTTATATTTGTGATGTCAGTTGCATTCTTAAAGATTAAGTATTCCTAAAGAATATTTCACTTGTGATCCACCTTCTGAAAAAATGTATAGAGGCTGAGATTGTGTAAGAACAAGTGAAAAGAAAAAATGTAGGCTATATCCATTTTAGATGTTTCTATGAAAATTCTTTCTCAAAGAAAACCATTCTCCTTTCTTTTCCAGATTCATGACAAAAAAATTAGTTCTTTAATTAGATTCAAACACCCCAAATGTCAAGAGGAATTTCAATTTGAAAGAAATGGTTCTTCCTTATTTTAATGACATTACAGGAAGTGTTTAAAACAAGCACCTAAATGCTTTAATATGCTAACTTCCCTTCCGGGAAGCTGCTTGATCATCTTGCTATTAACGTGGATTAGAGTGGCTTAACTTTAATTAATTTCAATTTTGAGAGTAATTTCCAGATTTATAGGGAAGAGTTTCAGTCTGAAGAGTAACTTATTAATAACAAAGATAATTTGATATTCCTATTATTTGCTAGGAGGAAAAGCAAATCTTAAAGTCAAATATTAAGGAAAATCATGTAGTGATGCAGTAAATAAAATTGATTTCAATGTTGCAGGACGATTTTCTGTTTTCTAAACGTTGAATCTGTGCTGTTTTACATCAAAAACTGCTCTGTAGTACCACACTATCACGTAGTATCTCATTAGTATTGAAGATGTAAGTTTTTGACGTAGTGGAAAGAGTCTCTCTAATGAGTACAAAGTGATTTTTATGAGTAAGCTACTGCACTAAAACGGCAAGAACCAATCTATAAAATTTGATGCTGTGATAAATCAGTTGAGCTAAGGAGAGATAACTGCATTCATGATCTGTTAGGCACTGTTAATTTATAAAATAAAGAGTGTATGTCATTTGGCAACAAAAAAATGTGTAACAAAGGTCATGGTTGCGTCTTCTTTTCAGGAGACTTTGAGAGTTCCATGTCCCAGCTGTTGTTGTTCTGGAGGAGTCATGTAAAGCCTTCCCCACAGTCTCACCCTGTTGTGCATCACTGTGAATGGCTCTCCTTGGTTTTCATGGAGCAAGATGATGACATGTGGGAAGCTGCTAAAGCTTTATTACTCATCTATTTAAAATTTTATAGGTTAGTGTACTTTTTTTTTAATAGAACTATGAAGAATTGTACTTCAGTGAGGTTACTGTCACATACATGACGTTTCCATTGGTTGCTTTTGTTTGAAGGAAAATTATTTTTTAATAATTTAAAACCCCCCAAACCTCAGGATGATGTAATAATGTGTGGTGTAAGAGCTGATAATTCAAGTCTTTTTATGGAAACAGGGGAGTTGTGAAACAGTTTCCTACTAAATACTTTATCATATCCTGTAATTCAGGATAATTGACTTCATGTCTGAAATAGTGGTTAGACAGATAAAAAGATTGCTTCCTTACAGTACTGAAGGCTTGACAAGAATGGGATATCAGAATTAAACTTCAATAATTCAGGTACTTCTGGAAAAGTTTATAAGGACTGGCCCTATGGGAATTCCAGCTACTTTATAAAAATGGCTATTGCTAACAACTGAAATGTGTACTTCATGGATTTGTCCCGGACGTACAATGCTTCATTGTTGTTTAAATTACCATACAAGATATTATCCTAATTTATACAAGGCCCTCAAGCTTCAAATGGGAAGATAGTGCAAGTAATATCTTAGATACACACACTGGAAGAGGAGCCTACTTGTAGTTAAGTGTCTAAGAATTGTGTGTAACATTCTGAAAGTTAGTCTGAGTTCAGGTTTACAAAAATATTAAAATAAGATTGTTTCATATTTATATTAAAGTACAGTTTATGTGTTGTAAGTAACTTTGTTTATTCCAGAAGGTTTCCTAAGGAGTGCCCTGTAAAGCCTGCTTTAAGTGCTTTGGCTTCCTGAGCTGTCTAATCTCCTGGTCCCACCTGCCTTCATTCTTTCTCACTCTGATATAAAATCTTCTTTTTTGTCTCTTACCTTTTCACAAAATTAAGAGCAAGAATCCATCTTCTGTATATTGCTGTTTTAAAAAAAAGTTGTAAACTTCCATTGAATTATTTCCTGGCTTACTTTTCAGGTTACGGCGTGATGCTGCTGCTAACCTAAGCCAAAAAGAGGAGGAATCCTGGGAGTTCCTTGTGCATACAGGTGGATATAACCCACACTGTATCTTTTTATTCTTTCTGGAAAAGATTGCATTTGATTCCACAGTACTTCTAGATTTTTTGATTTCATCAGAAACTTGCTTTCTGGAGTACTTGGTCAGGTACTTAAAGCTTCTTGGGAAGGAGTGGCATCAGTTTGTAGATGTCTGTAACCATTTCGATACCAGGCACAGCACTTCCCACCCAGTGTGTTCTGTGGAGCCATGCCACCAAGAAAAGCAAAGCTTCGTGACTGGGGAGAGGTTGCAAAATGCAGGCTGTGAACAAGAACCACAGACTCCGATGTCTTTGGCTTCTTCTCAGAATTGCCCGGTGTTTACAGCGCAGCAAGGCGATAATGAAGCTGCAGAGTGGAACCAGTCTGACTCATTGATGGGCACTGATAGTGCGTCCCTGCTCGGTTCTCTTCAAAGCCTGGTTAATTATGACAGCTCAGAGGACTCGGAGGTGGAATCAGATGGAAAAGAGTGCTTGGTAAACACAAAACAATTGCCTACAAACAATGAGGGTGAGGTGAGGAGAAGGGAAACTGGTTGCAGCTGCAGAGATGGTGACCGGAATCCATGCACGTCTGAAGTGTCACCTCTGAAACCAAAGGGATCTTGTACCTCATCCTGTTGCACTTGTACGGCATCTTCAGATAACATTGCTCCCCTAAGAATAATGCTTTATAAATCAACAAAGTGTTTGGAAGAGCTGCAAGAAGCTATTTCTAGGTTGCAGAGAAGAAATCTTTTCCCATATAATCCATCTGCGTTGTTGAAACTACTGAGCCATGTTGAGAAGATGAGTAAATCCATGAATCCCCAATAATCCAAAGTGTTCTTGTGGGTTTTTTTAACAAGTTCACCAGGGAATATTTCCATGAGATTAATGACTTCTAAAGCTCATGCTTCTTGCAGTAGTCAGTTCATTTAACCTCAGGCAGGGTAAACATGGGTTTGGTTGACACCCTAAAAATCTAGAATCGTGTCCAGTGATATGATCCGTGACCTGAGGGTCCTAGGCTTATTCATGACGTGTATGTCAATGTACAGTATAAAAGGATTGTTGGGTCTTCAACATTTTATAATAAATAACTCATGTGAAAGCATTTAAAAAATACATGATATTTAAAGTATTGTCAGTTGTACTTAATGTCATTCTATTTATGAATTCATTGCCACATTGGTAGTGGTTTATGGACTACAGGGCAAAGTTAATGCAACACTTGACTGCTTAGAAGTCGGGCTAAATAAAATAATATAGTTGGGGGCAGTTTACTGTTTATCCTGTGTGTTCTTCATTGGTGCATTGCTCAAAGTGGACCTTCAGATGTCCATAATCCTTTAATTAAAAGAAAAGGTAGATGTGAAATTAAAGCATATATTGTCTATGGAAAACTTTAGTCAAGAATTATATCTTAAATTAGGCTTAGGTAATGCAGAAGTGAAATTCCAACAGAATTTTTTGCATCCATTGTGCATTTCATATAAATATAGGACGTATACTTAACAAATCTAAATCAGAAAGAGAATTAGAAAGCAAGTGACTCCAGTGCAGTGAGATGGATATTGAAGATGTTAAATTATTATACTTATATCTTTTATTAGATGTAATTTGAATAACCTGAAAAGTAAGCGTCTGAGAGTTTGCCTGGGGGAGCGAGTTCAGAGCAGGATCCGAGGCAGCGTGTGCACTTAGCAGGAAAGCACCTGATGCTGCTATGTTTGACCTGCAGCTTGTAATGATCTGCCAAGGGTTAGGCACTGGGAAAGTACTGACACAGGAACACTGGAAAAACCTCAGACCTCTTCAGAACTGTGGGAAGCAGTTTTTCCTTTTAGGATCTTCTCTTGAAGGTAAGTGCTCTGTTCTGACTGAGAACAAGTAAATGCTCACTTCCTTTTGAATAGCTATTTAGTGTTAAATTAAAATAGATACTGGGCTAAGATGAGCAGTCTCTGGAGCAGGTTTCTGACCCTCAAATCTGTGGCCATCTTCCAGATTTGTCTTTAGCTCTGAACTGGTGAATTGACACAATTGGGAGGGGAAGAAAACTTGGGTGTAACTTATGGGATCCTTTAGCTGGCAATTCCAGTGCTCTCCAGTGGCACTGGAATGGTGTGAGTTCTCAGATAGGAAGGTTTGAACTTCAGTCTTACTCCTTCAGGGTGACAGGTGTGTTTTAGGTAGGAAGCAGAGATTCTCTTCACTGGCATGAAGGAGATTTGAATATTCTGGGTGTTTGTTGTACCTTGGTTTCTTCCTGAGATCAAGACAGCTGTTGTGCAGAGGGGTGGTTGGGAATGTCAAGGAATGGAAACCTTTCCATTCATGCCTGCAGTTACTGTAGTTAAGAACTAACCTTGGAGTTGTCCAGGGCAGAAACATGCCTGGCTTCTCTTTATGTTTGATCTCAGTTATGCTGTAGCTGCTGAGTTGCTCATTTCTGTCAGGACTAAAATCCCTCTGGACATGTTCAGAGATGCAGCTCCAGACAACTTGGGAACTTTTCAGTTCAAACATGGGAAGTACCACGGGCGAGGTGGTTGAGCGAGAGTTTCTCAAGTTCACAATTTCCAAAGTAGGTAGGTACTTACATTTCAGTGAAATCCTTTCCACTATCTTCACTCCTTTTCTAATCTAGTCTTTGCTGACTAGTTTATTTTAATTGAGTAATTCCATTGTCTTCACTGAACATAGTATTGTTCAGCATTTCTTGGTCTACACTTTGCCAGTTGGAAGTATCTAAATTGTAGCAATATCTCTGACGTGGATATGATAAGCTGAGTGGGAAATGGTAGAATGGTGTGATAATTTTGGATAAGTCCAGGTTATTTGTCAGTGGTTGCTACAACTATATAAACTCTTTTGAATTAAAAGTTCATACATCTCAGAATGGTGGGTAGAATGTAGTAAGAAATGTAGGAGCCATCATCTGAGTTTTTAAATACAGCAAATCCAATTGCAGTCCAATTGTATTTAATTCTTACTGGCTTGAGGCTGACTGTGTGCCCACCTGATTAATAGAAGTGATCATTCCCACGTTTTCCTTCTCAGAAAGCCATTGTTTTCATTCTCAGAATGTTTTAGTTGTAGAAGTGGGTAAATATAGTTTGTATCTGGCAACTAGATACCTTAATGTGTTGATATTTTTCCATTTATGACCTGAGATGGATTTAAATTGATGAGTCGAGGTTTTTTTATTGCACACAAAATGAGGGTGAGCCATGAAAGTGGATTGTAGTTCTTTAGCTGTATTGAGAAAGCTAACCACAAAAAAAAGCACCTTGCAAAAGAACTTATATTTTAATCCATTGATGAGTATAGAAAGTGGTCTGGTTGGGGTTTGTTAGGTTTTGGTTGGGCTTTTTTAATGATATGAAGTTTTTAGGCAGAGCTGTTATTTCATGTGCTAGAGCAAATTAATTCAGCTGCAGAACCTGTTACCAATGTTAAGTTAGAACTTGGGAATTAGGTCAGTGATTACCAGGACATCAACGTGCCTGACCTTTGGATATTGATAGCTGTAAACTTTTCTTGTGTTATTTCAAAGCAAGACACAGAACAAATCAGGTGACCTGTGTGGAGACAGTTTGCCATCTGAGGACTCCTGAAATGTTCAGTCCTCCTTTATGCAGTTGTTTTGTGGAGTTTACCTTCAACATCAGTTGGAGTTATAAATAAGGTTAAACTTACAAGTTAAACTTTAATGAGGTAAGCAGTTAGCACTAGAAGTTGCTTGCAGGATGTGCTTTTCAAAAATAAAATTTTTTAACTTTTTAACTGAATGTTTGTAGAGCTTGATTGCAGCTACAGCTGAATCCAGGTGGTTCCACAATTGTGGTTCTTCAAAGTGGATTTTCTCCAATATTTTTATGGCTGCTTTCCATTCTACTTTTAAGACTCGTAATACAAGTTTTGATCCTGTAATACAAGAATAAAAACCAACCTTGGGAACCTCTGTATTTACAGTACCCTTGTAAAGCTGGGAATAGGGAGCCATGCTTGTTCCCTGGTTTATCACTGTAGGATAGGCTTTGTTTGTACTTCTTCCAGAGTCAGTCTGGGATGGTGTCTGAAGTCAGTATCAGGGGTTTATCACAGTTTCAGTAGGAGTGAAAATATTGTGGTCATTAGTGTTACTTCTGTATGTTTTCCCTTAGAGTTGTCCTAATGGGTTTGTAATTTTTTGCTGTATTTTGTTCAACTCTTTTAGGCCACCCGGTTCACTCTGAAATCTTGTTAGAAGCCAATAGTACCTGTCAGAATGGATGGCAGGGAGTCTGTTACTGTCACTGCCTCAGCGGCAGGCATGGACCTGGACTTGGTTGAGAAACATCTCGGGGATTTAAGCTTTTCTAAGTCATTATCTTCTTAAATGTTGTGTAAATGAGTTTATTGCTGATAACTGACAGAGACACTCTTCAATGGACCAGCTGGCTTGGTGCTGGCTTACATCATGAATGGAAGGAATAAAATGTATTTTATGGTAAAAGTCTTGCATGGAGAATTACAATATCCTTAGTTATTTCTGATTCCTACTTTCCCTGCACTGTAAAACATGAGTTTTGCCAGTCAGCAGTTTCCTTTCAGGAGGAAGATTTGAAAAAAATGTGAATTGTTGGAAAAAATATCACACACAACCTCAAAAGTGTGCACTGTTGAATGCTGGCTTCCTTAAAGTTTGTAGGGAAGGTTTTCATGTCCATGTTCTGAAATTGTCTGGAATTGTAGCTGCTAATTGGAGTTGTCCAAGTATCTACCCCATCTCATCCTAGTTCCTGAGAGTTAAAAATGAATGTTTTCTGTGGAACTTCAGAGAAATTCTAAATGCTCATAGCATTTGGAGGAAGTAATAGCCACATATTAAAACATGAATAATAATTTGAAGTCTATTTTGCAAAGCAATGTATAGTGATTAACTAAAAAAGACTTGTCATATGACAGAATCTTATGACCTTATTTCTTTCCTTGCTGGAAAGGAGAAAGCTTTATCTTCAAGTGTCATCTTCCAGGGTTTGTCAGTCTAGAGTAACTTTGTCACTACAGACCTTTCATGGCTCTTTCATGTAGGGATTTTTAACTGAAACAGAAATTACTGCTTTCTGGACATTTAGCTCCAGTACTTGGCTTCCTTGATAATATTTATATCCTTCAAGAAATTTGTGTCTTTCTTCTGACACCATCACAGCTACTGTGAAAGTTAGGCAAAGATCCATTAAGCAGCAAATACCAAAATCAACCAAGTTTTTTAAAATGTTATTTATCTCTTCAAGGGAGAATCCAGTACTTG
Organism: Aleadryas rufinucha; assembly: GCA_013397815.1. Lineage (NCBI taxonomy): Eukaryota > Metazoa > Chordata > Aves > Passeriformes > Aleadryas > Aleadryas rufinucha. Next base: position 330,220 of record VZTH01000332.1, read on the forward strand.
GTCACATTCAACAGAGCATTGGTCCCTCTAAAGGAAGATTTCTTCACCTCAGCTAAAATTACTGACCAGCATGATGCCACTATTTTCTGTAATTGTCTACTAGGAGCTGATGGAATTGCTGGGTGTGAAGCATCAAAGGAATTGTCTTTCAGTTTCACCAAGCAAATGCTCATATTTGATGTTTTCTGTGGGTGGATAAAGATTGATGCTCCAAGAGTCTCCCAGTAACGTAATCAAACAATGTTTGCAGCATTGTCTTACGTGCAAGTGTTACAAATTGTTGAGGTTTATTTTCATACTGTCGTTAAACCAGTGCTTCCAGCTCCAAGGATCAACAAGGCATCTTTTTTTAATCCTATGTTATTTCTATGTTGTTGGAAATGGATTAAGAAACTCTGATTTGGTTGGATTAATTGTTAAATCTTAGTGTTGCAGCCAGAAAATGGTGTGAATTAATCTGCATTTTAAGATAGTGGCAGCACACAGGAGTGTTGTTTGGGTGAATTGGCAGTGCTGTAGGTGGAGAGGAAAATGCGAATTTTGCCTTTTCAAATGTATTGTAACAAACTTAGTGAAAGTTCCTTATATAGATAAGCAGTTATATTTGACTTTTCTGGTGTTTCTGGTTAACAGAAAAGGGGTTTTCACAAGTATGGACAAGTTGATGCTAAATTGAGGAGAAAGCAAAAAAAACCCTCACCAGAGATAATTTAAAGATAAAGCAGATTAGGATTTTGCATAAAGAATGTGTCACAACCAAACTGTGAGCAGATGAACTCTTCAGCAAATCACATGTACATCTCTGTGCCCCTGGACATGAGAGGATTCTTAACTCCTGTCTGGGAGGCTTATTGATAAATGGTGTGTTCAGTATTTAAATGGGATACAGCCAAGGGTTTGTGACTTGAAAGAGAGAGCATAGCTGTGGTGTTCCTGGCCCTCGGTGGTTGTATGTGTGAAAGGAATTGGTTGGAAGGCAGTCCCCAGGTAATGTCTTTTCCTGGAGCCTTTTTTCCTAAGGCATATCCGAAGCCTATGGCAGATTGCATCAGCAATAGAATGTCTTCCTTCCCTTCACTGACTTTATCCTTCCAGTATTGCTTCTGACATCCTCTCTTCACCCACTTCATCCAAGTCATCTTCCTTCTTATTATTAAAGCCCAGATTCTCAAAGTAATGAATTTTCTTTCTGGCTAAAATTCATGGGAATCAAGTTCTGAAACAATAATTTCAAAAGATTTAAGTGATTTGAAGATTTCACCCTGTGTGTTCAAATTTTCCTCATTTAGTCCTGCAGTGGCATTCATGAGTGATAAATATTTATTGCCTTAATGGTTGCTGCGTTCAAAATCAGGTATCTAGTCTTTATTTATGACAGATGGCATTACTAATTAATTAGTAACGAGCCTCTCCTTAGTGAACCTCTCCCTGTAAGGATATGGATGATGAATCAGGTCACACTAGGAAGAAACATCTTGAGGAAAAAGCTTTTTTGAGAGATTGTAAATAGACTTTTTCATCCCTTTTATGTAGGGGAAGGCTGGCATATTAGGATAAGGTGAGAATTCATGTGAAGAGGAGGATCTTAGGTTTTAAACTACAGATTGCAAGATTTTGAGTTACGATATGACACATGACTTGGAATGATTCCTTTTCAGGCTTTTGTTGATTCTTGAGGAGCAGAAAGTATAGCAATGTCAAGGTTTTTTACTTTAATCCTGAAGGAATTCCTGGTGGCAAGGAGATGGGTTTCACTGGTGATGAAGAGAGAATTCCGAGTCCAAATCATTTTTAGTTCAAATAGATTCCTACTTTTCCTCCATGTATACTTATGACTGAAGTTTGATTAATGGTCTGCTGTTGAGATAATCAGTTAGCAAAACTGGTTAGGTACAAACAGGCAGTATATTTAGAACATTTATTTTTGGCTTCCCGGATTAAATCCAGGATTTTTTTTTTTTTGGTATGAAGGAAAACAGAAGAAACCCTTTAGGGATTTTTTGGGATGGTTTTGATGCGGTTTTTTTCTTCTCCCTCTGCAGATGCCACCACACAACAGCTCTGATTCTAGAAGTTTAAGGTTTAATACAATCTCAAAGATTTGCCAGGAGGGTTTTCTCTACTGAGAAATTTTATTAATACTATAAACTCTCTTATATAACTGCTTGGAAGCTCAGTTGAAAGCTCACACCCACTGTGTGGATTCACTGTAATTTATTATATGAATTCAGCTGGCTGGAAAAGAAAGAGGTGTATTTTGTGACATTTTCTGAAAGAAGGGAATTTTTCTTACTTTGATGTAATACTTTTTTACTGAGAATTTATACATAATTTCCAGTGATACATAAAATAATCGAGTCAAATACATGTCTCCATTATCTAGTTATGTTTAGTTATATTATTGTATTTAGTTATATTTAGTTGTCCAACGAATGAATAGCTATTATGCTGCAAGTAAGGAATAGTAGCAGTTAGATTTTTACACTTTTATTTTCTCAGTGAGATATACAGACTAAGATAAGACTATTTTTTGGTTTGATTTTGTTTTTTGCATTCAAATTTAGGACTCCTAAAGGATAAGCACTATGGAGGTACAGAGAATTGTAAGGTCAGTGGGCACTTCGATCAAGGGGGTATGATTAACTTGTTCTTTACCACGGAATATCTTTAATCTTGTGATTGTATCCTACACAGGTGGTGCCAGCCTAACAAATGCTGCTCAAAAAGGATGTAAAAACATGTGTTCCCTTTTTTTTTTGTAGCAGTCCCATGTTTGCTCCAGACATTTTTTTTTTTTTTTTTTTTTTTTTTGCAATTTACTGTAACAGTGAAGAAATTGTGGTTTTAGGCATAAGAAAGGTGTTGCTGCCAATTACCCCTTCCATTCCTGGCCCAGTATTGGCCAAGTGATGTATGAATCAACTTGCTCTAGGCTTTCTTAATTGGCAGAGTGTTCCTAAATCTTCTGCTTGGTTCACAGCAGTGGTTCGTTCAGATGTGGGAAAGTTTGGAGATCATTTAAAGCAGCAGCCAAGCCATAATTCCTTCTGAAATAACCTTTCATGTTTAATGTTTCTCTGATGCATCAGGTTATTGAATACTGCTCCCAGCTTTATGGAAGGACCAAAGACTTGCAATAGCTGCAAGATATAATACCTGAAATTAAAAAAAAGAGCTATGTGAAGAAACCCACACTTTTCTCTTGAGGGGAAATAAATGAAGAGGTTTCAAATACTGCCTGGGTCACATCTTTCATGGCAGGCTTATAGATTAAGATGGAAGTTTCAATATGCTCGAAAGGAGTTGTGGAAAGGAAGGCCTGCAGGAGGGAACCTCTCCAGTGTTATTCCCACAGACACCTTCTGTGGTTTTAGAAGTCTTGAAGCCCCAAACTACTGATGGCTGGGGGCCTCATCACTTACTATTTTGTATTTCTTCCATTCTTGTGCTCTTCCATAGCCATCTGCTCCTGGCTGCCTTCTGACAGTGCTGGGTGAGATGGAGCTTTGGCTCAACTCTGACAAGTCTGTTCCCATTTCCTGGGTTGCTATTTGCTGACTGCAAGCAGGAAGAAAAGGCTAATAAAAGGTTCTCTGCTCCTGGCTCCTCTGTGAGGTTCTCTCCTCACCTTCCAACAACATTAATGTGTCCACCAGAATGCAAAGTAATGCCAACACTTCTGAAAGCTGGTATTTGTTATTTGAAACTGGGGAGAGCTGCTGAGTAATGACTTTCAGCTTAATTCCTCTGTTGTGGAATTAGAAAAGAAATTAAACAATCAGGTTAAGTAAAACTGACATGTTTATATGGTATCTCTAACCAAACACACACTCAGTGTGTGCTGTCTTCTGCTTTAGGAATTTCAGAAATTGCATTTTAGATCTTTTGAGGAACTGGAACACTTATAAAACATTCAGTTGATTGAGGCTGGAAGTATTGCTGAGAGTGGTCAATAGGAGTAGAAACATTTCTCTAACTTCATTTAAAACCCCACACTTAATCTAAAACCTCTCAGAGTGAAGTGATGTGTTTGGTGTTCCCTTTTGTGCACCCTCAGCAGGCTCAGCATCCTCCTGTGTGTGTGTGCGGAGCAATATACGGTGAGACAAATTCTCATCGTGCAACAAAAACCACGTGACTTCAAACATTTCTTCATCTGCTGTGTTGAAACGAGCAGGGAAGGCACTGGCATTACTGCTCCCGAGTTTCACGGAGTGATGTGGATGACATCAGGATTGCCTTCAGTCAGAAATCTTGAAGTGCAGCTTTGCTGGGTGGGTCTCGGAAGAATTTGAAAGGGTTCTGGAGATAGGGCGTGTTTACCTCGGTCAGAGTAGTGAGTGTGATGCCTCTTCCCTGCTAATGTGCTTATGGTCTCTTTGACTGCAACATCAGAAAGGTAAGAGTTCCTTTTTCTGTCCTTTTTTCCTGCCCTGGTACATTTTGTTGGGTTTTTTTCCTCTCTCCTTACATCAGACTATGTTCTGAATTGTCAGCATGTGCTGGTCTCTAAGATTGTTTTATAAGGGAAGAGTAGAGTAACTCTTATGATAGTCTTCAGATAAAGAATGGAATGGCATTAATGACATTTGATATGTTGCCACTAAGTAGTCCAACCTATGAGAACTGCTTTTTATGGAAATAAAAAAAAGGCAATAGAGGTTACAGTAGTAGTTTTGCTTTTCTGCTTCTTGTACCATTATCCTATTAAGTGCTTGTAAGAGCACTTCTTTCTGAACTGGAAGAGAGGAAATTTTCTTAACAGGAATAAATGTTAACTAATGATATAGACGTGATTATATAAGAGAAAAACCCTTGAATTTAGATTGCTTGAAAAAGCTAGTTCTAATTTTTTTTCTGTAAAATGCTAAGAGAAAAATGTCCTTTAAGAAATTCAGTTTAACAGGTTTCTTTTGTTTTGTTTTTTTTATGAGACTTATCTTTTGAAGCTCTGAAGAAGCTTGTGGTATAAATAACCCACTTAAGCTGCCAAAAAGGGTTATTTCATAGTAATGCTACAACATTTAGATGGAGGAACCCCAATCATATTTTTGCAATGTCTATTTCTCACTACCTTCCTGGCTTGGCCCTTCAGCTGGGTGCCACTGCTGGTGAAGAGGCTGTGCTGGCTCCCATTTAGCTGAAAATTTCCCTTGCATTTGTTAGGACATGAAGAGGATGTCAAAGTGGCTGAAATAATGAAAGACCAGTTCCGTTCTGGCTCCTCCTGCAGTTGGCTCTGTGGGTGGGGAATGTCTGGGCAGGTTGAACTGCGAAGCAGGGGATAACCAGGAGAGAGCTGGGAACAGGAATGCACAGCAGACTCAGTTCAGCTGCTGGCTCAGGGTGGTGTGGAGAGCATCAATAGATGGCCAAGTGTGAGCCCCTGGTGCACACTGTGGCTGAAGGTCCTGTTTCAGGAAGCTGCAAACAGAGCTCTCCAGAGCACAAATGGACCTGCCTGGTCCCTTTCGTGCCTTCCAAGGGTTAATTTAAAACCTTGAGTCATCCACTGAAGGTGGAAAAGCCAAGAGCCTCTCTACTCTCAGGTCTCCTCTCTGGTTCTCACCATTCTGCTGCCTCCACGTGTTCTGTGGTACCTCTGTGCTCCCACTGATGTGCTTGTCCTGACCTCTGTGTACCCTGTGCTGCTTGATTCTTCTCTGCCCTTAACTCTCACCTTAAGTGAGTGACACAACTCTGGTAAAATCTCCATTATGTAGCTTAGCATTTTAAGTTAGACTTCAAGTTTGTAATTCAAACAAAGTTTTGGTTAAAAAATTACTCTTTTTGCATCTTTCGCCAGTAGTAAAACTTTGAAAAAAATCTCATGGTTTAAAAGATTTTTCTTTACATTTTGACAACTGTTACTAAGTTCTCAAAGCAACAAGTGTTGTTCCTTTAGGTTTGTTCAAACTTTTTATGAATTAAGCATCTGTTAAGAACCTCTAGTTTGGATAACGTTTGGGTTTTTTCCAACAACTACTTTTTATCTTGGAATTATTGCAGTTATTTGAGTTATTTCATAGGTCTTTATTTCACAGTGTTCTGGTTATGGATTTTTAAAGCTTAAAAGTGGACATAGTTTGCACTGTAACTGTACAGTGAGAGAACTGTATTTCACTTTCCTCAGCAGCCTGCCATCACCTAAAACCATTTTAGCTGCTCAAAAATGATTTACCTTTAAGTAGAGAGAGAGAGCATGGTGACTTTCACCCAGAAAATGAATTATTTCAAAGAAGTCTGGTTCACTTTTTTGTGTTTTTTTTTCTTTCCAGGGAACAGGGAAAAATAAAAACTCACTTGCCACCTTAATTGAGATTTATTCAAAGTGCTATTTTTGCCTGCTCAATATAGTACCCAAGTTACAAGGAAATGTGAAAGAACAGTAAAAAAAGTAAAATGCTGTAATTGCCCTGTTACGAGGCACTTAAAGTGTTTACAGTTGAGATTTGTACAAGCCAGGGAGTAAATGTGAAGTTAAAGGTCTCACAGCCATCTTAATTCAGCTGTTTTAGTTCAGTATTTCGGGGTTTCATTGTAAGAAACTCCGAGTCCAGGAGCTCCTTTATTCCGTGCTGCCCCTGCTGCTATGCGTGGGCTGGGAGAGGTGTCACTCACCCTGCGCCTCAGGTTGTGCAGAATTCAGCTGGAATCATGTTTTCCCACTTGCACAAACAAGATGAGGAAAGACAAGATGCAAAGAGGTGGCAGCATCAATCCAGCATCCTTCCTCCAGTCCTTTCCTCCACAAACCACAGTTCAGTGTGCACGACCCATCTCTGTTCACCTGTTTCGTGGTGGTAGATGCAGTTGGGATTCTCCACACGATGTCAAGAAAAAAAAAAATCTGTTTGTAGTAGAACACAAACCTGCAGCTGAAACTGGTGTGTTAACTCTTGGAAATATTGCTGACTCTTAAGCAGAACCAAAGCCTGTGATATGGTGGATCTGATCTTTATTTACTCTTTGAAAACGCTTTTGTTGCATGTTGAGGATGAACAGCCTGGCACAGCTTTCCTATCTGTTTTGGTATCTGAGACTTGATTTTTCCCAACAGTCACTGCACCAGCTTTACCAGTTCTGCCAAATTATGAGGGGAATAGGAGAATTATGTTCTTGCTTTTTGCTGATTTCAGTCGTTCCCTGTTATACCTCTGGAGCCACACTGAGTAGACTAAGGGGATGCTTAGGAAAATTAAGGTTACTTTCACTTGCATGTTTGTGTTGTTGATCCATTGGGTTTTGTAATTTATTCAGTAAATAAGGACAGGAAATCCTCCTAATACACCCTGCAAACCTGGATATTGCCTTCTCGTAGTCCTGGCTTCGGAAATGCAGTTTTTGCAAGCAAGAGCTTTTGTGCAGAGAATACAATCAAAGCTTTGGCTCAGTTTCTTTTTATTAATCCCTCAGACTGCAGCAGCCAGAAATTCCACTTCAAAGGAACTCCTGAATTTGTTTTGCAAAATGCAGCCACATAGCTTTTGTCAAACCCAAATTTCCCCTTTTTTTTCTTTTCTTAATAGCATTAAAATATGAGGGCTTTTTTCATTGAATATATCCAGGATCCAATAAACAGAGCTTTGAAAGAAACTTCACATTGGTACTTCCCAACTGTGTGGGCTTTCCTTTAATTATAAAGGATGCAGTTCCTGAAGTAATCATTCCTGATTTTCCTGTTTTGCACTAGCCTATTAAAAGTAGATTAAGCTACAGAGGTGATCCTTCCGTAGCAGGGAGGTGATTTGGTTTCTTTATGGGAATATTTAATCCCTGAGATGCTGAGGAACTTCAGTTTTCTAAAATATCTTTATTGACTGACTTTTAGCCCCTTCGAGAGCAACGACTGGAGGTTTTTCAATGAAAATGCTCCTGGCAGCACTGGTGTATGGATAGGGATCTGGGAAGAGGCAGAGCTTTTTCACCCTAGGCTGGGCAGAGTGAGTCACTCACTGTTTAATTTCTCACTCCTGCTTGTTTGGTGCTGCCACAGGCTGTGAGGAGAAGCTCCATGCTCAGCACTCAGCAATAGGAGGTTTAGGCTGGATAGGATTTAAAGTTTTAAGTCAGAGCTGGTCCCAAATCAGGCCAAGCTTGACCTTTGCCTCCACTGCCCATTCTTTGAAAGCAGCATTTGCAGGGGAGAAGAAAAACTTGTGACAGTTTGTGCAAGTAAAAAACCATCTACTTCTGAAATCCAGTATCTCCAGCCTGATCCCAGCACTGGGACTGGTGGCCACGTCTGCCCCCTTGCTCCTGCTCAGGTCAGTGTTTGTAAGGACTTCCTCACCTTCCAGGTGCTCCAGGAACCTCGTGATGAGAGATGAAGGGAGGCAGGAAAGCAGCCCTACTATTTCACTGCTGCTATTATGAAGATGGAAATCTTCAAGATTTCCCAGGGAATGGCCTGATTAGCTGCAGTGAAAACATCTAATTTAAGGGTAATGAAACTTAAGAATAGGCTGTAGACAGATTTGAAATCTCATCATTGGTTTTCTCAGAATCACTCGGGCAATGTTCATCAGGGATGGTCTAAGCCCCATGTGCCAGGCCAGTCCTGGTACAAATACAGGGATTACAGAAGGCAGAGTTCCAGAGAGCCCACCTTTTGATGAAGCTGTTTAGTGTTTGTGAGGAAAGATTTTCCTTGAAATAGGGGAACTCTGGAGCAGAACTCAAATCCCAGAATTCCCTTATATTTTAAGATTAAGCATGTACTTATGAGCTTAGTTTAATAGTGCTATATTATCTAGTTTAAGAGGTAATCGTATGGTGAGGCATCCATGTGTGGAAGAAAACCATCAATTAGTGAGATCCCAGGAATCCAATAAGGAAATATGCACTACTGGGCTTTTCTAAGGTTTAAATGTTTTGGGTGCATGTTCAGTCCCAACCCTCTCACCACAAGGCAACTATGAGTGCTCCTTCCACTGTGCTGTAGCAGACTGGCCTATTTTTATTACAGTTTGTGATAGTTTGCAGTGCACAGTCTAGTTAAAAAATATAGATATATTAGGAAGCAGAACTGTGTAACAAGGCTCTCCCCTGGTCTTCTATTGTCTGCAAGCCTTTCTGTCTGACCTAAAATGTCATGTTTCAAAGCCCTGCTTCATTAGGGTGGCGCCTGCAAGCTGCTGTTTAGGGTCTGTTAGCAGCCCCTGTATAAATCCCCATTTCCAGGAGTTTATAATTCAGCAGTAAAACATTGCTCTAGGCTGAAACTTGGCATATAAAGTCTCAGTGTGGGAACAATTGTGATTTCTCCCTCCTTTATTTTTGCATTTGCTTATACACACACGATTCATTCAGGAGGTTTTTACTGTCCCCTTCCTGCATTTAAAAAGATTAAATGGCCAGGTTATTAATAGTTCAATTCTGACTACTGTTCTTGGCCAGTAAATGGATCTGCAGTGCTGTTAACCAGCTCTGTTTGATGGGTGCAGGTCACTGTTTCACAAACCTGCTCCAAGCTTAGTGGAAACAGCCCAGTGTGGAAACAGCAATGGTTGTTTGGCAGTTAATTAATGCGGGCTCCAGTGTTAATTAAAGCCGGGTCCAGGTCTGGAATGCTGGTGGGATGCTCTGGACACAGTGTCCTGACCCAGCTGCAGGCACAGCTACAATCGAGTGTTCCCTGCTCAGGTATGGAAGAACATGGAAAGGCCTGAAGTGCTACCTGACCTCAGCATGATTTGATCTTATCTTGTGATCCTGTATGGAGTTATCGCTGGGAGATCTGATGGGATACAGACTTGGTTGAAATCATCCTCCCAGCTCAACTGCTTCCTCATCAAAGCTATGTTTCAATGAAATCAGTTATTTCCTCATGTTTTTCCTGGTTTACAGAAAATTTTAGCATGGAAAAAGTAATTCAAATTTACTATTCCTAGAAATCATGGAAAAATTATGTGTTTCAGTCTTATGGAAAGCATTATAGTAACTTCTATTTTTCTTCAATGTTAGAATATTTTTATAGGATATATAACATGTTTGTACTGTAAAATCCTTACAAATAAATGAGTGAGAACAGCAATTTCTAAATATATAATGTCGACTGTGAAGGTTAAAAAGGAGGATTTTACAAGAATGAATTACTTTAGTCAAAGTGATTTTTTTTTTTTTCCTTCTAGAACTGATTTTAGACATTTTTTCCTGATCTAGGTTTTAGTCGCAGTTAAATCATAGTATTTCCTACAATTCCCAGGAAAAGCTTGCTGTACACTGTATTTTTTTTCCCACTTGTTCCTATGCACAGGTGTTTGCAAATGCAGGGTATATTTCCATTAGCATATTAAACGGCAGTAATTCATCAGTGAAATATCCTCGTTACTATGGAATTGAGGCACTCCCCGGACTTTCTCATTTCTTTTCTACTCTTCCTCCCACTTATATTTAATTTATAAAGGTAGCCTTGAGAAGATCAGTTCTCATTAGTATTAATATGATAGACAATACATGAGTACTGCAGGAGATTTGACCAGGTGTGAAGCAGTGTAGTGTGAGTGACTGAAAGGAAACAGCAGGTACCTTCCTGTGCAGATTTCAAAAGCCCTGTATTGGTTTATATCAGATCCAAATTTGGCTCTATTATTTTATTTTCTGCTGCGTTATAATCCCACCTGCTTGTTCTAAACCAAGAGAGTTTTAATTTCCTGTATAATTTTTTTTCCCCCCTGAGTACACTGACTCTACTGGCTTTACACAGCAAGGCTCAGTATGGGCTTTTTCATGCATTTTCTCTTTAATACGTGAGGAATAAATTTAATTCTCTATTTACTTAGCATGGCGTACATCCTAAAGACACTCAACAGCTGGTTCTGGTGGGAGAATATCTGGATGCCCATCAATTGCACATGGGCAGATTTTGTAGACCGTGATGGACTTGTCTTTCCCAAACCACATCAGTTATATGCCACAATCCCATATGCTTTTGTATTGCTGATCATCCGATTCTTCACTGAAAGGTAAGAAACAGAAATGCAATTTGATGCTAATGTTAATCCTCATTAATGCTGAAAATGAGATATCTGTAGATCAATGTTATGTTTTATAGAGGAGGGTTACTTGGCGGTTTACTAGAAAGATCTAGTACAGATAACGTGGCAGGTGAAAAATTGGGAAATATTTTCCTTATTAGGTACGTGTGGCTGTGGTCCAATCCAGAAGGAAAATATTTCTATCCAGCTTTTCTAGAACAGCATTTGGATACTTCTAATTATCTCCCTTCACTAGAGATACAATTAATTCTAAACCATTTGGATTTCCTTTTTCTCTGTCAGTGGAAGGATAGAGATATTTGTCCTCCCAACCAAACCTCTCGTTTGGTCCTGCACCAGAACATTCGTGTGAGGCTGATAGATCCCAGGTGTCTCTTTGTGGCCAAACTAAGCAGACTGAAGGGATCTCAAAGTTTCGTGTGAACATTTTATGCAGATCTAGTAAAGCTGATTCCTTTTTTTCCCCTCACTTTGGCACTGAAAAATGGGTCGCTTCTGCAGCTGGAATCTTATGGGACAGGCAGAGGTTGGCTCCACAGAAGAAAGCTACAATTATGTTAATATTGCAATGTTTTGACATATTTATTTGTATCTTTTTTGCTTTACTTTCTTCCCTTTTTCCTCTAAAAAATGTGGTTATTAGGTTTTTATAATTATTTCAGGGCAGAATGAGGAAATTTGGAATGTCGTAAGTTGGACAGACTTAAAACAGAAGCAGATAAGATCATTCATGCTGGAAATCAAAAGTAATTTGGATCATATGTTCATAACCATTCCCAGCGTCTCTGGAGCAAATGCTTGCCCAAGTGTGTCTCACTGCAGCACTGTTGGAAAGGGCTGCTGAGGGTAATTAGCCTGCACATCTGGCTGCAGGGAACCTGAGGAAAGCTGACCACTGCTATGAGTAATGAGGAATCAATAGCTGATAGCAGCAGGAGGGAGGAGGCTTTTCAGAACACCCTGCCCAAGCTGAAGGGCGAAGCCTTTGGCATGCTCTGCAGTGATTTGGGTTGGAAAAGGGAGGGGAAATAGAATCCATCAGTCTCAGGGAATGGCTGTGTGCCACAGGCTGGATCCAGCGTGGGTGGTGGTGGCCCAGTGAAGAAGATGCCAAGTGACTCTGCCACTGGGAGGAAGTAGCCCAGTAGCAATCCCTGAGCTCACATGGAGAGAGCATCCGGTCTCCCTTTGCTCAACTCCAACACGCCTCTGATGGACACAAAGGTCAGGATGTTTCCTTTAGTTTTATAGCACTTCATGGCCACAACTGCAGTCCTTGGGTCTTCTTTGTTGCATAACTGCTGATAAGATGTGGTTCCCTCTTGGGATTAGCTAGGGAGAGATCCCTTTTTCTCAGTGCCCTGGCACAGTCTATGGCAGATTAAATTGCATCAGATTTGTTTTCTTCATATCCTGGCATGAGAACAGCCAAGGTCTTTTAACTGTGTTGTATTTGTAAAGCTTTTCGCGGTGTGTCTTTTCAGATACGTTGCTATACCTCTAGCAAAAGCCTTGGGTATAAAGAATGTAAGACGTGTGAAGCCACAGCCTAATCCTGTGTTAGAGAGTTATTTCCGGGAGTGCTCAAGACATCCGTCCCAAGTAAGGATTCTCATTCTTTTAAACTCATTTTGCTTTTGGAAAATCCCACTCTTACTGTTTCAATCAGCTCTCAGTAATGACATCATGGGATGAGTTCCAGCTGATTGACAGATGACTTAATTTATTTGGGTTTTTGTTGCTTCTCTGCTGACAAGGGTATATGGCATCCGAAACAGAAAATACATTTAAGATGTTTAATTTTCTGGCATGCTGTTCTAGGTTAGACTGTTAATAATATTTCCAGTGAAGATCAGCGTTCCATCTTTAACTTATTCTGCCTGGAGAAAACTTCAGCTGATGTCTGTTGTTGGAAAGCAGGATCATATTTATTGCAGGCAATAATATCAGAATGCTGGCATGGAAGCCTTTTGATCCCTTATGTTGCTGCATACTTAATCCTGGCTTATGTGAGAAAGAAAAGCAATGCTTCTATTACCTTGCTGTTTGTTTTTAAAATTGAACAAGGAAAAAAGATTAGCCAATGCTTGTCACCTCCAAAAATGAGGCAACTTGATTGCTGATGGGAGGCAGGTACTTCGCTGTGAGTGTGGCCTCAGGAAGTTCATTTATCTGACTACAGTTCCCAAACAATTGCAGTTGTCCTACACTGGTTTTGAAAAGAAATATGTGCTTTCTAGTAATGAGGGATTTGGATAATTATTGGTAGTGGAACCTGGCATTCTGTCCATAACTCTGCTATTCTTTTATTGTGTCTTTTGCCTGATAACATCAGGAATAGATATATGGGTGTTCACACATGAGCTCTTCTCTCCCTGGGCAAGCATCCTGGTCTCAGTTTCATTCCTTCCTTCTGCATGAGTACAGTTTGACATTTGATTTCTGAAAGGAAGCATAGCATTTTTAGACTCCTCAGAGCATGGGAAGGATTCAGGCTGCCTCCTTCACTGTCCAGCTTGGGCACCAGTGTGCCTGGGAAAGCCTGACTGGCAGTTTAGGGCATATGGGCTCTGTTGTGTGGAAACAAAGTCGCTATTCCTGCATGGCAAGCGGAGAGCTCGGAGCCAGCAGTGAGGGCTGGACACAGCGGCTGTTTGCACTTCTGCCCTCCCTGGCAGCTGAGGTGCCTTTTCTCATATTCCAGATGTTTCCCTGAGGGTAGGAGACTAACTGGACTGGCCTCACCTCGACGGAGGCAGCACTGCTGCCACCCACTATTTGCATACTGCCCTTGGCAGGAAACAACTTCCCCAGTGATGAGCCAAAAACTCTCCCTGCTCCTGCAGGGGAGGTCATCCCACGCCTTCTGCACTTGAGAATGGAGGAAAGGGAAGAAGCTCACAGGCTGCTGTGTGGGGGGCACAGAGCACCCTAAAATGCAGGAGTCTCACTGCCTTGTGCTGGGCACCTTGGGAGCACAGAGCATACAGAGACCCCAGAGTGGGGCACCCCAATGGCCACGTGCAGTTCTAGGCCATGCTCCACCCCCAGTTTAGTTCTGGTGTTGGAGGGGGGCAGTCTGGACCTTGCTCAGGACAATACATTGACTTGCATTGGATTTGAGAACAGAGCTCAGGTCACCTTAATTCCAGGCTGCGTCTCATCTGTGAGACTCATTTAAATAGAAACAAATTGTTATTTATGATTAGGTACGTTATTAGGTACAATGTCCACATGTGTTCGTACGTGGCACTTCCCCCTCCAGCCTAAGCTCTCATCTAACAGTAAGAGTTGCATCCCTGAAACTCTCAGGAGCCACGAGAAAGATAATAGAACAGTTTGTGGATCTGTTCACTTTGTGCCTGCTTTATTTATATAAATAAAAATCCAGGGTTTCTGTGAGCATTACTCAAAAATACTCCTCCATGCATATTTAATATTGGTAATATTTTTAAATTAAGATCTTACAACAGTGGGAAGCTGCTCTGTGAACTACAAAATAAATGAAAGTGACATTGGAGTGAATCTACTGCTAACACTGTTCGATTTCTTGCAGTCAGAGATCCAAGGCCTTGCAAAAAAGTGCAACTGCACCATCCATTTGGTGGAGAAATGGTTCAGGAGACGGCGAAACCTTGAGATCCCAACAGTGCTCCGGAAATTCCAGGAAGCTTTGTAAGGAAAGACGATGTTTTTGGTTATCATTGCTTTACTCTTTTGGAAAAAAATGAGTGAGGTCCCCCCTTTCCAGAAGGCTGGGTCTGCTTGATGAGGGTTTTGGTTTCTGAATGCACAAACAAGTCGAAAGGATCTAGTAGCATCCTCCAAATGGTGGTTAAAATATTAGGTTAGGTGTTTCTCCTGGAAAAAAAAAAAACCCTTAAAAATATTTTACAGTTTTCTTCTTTGTGGAATAATGGGTTTGTAGGCTCCTGGTACAAAATGTAAGATGAAAACATGCAGAGAAGAGGAAAATATTTTCCTGTCTGCCAGTAATCATAGGGGAACAAAAATGCTCACCCTGGTTTATGTTTGTACCCATGCTGTCACTTTGGGATGCTGTCATGTGTACAAAGTCAGTTCAAGAGCAGTAATTTTGGCATCCAGACTAAAGGACAGGTGCCACAGCTTGATCATGGGATACTGTGTGAAACAGGAACTCAAACTCACTGCTGAGAGTGGGCCAGTGAGCAGCTTTGAGTGATAGTAATGAATATGTAAAACGTTTCAAAACCTCCTGCATATGATTTTTCACTTGTGTGAGAACTTCCTCATACCTAAACACTTAAAGTGTGATCTCAAATCTCATACAAATTGCAAATCCCCAAATGGGCATGGCTTTACTTACACAGCTCATCCCTTTTGGGTACTGACATTAACTGTACCAGTGTAAAGCACTTTCAAATGCTCTGTGTATTTGGCTTTTCATTAGCATAATTACATTGGCAAAAATTCACCTGATTATAATATTGAACCTCTGTTACTGTAGATTAGCTTAAGGAATGAGGGTTAAAAGTACAGCACAGAGCTCAAAGTTGAGTACTTTATCAAGATTATTTTCTGCGTGAATCAATGTGTTGATGGTTTAGTGGTGTTCTGTCGGACATAAATCCAGTTGATAGACAGAGGTGTGTCTCTTTGAAGTCTGAGTTGAGTAAACTCTCCTGACATGGTTTATGTCTGCTGTTGTTTTGGGGATCAGCTAATTTTGTCTCACAAGTGACAATAAGATTTCCTGCTATTGCTAAAAGACCTGCCTGCCGTGGATTCATGTCTCCAGTAACAAACAGCTGGACTGAAATTCAAACTTGCTTGGCAGCTTGAGTGAGAATGAAGCAAACAGGTTTCTCTTGTGCAGTTTTGCAGACCTTGCTCTGCTCTTTGTCAGTGAATTTAATGGAATATAATTCTCTAGGCAAAAAAAAAAGAGGAACGCAGTTATTCCACGCTAGTAGTCAGTATTATGAGTGTTATGAAAGTTTTTGAAAGCCTGCAATCTCCAGGATCTTTTTTCTGAATCACAAGGAAAATCTGATGAGCCAGATCTAAACCATACTTAAGCTATTAGTGCTCCCAGTTAAGCAACACTGGGGTTTGGAAAGCCCTTGGCATGAAACCTTCACTGCCTTGTAAGATTTACCAGCCTTTAACTCCCCCTACTAAGTTCTTTTTTGTCACATTCACTTCAAGAGAAAAGATTCCTGAAATTAAACCAGGAAATCCTCTTGTATAGCTGTTGTTCAGTGCTCTCTCTGGTGGCCAGGATCGGAGTTTAAAAGGCACCTGAGTAAAATTTGGTGAATTTGGATGAGTTTTACTTCAGGTTTTATTCACCAAATTCATAAAGAAGCTTGGCTAAATGCAAAATGAGGTAGTGCTCTGGCAGTCTTGCACATATAATGAGTTCATCTGAAGTGCTATTTATTGCCAAATGTATTCAATATGTATTTGTAGGGCTGGGGACTAATGGCACAGTCTTGTAGGTGCTCTGTAGTTTGGATCTGATTCAGAAAACCACTTGCACTTTACAATCAACATGGAATCAGTCCTGCCATATCCACTGGACCACTCACAACTCCCTGTTTGGAATGGGAGGCATGAGGGCAGAACCAGTCCCTGTGTAAAGTCTGCCCCATGCCCAGAGTGTTGTGTTTTCAGCATCTCTTGGTTAACTCTGAGCCAGGTATTACTTGTGGGTTCCACTCTCCTCTTCCATTTGCTCTCCTAATTTCCACCATGTACCTCTGAGTTTTTCCTGTCCATGCAGTGGTTTTTGTGTAGTGTTATTTTCAAATCATCTGAGGAAAGTTGGTTTAAAGTTGAGAAGAAAAACAGTTGTTTATCATGAGTATCAAGTGGCAATTATATAATTATTTTCCTGACTTTTCTCAGGTGAGACACATTATGTTGTCTTGCCTCCAACATTCCACATCCTCATCTTTGTTGTTTTTCTCATGAAACACTGTCTCAGTCTTTGAACATCTCATTCTTTCTCCTGGGATATCAACCTGCAGGGGATGTGGGGTTCAGAAAGGAAGGGCTGCTTTTACCACACAGGTTCTCCTCCTCTTCTCTCGTTTGGCACTTCGTTAACACTTGCCAAAGACCACAATCTCATTTTATACATCTCTCAATCCATTGGTACAGTGTTCTTGTGGTGCTTCTCCTTTTCAGTGGGTTTAGGTTTTCTGGGAGCTGCTTGCTGCTCTCCTCTGGGATACCTCTTGTTCTAGAGCAGGTTCTCACCAGGTCTGGGGCCATGTGCCTGTCCCTGTGGTCACAAGCTTTCTTTGCATTGGAAGTCCTGCAGTGTTTGCCTACTGATCTTGCAGAGCTGCTTCAGAGGAAAGGTCAGGCTTGCTCCTACCAAGGGGAAGAGTGGAAAGGAAGGAGTTTTCCATCACCTGTAGAGGTGGGAGTGGGAATGCTTGGGCTGAGGCTCCAGCCACACCCAGTCCCAGGGACAATACCTCCCACACAGACTCCAGAGTTATTACAGGCCAATTGCTGGCTCCAGTCGCAGCATCCTGCTCTGACACCTAAAAGCAGCAACACAGTTCACTGAGATGCACAAGGACTTTTCCCCTTTGCTGACTTAGCAGGCCCATGGTGCAAACCTGGAAGGTTTATCTGCCTTGCTGGATATCCATTTAATCCACAAAATGCTTAGATCAGGCTAAATTGTGGCCCACCTAGTCAAAGATGAGATTTATAGTTAACTGAGACGTTGTAGTAAGATGTAAACTAACCCAGTAGATGTTAATAACTTGTATTATGTTTATCACAACTGATGTTGAGAGAGATGAAGAGAATGAACCCAGGAAAAAGTTTGTGTTCTCAAACATTAATTTTTAGGGGATTCATTACACTTGCTGTGGTCATTCTCTTGATCCCTTCAAGCCTGGCTGGAAAATGACTACTGTCATGACAATCAAAATATCTGTCTTGTGATAATGTAAAATTTCCTACTTTAGCAATTAGTTAAAGCTTAAATATTAATAATGCAGATACAGTTAATATGTGGCAATCCTTAATGTAGAGTGTGAGGCCACATTTATGTGAAGATTGTCTGTGATACACAATGATTTGCAGTAATTCTGGCTCAGGACAACATCAATACAAAATATAATGTTTTCTTCCTATTTTTTCATTTCAATTTTGCAGCTGGCGATTTTCATTTTATCTGACATCCTCCATTGTTGGATTTATATTTCTGTATGATGTAAGTGAACTTTTTGATACTCTATTTTCCACAAAATAATTTCTAGATTTTCTTGAATCCCATTGAAAGACTCTGGTTTCAGTGGCTCTGTGGGTTCAGATCTTTGGTGTATGTAATCTAGATGATGGGCTGCAATATGCACTGAGATTTAATTTTTAAGTTAACTTTTGACCTTCTATGATAAAGGAATTTATGAGTAATCGGTGTTTTTAAGGCAAGCTTGAAGAAGTCACGCAGATGGTTTTACAACAGGCCTTGTTAACACCTACAAATGCATCACGTGGCCGTGTTTTTCTCAGAGGAGACCATAAACCCTTTTTTGGCAGCATTTTTGGGGATCACAGCTATTTATTGACGTATTGCTGCTGAGTCAGAAGTTGGGAATAACAGAGAGAGTGGTGCTTGTAACTCTGTGAGCCCTGCCTGGGGTGTCATTAATTCTTCCCTGGAGCAGCGGAACAGATCCCGGCGTGTCTCTGCTCATCTGGCCCTCCTCTCCAAGCACTGTTTATCATCCTGAGCCACTGGTGTGTGTGACTGGTAAACACAGCAAATTTAATCACTGTGGCAACATATCTTGAGTAATTGCAGTAATAAAACACACACCCACTGCTTTGGATGATGAAATTATGAACTGGAACGTTTCAGGTGTCCTGAAAAGAAGCCAGAAAGCTGGGAACAATATAATGAGTCTGAGATGTAAGTTCCCTTTAGAAATTGGTGGAGAACAATTATCAAGATTACAGCTTCTTAGCCTGCTCCACTTAGAGAGATTTTAAGTAGTGAAGATTTTGAGTTAAGATTATTATTGTTGCTGAGCTGAGCAGTGTCTGACTGATGTGTCTTCCCCAGAAACCCTGGTTTTACGACATATGGCAGACGTGGGTTGGTTATCCGTTTCAGGTGAGCTTTTTGGCATCGGGCCAGTGGCCTCCAGGCATTCCAGGTATTTCCCCACTGGAAGGGGTAATCCACAGCAGCCTTTTTCCTCCACACCGGCACCACCCAAAGAGGTGCGGCACCAGAGCCTCCTGCCTTTTTTTGGGAAGTGCTGCTGACTGTTGCAGGACTTCCCTGGGATCTGCCTGTGCTGCAACTCCCCGCTCCAGCCAGACCACTGTTATGTCCACCCACCCCGGGATAAAGTTACTCACTGGAGATGTTATCAGTGCTCCCAGTTTCAGTGCAGAACCCCTGCACTGCTCCAGGCCCCATGGTGCTTCAAGGCACTCTTATTTTAATAACCTGCCCCATCCCACTGCCTTCTTTGTCCTGTCCTAGGCAGGGGCCAGGAATACAAATAATCGTGCCTCCCAGCTGAGCTTTCCCAGTGCCTGGTACACACCTGCCACCTGGGAAATCTATTGACCCAAGGGAGCAGCCAAGCTCAGCTCTCCCCTCGGCAGATCCATAGGATTTTAGCGTAAATAACTGACATTTCAGTCACGGGATGTGGGAATGTTTATTATGTTAATTGTTCACCAGAATGGAGGGGTTTATTTGCAGTTGTTTGTAATTAAATGCAGAAGGACTCTGCATGTAGTTCTCTGACAAAAACATGGGGAAAAAGCATGTTGAAATCCAGAGGTGGAGGAGGAACTGTGGGAATTGAGAGTTTGGGCTGAGCAAAGGTTAAAATACTTGGCTCTCAGAACATCCTTCTTAATGAAGCCCAGGACGAGAATTTAATTTAGTTTAATTTTTAAAGCAAGACTCAGCAGAGGAGCAGAAGTCAGGAAAGGAAAAAAGAAGTAATCTCACTTGACATTTACTTTTTCCTATTCTCAGAGTTAACTGTGTTTTTCTTCATCACAGACCCTGCTGCCATCCCAGTACTGGTACTACATGGCCGAGATCGGGTTTTACTGGTCTCTCATATTTACCCTTGGGATTGACAACAAACGGAAGGCAAGTGGTTGTGCTTGTTTATAGCTTGAACCTCTGTTGCCGTGAGCGGGGAGAAAGTGTTTGTAAGGAAAAGCACCGCCTGGATAAGGGATTTGGTGCAGCCACTGGAGGGCAGCATCGGTCTGCGCCTGGCATCCCGCACACGTCCATGAATCCCCGGCTGCCAGGGCAGCGCTCGGGGGCTGACAAGTCAGAGACCCTCAGGGACTGTACGTGATCGGTTTTACCTTTATTTTCTTCTGTCCTTCCCAGGATTTTATGGCTCACGTCGTTCATCACCTGGCAGCCATCGGGTTGATGAGCGGTTCTTGGTGTGGCAATTATGTGCGGCTTGGAACTCTGGTGATCTTTGTGCACGACACTGCAGATTTCTGGCTCGAGGTAACCCTGCTATCCAGCTTGCTTTTTTTTTTTTTTTTCCTGTCCTGAATTTTTTGGTTGTTGGGATTTTGGTTTTGGTGTCAGTGACATTTTCATCTTTTTGCCACGAGTTTCATATGATCCCTTCCTATCCCCACAGGGACATTGCTTTGCAGATTTGTTACTTGTAAGATAAAAAAGAGCTTCTAAATAATTTAAGCTGATGCTTTGTTACAAAATCCATTACGAGCAAAGAGCTGAAGAGAACTTCTTCGGTACAGAACAGGGACTGGAAATAAACCTGCATCCCTGGGTTATTCTTTTTTCACTGATAAAATTAGATTAGGTTGTCCACAGTACCACAGAATCACTGAGGTTGGAAAAGACCTCTGACATAGAGTCCAACCTGTATCCGGTATCTTCTGGAAGAAGAAAAGTTTATTCTCCTGGACTGAAGGGAAAGTCCCTTCCCTGCACTAAATATCAGTAGAAGTGTTTAAGAAGTGTCCTGCTCTGCACAGAGCACTGTGGTCACAGAGTTGCTGCTGGGTTTCTTGGAAGACAAACACAGTGTTTCCTTCAGTAGAATTATCCCGAGTTTATAACATCAGGTTTGAGAGCACAGTTTCATCATCTCTTCTGGTGGCAGTGCCAGTGTAAGCAGCCCTTGAAGGCTGTTACCTGGCACTGTCCATTTCTGTTCCTGATACTCTATCTTACTGTCTCAGAACTGATAATTGTGGGGTTGTGCTAATAATTAATAATGTGCTAACTAATAATTGTGTGGGGGGGGTTGTTGGACTTGGGACTGGTCCAGATTAAAGAGGTTTTCTTTCTGGGTTACTTTTAATCCTGAACTGTTCCTAGGTCCAATTAACTGTGTGGCCTTACAAACAGTTGGTTGACACCTGGTAGAACAGCACTCAGATGGAAACTGGAGTTGAGTACCAGAATAACTGAATCCAGCCCTGCCACTCAAAAGAAGAAGAGAAGTAAATCAAGCTGCTGTTTAAAACTTAGGCTTGGCACATGGAGCGTTGCTCACACTTGAAAAAGCTGCTTTGCTCAACAGTGCCCAGGGTGGTTCCTAACGGAGCACGGAGAGCTGGATGGTTCATTTAGGGGAGAAGCAGCAATTATAGCCTTTATTAGTGGGGTAGAGACCAGCACTGAGATCTGCTGCTCTCAAAAAGGAGAAGACAGGAGCTGAATTAGGCCCAGAGAAGGGTCAGTAACAGGCATGTCCCAGAACACCTGCATTTAAGGGGTCACTGCCACTCCTGAGTGTGCAGGTGTAGCCAGCAGCTTCTCCTGGAATTCAGCCTGTTTGGAATCTGGTAGACAAATGAGGAATTATCTGTGTTCTAAAGAGCACTTTGTGTTTCCATGACACTTTATATTCTGCTTGGAGAGCTGTTCTTTAGGGCTTTGATGCAGAGTCTTTTCCTTCCAAACGAAAGGAGAAATATAAACAAAGAATCTGGTCTGATGCTGCTTTATTAGGTATCAGTAAAATGATTGCTTTACATGTCAAACTGGGAGGAAATATTCTTCCTGCTTAGGTGGAAGATGAGTCTTTATTTATGAAAATGCAGAATTTATTTCAGAGAATATTTATAATACATTTGGGGGTTTTTATCCACTGCAGGCAGCCAAAATGTTTAATTATGCTCGCTGGGAGAAAACCTGCAACATACTGTTTATCATCTTTTCTATCGCATTCTTCATCACCAGGATCATCCTATTCCCCTTCTGGTAAGCAATATTTAATCCAGTCACAGGCTTTTACTTCATTCCCACTCCCCCTGAAAGTTTAGTGTTGGTTGTGATGGACAAAAGAAAGGAGGGGACTGGACTTGAAAATTCTGCTAGCGAGAAGATTGACAAAAACTGTGATTTTCTTTAAAAATTCTTAAGTAAAAATAGTTTTAAATGAGCCTCTTGAACACAAATAAAGGCTTTTATGTATTATTTAACTTGGTTTTGTAAATAGCAGTTAAATGCTATGAGCCCCTGCATTTTCAAGGGGATTGAGCTCCTTCACTGAGAGAAGTCATTTTCCCTTTCATTCCACCCCTTCTGCTGCAGCTGCAGAGTACAGGGTTGTAGTTAACTTTTCATAGAACCTTCTTTCTTGCAGCCCAGTCCTTGGGTAGTGCCTCACCTCACTCACATGAGGAGCACTCAGAGAAGTTTAGGTGAACCAATTAATTTATGAAGTCAGCACAAATAAATCTTAACTTGCTAAATACTTGCATGCCTTTGGAGTGCTATGATTTAATCTGCTTTAGAGTATCCACATGGGTGCTTAACATGTTTATCTTTTAAAAAGTGTTTAATGTGTTTCACGTTCACAGCTCTAATTTGCCCCTCCCTGCACATGGACAAACCCTCAGAGACTCAAGGTGGTTAAATTAATAGTTCTGAACATTGATCAACATAAGGCTTTAATTTCCTGTAGTTTTTTCTTTCAGAAATGCTGATGTCTTTTACTTTATTGTTGTTTTTTTAATTAACTGTACAAGTGATCTGCAATCATTTTGCTTCACTGAGTTTCTTGTTCTTCAGTTCTTGAGCTTGGAAGCAAAACATGATGAGATTAAAGGGACTCAAAAAGCCCCAAATAATATAGAAGTAGTGAAGTCTGAAGATGGACAAAACATATGTTAATTAACGAAAAGCCCTGTTGCAAAGCCTGTAGGATTTTCTCTGGAGTGTGGATTTCAGATTAGAGAGAATTTACACTGAAAAAGGCATAGACAAGCTCTGAGTTGCACAGTATCTAGACCACACAGAGATGAAGATCTGAAAACCAGGGACTTTTTCTAACCTCACTTAGAATACTTTCATGCCAGACTCGAATTTCTCATCTTCTGAAGTCTATATTTCCACAGGGATGCATAATCTAGTTAAGGCAGGGCTTGTTAATTAATCTACCATCTTTGCAGAGCTTTTTAATATTAATCAGTCTGGAATATGAAATTAAAAATAAGTGTAGATAGCATAAAGAAGAGCTCTTGCACCATAACACTGATCTTTATTTTTTAGGATTCTTCGTGCTACACTGTATCAGCCTACCTACTACTCCACAACTCCTGTCATAGCATATTTTTTATTCAATGGGATGCTATTGATCCTCCAAGGCTTGCATTTATATTGGGGTTACTTAATTTTCAAGATTTTGAAAAGGTTCGTTTTCCTGAAGGTAAGAAATTTTGTTTCTTCAGAAAGATGTGTGAAGTATCAAACAGATGCCACTACCCCCAATAGATTTACTTGGAATTTTATTGTTTTCCTGACCTCTCAAGTCAGCATTTCTGATAGGGATCTACAAAGCAGAGAGATGTTCAAATGTGCTTTGTACCTCTCATTGTCACACCCAAGGTCTTGGTTGGAATATAAAAACTTCAGCTGGAATGTTTGGGGTTTTTTTGCCTGTATTTTATGTTTTGTACAAATAATAAATGAGAAATGAGCTCTCCCAAAAACTGATGCCCTAAGATGGTCTAGGAATTCCTGTGTTCTGAGTGAAAGCAATCTTTTGTCACTGGGCTTTGTAGCAACTTACCAAAAAAGAAGAGAAGTAAGTGATGAGAGTTTTGACTACATTTTTCTGCAGTGTTTAAGTTTCTTCATATTTGCCTAAATCTGAGGTTAAATAAACTTGAACACTAGTTTTGGATCACAAAAACCATATGAAGCATATCTGGTATTACATTATGACTCAATGAAATAATGTCATGTTCAGCTAGAACAGGGGAACTGTGCAAGTCTGGTGCTGCCTAATCTGCTTTTACCTTGTAGAGAACTCATATGGGAAAAACCTCTGAAGAAAACTGCCATTTATGTCTCATTTGATTGCCTGAAGTAGTGACATTTTCACAAGGTCTCATGCTGTGAAGTGTGCAGTGGGGTGCAGGGTAGATAAAATATTTAGCAAAAAGCATTAAGAGAAGGACTTTGGAGAATGTCTCTAAGATTTGGCACAAATATTGATAGGTATATTTTTCTAGTTATGACAATTTAAGTTGTGCTGTTGAAACATGATATTTCTTCTGAGGCTCAAGAAGCTAAAACTTAATTGAACTGACGGTCCTTTGTTTTGAAGCAGTTAATGTTGTGAAGCATCTTAAGGAAATAGAAATATTCCTTTCTCCCTGTATTTAATTGTTGTTTGAGTGCTAACAGGAACCATCCTGTAATTATTGGATTTTTGGATTCCATCAAATCTTATGCAAATAGACAGCTGGGTATCATAGGGAGACCCAACATCTGCCCTAGAAGTTACAAACTCAGACCTTGTTAGACAGCAAACAGCAGCACAGAAGGGACAAATGTGTGGAGGAAATGTGTTGCTCTGCCTCTAAAACAAGCTTCTATGTTCTCTTAGACACTGAGAATCTTGTATTTCTTGCGTGTCATTTACCTCTGTTTGACCAATTACTACATTATTTCTGGCCTGACTTACTGAGTGGTAAAGTGCTCCTTGTTTTCTTTTGTGATTTTGGCCTTGTCTCTGTGCTGTTCTTGTTCTCTGTGCACAACCCCTCTGATGAATGGAGAGACACTCCCGTGCCTCCCAGCTGAGGAAGAGGAAGGCTCTGGCAGAGCTCTCCGTCCACACTGGTTGGGGTTCTGAGAGCACAGTGCACGAAGGTGCTCAGATGCAGTGGTGAAGAGGACGTTGCCAGGCCAGCTATAAAAGGCTATAAGGCCACTCTGCCCTGCCTGCTTATGTGCCTTCGTAAGGGGCAGAAATGTTTTATTTTGAGATAGGAGCTTTGTTGTGTTCATCACTGCTAAAAAATGGGAAAGCACCAAGCTTGCATCCCTACCACGGATTTTTGATTCCTTATACAGCTCTCTGAGAAGATGGTTTCCAAATAACATTTTTACAGTGGTAGCAGCAGCAGCCTGGGCCCTTTTCAGTCTGGATGACTTCAGCTGGCTTGCATGTGCAGCCTGTTTTCCATAGCAGTGGCAAACTTGGCTGTGAAAGCAGCCAGTGCCTCCAGAGCTGGAAAGGCAATGTTGAAAAGAATGGTGTTGGCAAGGCAGCGTTTTTATACCAACATCTTTGTTATGGAGGTGCTGCACACAAATAGCTGCTGCTATTTTAGGGAAATACCAGTAGACCATCATCCTGCTGTTAGAAGGGGTTTGTTTCTCTGCCCAAGACTGCCTGTTTTCTGAATGAAAACTTAGCGATTTTTGATATTTTTCTTGAAGCAACAGTTAGCTACTTCAGATGGAAAAATGAAGTCATGGTGTAACTGGGAATAGAGACTTCTGTTGTTGTTTAACTGAAGGAAGCTCTGAGCATAGAAGGGTGTAAGGAATTTTTTCAGTGCCCTCTGTGCCTTGAGCCATCCTGGAGTTTTGGGGTCACTGCAGCCTCGAGAGCTGGTGGCTTCTTCCACACTTTACTCTTCGCCCTGAGGAGGAGATGGCTTTTGACTGAGAGTGGCTGGTCAGAAGCTCTTCATCTCAGATGTCACCTCCCCCTGCACCAATAGAGGGGACAGTTATCCTCAGCCCTCTGGGATAGCTGCTCAGCCAACTGACTTGCTTCGGCAAAGAAGAACTTGGACTAAAAATCTTGCATTTTTCCTCCTCCCAAATACTGCAACAAGAGATGGATGAAAATGAAGGAAAAGGAAAGAAGGGAGATGATCTTCTGCCATCCCTGTGTCTCCTGTTTTCTCAGCCACGGGAGTCTCTGGCACAGGGACTGGTGGCCTCCAGGCTCATGGAACCTGTGCCACCTTTCCCTTGGTGCTCTGGGAATGCCCTGACAAGGGGGAGTTCTACATCCACAAGCTCATCTGTTCTCAGCTACTTCACATTAAAAAGCTTTTTATTTTCCATGGGGGTAAACTTGAGGGTACAGAATTAAATTTTTCAAATCCATTATTCTTACCTCTGGAAAATATAAATGTCCCCTAAATGTCCTTTCTCATATGACATTTGTGACCTTGTGTGTGAGTAAGGCCTGTAAGAAAAGCTCTTTGAGGTCAGACCTGTAGCCATGTACCAGTTCTGTTTCAAGAGGAAGGAGGACATTCTTCAGTGTAATTTCTTTTCAAGTTAGGTCAGACAATTGCAATGTTAGCTGCTGGCTGCCATCTTGATGTCCAAGGTCTTTTGTTGCTAGGAAACTCCGTGTGTTTCTGTAATATTGTTCAATTACATGGTTAAATTACCCACTTGTATCAAGTTTCAAGCACCACTGAAACATGTCTAGTCATCATGTCTGCACATATGAGAATATTTTAGGAAAATTGAAAAAGCATATAGAGAAGTATGTACATATGCACTGATTTAAAACATCTCGCCAGGAAAATCCCATGGAGATTAAACGTTTTATTTCCAAGGTCAGAAAAAGGGAGTGAATGACAGCAGCTTATAGCCACATTATTATGGCAAATTAAGATGTAAAATATATGTTAAACCCATTACACACTGAGTTAAGGTTTTGAGACTATGGTGCTTTAAATCTTGAAAAATATGTGTAAGTTGTAGGAAATGGGCATGATGTCCACATGTCTTGGATACTTCAGGGCTGATGCAAAGTCCATCAGTGGAGGGTAATGGCAGGTTTCTAACAGACTGCAATGTGTCCAGGAATAGGTTTTCCTGCTCTTGTAATTGTTTTGCCACCATCAGACCACCTTCAAGGAAAGCAGTGAGCTGCTCACTAATGGCTGCTGTTATTTAGGAGTCATCAGCAGCAATTTTCTTGGATTCACTGTGGTTCTTTCCTCTTCCTGAAGCGGAAAAGACCCTGCACTGCTGTAGATCAGGATTTTGGACTTGTCACTCTTTAAAAAACCTGTCTATGTTCAATATTCCTTTGGCATTTTGTACTTGGTAATATTTCTAAAGACTGGTTGGGCGTATCCTTGTCCATGGTTTGTTCATTCCTTATTTGGCCCAAATTCCCAAGGCAACAGTGAGAGTTAGTGTTCAAAGAATGACTAAAAACAGAGTAGGGGAAACTGAAAATGATAAGAAAATACTATTTTGGGTTGAAATGAGAGCTGTGAAGTGCTTGTTATGATACTTCTGCTGTTCCCAGCCATCATTTTTCTACTGCAGCATTTTTCCTCTTACTTTTTTTAATGTTTGATCTGCTTGCATCAAACAAATTGAAATTTAATGAGAATTAGCACAGTCAGTGAGAAGTCATTCCCTTCAGAAAAATGCCATACTACAGGACTTAAACAGGGGACAGGGTTTATTTCCTAACCTAGAGGCATTTTTGTTTTTGAACAAGAAAACAAAAACCTAAGATTTTTATTTTCTTTTACTGACGTGTTTTGTTAGGCCTGTGCTGCCCAGTGGCTGTTGGGGTGCTGGTAAAACAGACCAAGAGGTGAACTTGCCTCTATTCCAAGTGGCTGCTTTAAAAGCAGCAATACATTTTAGAGGGTAATGATAATCTAGTGAGTTACATTTTCATGACTGGAACTGGGAAGTTGTGGAAAAGTTTTCCTGGATATTTTGTTGTTCCCTTCTAGACTGGGAAGGGCCAGTACACATTGATGTTCTGCTTTGCAGTTTGAGTTCTCTCAGCAGAGGGTTAGCACAAACACAGGACAGGTTGAACTAGATTAGTAGGGGTTGCTTTTTCTCCATTTTAAAGGAGAACAGGTTCTGGAGAAGTTGAATTTGTTGGTTCTCAACAGATGAATATTTATGGCAGATTTTCTCATGAGGATAGCTAATTAGGGGAACAAAATAGGCCAAATGAAAGCTTTCCCTCTTAGACATAAAAACCAGTCAATCTGGGAGCCTTCCCAGTTGGTTAAAATGATTGCCCTTGGGATGTGAGCTGTTTAATAGCCTGGGGATGGGAGTTAGCCAGCCAGGTCAGCAGTGTGGAGGCTTGTGCCCTAGTAAAGGGAAATTACTTCCTGTTATGACTTTCTTTCATCTGCATATTTCCTATTCTGCTCCAGCACTCCAGTTAAACCCAAAGCCTGGCTGCGTGTCTCACTTGATGCTGCCAAATTCATCCGAGGGAGGAGGGTGGAAAGCAGGCAGAAGGAGCATAGAAGAGTTCAAGGTTTGCTGGCTGGTATTAACAGTGATAGGAAAGGAGCAGAGAAGATGGGGAGCCCTGGAGTCCTGCCCTTCCAGGGATTTGGAGTCAAGGCTGCCCCCAGCCATGGATATTCTCAAAGTGTGTAGCCCAGCAGAGCCTGTCAAAGAGGAAAAGCCACCAGTTCTTCTCCACTGTGCCAATCCAAGAGCACTCTTTGGTCTCTGGAGCCTCAACCAGTTTTCCTGGCACTAGGAGTCAAAAGGCAGATTTCTATTTAAATCTTTACATTTACTCCAGATTCTGAAAGGGGTCAGCAGCTGAGCAGTGACTTCCAGGGAGGTGTGTTATATATGCTTAGTGTATTGTATGTTATACTACACACTAAAATACACTTTTCAGGTTTCAATACTGCTACAATGTTCTTTGCTGGATTTTTAAAAAATTTTTTTTATAAACTCTGCTTCGAATGCCCATAATTCCACAACATTTTTCACTTGAACATTATATAAAAATCAGGTAAAGCTTTGAAAACCTGGGTTAAAGGCTGTTGTGACCATTGTGGAGGAATGAACTAAAGAGAAACGGCAGAAAATAAATTGTGAGCATTTGATTGTAATAGATGGGTGGTGAAGGTATGGGGGTGGGAGCACTGGGCAAAGTACCCTTCCACAGCCCTGTTGTGCACACACAGGACCGTGCAGGAGCAGCCTCAGTCCTCTGGCCAGAGTCCAACAAATTGGGGGTGTGGATGCTCCCTTTGCCTGTCTCACGTTGGCCATGCCATGAACAGCTCTGATGTGCTGCAATAAAAGTCTGCTCTTTCCAAAGTCACTGAGTTTGACTTCAGTAGGAGCTGCAGATGACCACTGCCTCTAAGAATAGAATCCCAAGCCTCCCTGCAATCCTGAGGCTTCCTGGCCTGGCCATTCCCGCGGTGTTGATCTGGGGCCAGGCTCTCAGCTGGTAGGAATGAGCACAGCTCAGTGAGATTGTGTCAGTTTTCACCAGCAATGGATCTGGCCAAACAAGCACCCCTGCCCCTCTCTGCGAGTTCCCTGGCACAGGGCAACTCCACTTCTAGTAAATCCCCGATCCAAATGATTCTTTTGATGTGCAAGTTCCTAATTCAAAGAAAAGACAAATGCTGGTAAAGTTTTTGTTCTAAAATTAATTGCTTTACCTTGCTGTTCAGAGAAGGGTATTTGCTGACAGATTTTCTGGCTTCTCATTTTAACTGCTTCTATCTTTTAATTTTCTAGCAGGATCTTTATGAAATGTTTCATTTCTTGCTAGTTTTATATATACACCTATATAAAAATTATATATATGTAATAGTGTGCATATGTATTTATTTTTTCAATTGCCAAAAATCAATTCATAGAGCAAGCCCTAAGCCTTTACAGAACTTTTGATGCCTTCATTTACTATTTTTAATATATTCTGCAGAGGTTTGAATTATGACTTTGTTATGAGGTGAATAATTCTTATACTTTCAGAGGGAGTTACTGAACTGCAATCTGGTGAATCGATTTAAGAAAAGATTGAAATAAAGCTAGTTAATGATAGGTTAATATTAATTGAGAAAAAAGTTGTTCTGTCTTGTATTTAAAGAAAATATTTCCCTAGGAGGACCTAGGCATGCTCCGTAATCATAATTACATGGCAAGAAGGGAGGAAATCCTTTAAAGGAGCAGTTTGTCCTCTGTAACACAATTGTAGTGACTTTTGATCAGGCACGGGACACTGCAGGTTCCCCAGAGCAGGAAGCACAGAAGGCAGCCTGAGCAGGCAGGGATGGGTGTGAAGCAGCTCCAGGGTGGGATTCGTCTTGTGTAACTTAGGCTGTGCCTACCACAATTTCCAGGGTCCCTCTGTAATCAGCAGGGGAAGAGCGGTGTCCCCATCTGTCTCATTTGGCTCAGTGACGAAACTGCTTAAAACTTTGTTCACTGGGTGCTACTTAAAGTATTCCATATCCAGCCTTGATATCAGGGTGTTTACAAGGACTGTATGGAAATGATTTTAGGTATTGTGATATGAATATAAGAAAAAAACCCATTAGTTGTTAGGTATGCGACTGAAAATTAGATTGATGTTTAAGTGTGGATATAAAGTTTAGATGCATCACAACAGGAATGCAAGTCTGTCTAAGCATGTAGAGAAATGTCCCTGTTGGACAGAAGTGCCTGTCACATACCTGTGCTTTGTGGTCTCAGTCCACAGTGCTGCAAGGCTTCTGTAGGAATACTGTTTAGCAGCTGTGTTGTTTCCAAACATTAATTAAGTGCAGTATCATACCTCAGTGGGAACAGCATGAGTGTCTGATCAGCCGTTCTGTAGCCAAAACAGCATTTCTAAGGAGGAAAAGTGCATGTTCTGATAAAAGTTCATACCACTGAACTCCTTGGCTTAACGCGAGTTCTGTCCTAGGGTAAAAAAAAGTTCACCATAGAGAACAGCATCAAATGCCTCTTATATTGTTCTTTGTTTCTTTGCCAAGTGTGGATTTAAAACTGGAATAATTCAAGAAGCAGTGGGACATTATGACTCACTCGGTACCCCCTGGGCTTTTGACATTATCGTAAAGCCCCGTACGCCGCAGTGCGAGGTTTAGTCAGTGGATTTCAATAACTCAGCCAGCAGACTCGGCTGAAACCACAGAGAACATGATTAGCTGTAAACAATGACTTAGTTCTTCAGAACATTCGGGGCATTAGAGCCCCAATTCCAGGTGTGCTGTGCTGAGTGACACCACCAGTGAGGTTTTCTTGGGGTTAAATTCATCCTGTCAGTCAAACTCAGGGACATGTTCTGGTAGTTTTATAAAGCTATTCTTTTCAATAATTGTGGAATTAGTGTAACTTTTAATTTGTTTTTTACAAGTCTTCTTTGAGTTCCCTCTGAAAACTGTCAGTGGAAATCTTGGGGAATGGGTATTACATAGAAGAGATAGACTAAATAAGAGGACTTTCTGCCACAAGATGTCCAATACAATTAACTTAGCAAGTCTGCATCTTCATTTAAAAACTACAGAAAGCAGAGTCCAACTGTGCATCTTCCATGGAAGATAAACATTATTTATGTTGCCTAGTGTGTATGAGCTGAAAAGGGAAATCTGTATTTCCAGCCTGGAAGATTTTATTGGAAAATATAAGAGTTTGCTTGAATCCAAATGTATATTGGTTGGTCTCAATAGGAAAGTAAAGACTTATTAAGTCATATGTCAGCTGAGTTGAATTATTGATGTTGAATTCAACATGTTGAACTCAGAGATTCATCAGCTTTATAGTATTATTTGTTAGAAAAGTACCCCCTTCTATCTATTTGGACTGACTTTTTATTATCTCTCTTGTTTATTATCTCTTTTATTTGAGGCAGTGGTTGCTGACCTGACTAATAGCTTTCATCTTTGTACTTCAAGCTGTTTCCATATGTGCAGGTGCTGTGGAATTTACTGTCTTTACATTGAAAAAGCAAGATCTAGTCAATGTGTTTGTGGATGTTTAAATGAAAATATTTTTAAGGTAGAATTAAGGTATAAGGTTCTGATTTTAATAGAAGATACGTTTAACAGTCAGGAAATTACAACTAAATGTTAAGAATAAGTATTTAAAAGTCCAAAAATCTAAATTTCACCAGATTAGAAAACAAAATTCTGGAATCAGCTCTGAATTGTTTTGATACATCAGTACTTGGTAGGAGAAATCCAATTAAATGTGTGGGTGTAAACTATGCTTGACCCAAAAGATTAATCGGTTCTAGTCTTGTCTAGTCAGGGGCCAAATTGAAATCTTCTTATGCTGCTGAGAAGCCTGGAGTCAGTGTTGATCCCTCCAGGTGAGTTAGGTCTGGAACATCTCCCACCACTCACATGGACACAGTAAGAATCATGGAACCACAGAATTGGTTTGGGTTGGAAGGGACCTTAAAGCTCATCCCATCCCACCCCCTGCCATGGGCAAGGACACCTTCCACTATACCAGGTTGCTCCAAGCCCTGTCCAGTCTGGCTTTGGACTCTTCCAGAGATCCATCCACAGCTTCTCTGGGCAATCTGTGCCAGGGCCTCCCCAGCTTCGTGTAGAACTGACAGTGCATTTGCTAGCAAGGGCCCTTCCCCTTCTGAGAAACCAGAGGCATGTTGCTAAGGCTTCCTCTCTGTTTGTAGGATCAATCCACGTTGCTACAATACATTTTTGCCTTTTTAATACTGCTTGGCACTGTCTTTCCCTCTGCTCTTACACTGTGCCCTTGAACTACCCTGCTGTGGCAAATACGGAGCTGTGGCTGCAGTGTGACCTCAGCATGCACTGGATGAAGGTGCCACATTCCCAGTAAAGGGGGGCAGGAGGGAAGGGTGGTGTTTGCTCAGCCCCACTTCAGCAGTGAGGTTCCCATGGTGTCAGCAGCCCAGGGGACAAGAAACCAACACTTCCATCAGTTGTCAGCACAGCCGTGTCCTTCTGCTGCTCTCCTCAGCTGTAGCAGAGTGCAGGGCCAAGGGCTTGTCAAGAGGGAAGTGATTTCTGAGTGCTTTATTGAGAGACAAACTTGTACAATTAGGAGTAAATTCTCTGTTAGTTTAGATGGAGATTTGACCAGTATTTTTCTGCTTACAAGAGGCTGGGAAGTGGCCTATGAATTTTGTTCATGTCTTAACTTCAAGAAGTGTTTTTCCATGGTGAAGTCACTTAGAAGGTCCTTTACCGTTCATATAGTGCTAATGACTTCAGTGATACATGTTCTAACAGCAGTGAAATGCAAGAAGCCAAAACTACCTTAACAAATACGGTTCATTTAACTAAAAGAGGCAGACTGAGCAGCAGGTGGAAGGGTTAAACAAAAGGAAAAAAGATTATAAAAGTTTGCGGCTTTGGCTTCACTACAAATGGCTCTCTTGCAGACTTTATAGCATTAGTGTTGCTTCTCATAAACCTTGAAACCATTCATCCATTTAGAAAGATTAAATTGGTTAGTCATCCAGAACAGAAAACCTACACATCCATTTTGTCTGTTACTCTAAACCAGCTGAAGTATAATAAATGCAGTTGATGCCATTAAACTAAAGCATTGAGTATTAATGATGGCCTCAGCTGTGGTATTTACAGTTTGCCAGCTCTTGTGTTCCTGATAGTATATTCATCTGCTGCTGCTCAGGGACAGTCAGAGCCTTTGAGTTGGAAAACATGAGTTTAATATATGATGTGAGGGGCTCAGAGAAAACATCTTGGTATTAAGGCGGGGAAAATCCTAGAAATGTTACAATTTTTGTTAGTATTAGAAGGTCAAAGTT
Source organism: Aleadryas rufinucha (assembly GCA_013397815.1). NCBI lineage: Eukaryota > Metazoa > Chordata > Aves > Passeriformes > Aleadryas > Aleadryas rufinucha. The sequence goes on from VZTH01000332.1 coordinate 364,049, forward strand.
AAGAGGCACAAACTTCACTGAGGATATCTTAATATATTTATAATGGTCTGTTAAACAGTTTGCAAAGACAGGTTTGTTTGGATTTCCAGTTACAGATGAAGCTATTGCTATTTCAAGTTCTGTCACTTAAACAAGCCAGACAGAAATGGCCAGACTCTCCTAAAGCAGGAATTTGTAGAGGCGCTTGGTCAGGAAGCAGGTTTATTGGTACAAATACAGTAAAAATTAGATTTAGTTTAGCACCATTTTTTCTTGATTAGTATCAGGATTTCGGAAGCAACACTCTTTCCCAAAATTAAGAAATTTGCAGCCATTACTTCAGAATACAAAGAAATTTAATTCTGCTGCTTTGAAATCTGTAAGATGTTCTCTCAAAGGCAGGGATTTACAGTGGGCTGGAAAAAACATGACATGTTTTTTAATTACTACATATAGTGCCTTTAATCAGAGCATCCAGCTTGACGGCATTAAAACTGGGAAGCAAACGCTATCCGAGTTTCCAGTTCCATGCTGGAAATGCCAGCTCATTCCTATAGGAAACAGGAATCAATATCACATCCTGGCCATCATCCAAAGCAGAGCAGTTTGCCAGCTGTTCTTAAGCACATGCTTGAGCACCAGCAACTTGTGTGCAGCACAAGGAGGGACTCCAAATGAAATACCACAAACTTCCTTGACTCTATTCCCAGTGAGCCCCAAAGTGCTGCTCCCTGTCACTGCCCCCAGTGCAGCTTCAGGGAGATGAGAGCACTTCCAGGGAGTGCAGTGGATTTGGCATCAGACGCTGCTTAGGATTAGTTTGCTTTTCTTTCTGAAACATTTCTGGTGGCAGAAAAGCAACAATCCTCCCCCCAGCCCCTCAGCATTTGTCTTTTACTGCAAATACAAATGGCAAAAATACCAGGAGGGAGCGAGGTGATCTGAAAGAGCCAGAACCTCATAAATTGTGTGGGAAAGGCTGTCTTGCCTTTTCTCTAACTGATGGCATGCCAAGTTTATTTTACAGTATTTACAGTAAGATTTGTTTGTTTTGATACCCTTTGTAAGTTGTTAGGGAAAAGGCAAAAGAAAATCTCCAGGAAGTTTATAGTTTGTGATGAGCCAGAGATCAGGCTTTAATTTGCTTTCTAGCCCTATACCTTTTACTAAGAGTGTAATATATAAAGGGATATGAGATTGCAATTGGATGAGTTATTACTGGGCTGTTATTTATTTTCTCTGTATGAATTTGCTGCTTAAGAAAGACCTCAGAGCAGCACGCTAAGGAAGTGGAATTGTTAGTTCGTTCTGAGAGCAGATCCAGGAGGGGCAGGAACAACCCTGCTTTCTCCTCCCTGCGTCACCGCTCTGACCTTGGCACTTCACAGGGAGAACGAGCAGCCTCTGCCTGTGTAGCTGAGGTCCAGATGGATGACATGAGAACAGATTTATCCATGATAGACTGGTCCCAGTGTGGCTGTGCAGGCAGGGGATTTCTGTGCTGACATTCCTGCCAGCTCCAGCACGTGGCTCGGGAGGCAGCACTCTCTCTGTCATGAGGAGAAGCCCCAGGTTTCCCTCAGACCCAGCATCCTGCAGTACAAAAAGACAAAGTGGTGCCTGTTCTTGGTCACCACTTAGGAATCGGGAATAAGGAAGTGTTTTCTGGATGTACAACATCTCTAACTAGAGCATTCTTGCCCAAAGTCTGTGAAGCAGGTCACCCATTGGTGTGGAAAGTCTTCCAGGCAGGTGCTGCTCTTGTGAGCTTGTGAGCTGAAGGGAAAATAGGGGTGTTTGGGTTTAATGCTGAAGCCTTGATTGTTTCAAGCAAACTTCTGAACACATTGTAGGGCCTTGGGTTATGGCAGGAGTTGAGGAATAGGAGACTAATGGTGTATTTTATGTGCTGTGACAAACAGCACAGCATGGTCTCACCTCTCCCTGAAACACAGGGTAGACATGATGACTTTTCTCTGTGTGGTGGAAATATTCACTGTTTCCATTTTTGACTGTCTGGGATGAAGCATGATTGCCAAATGTTAGGAGCTGTCCCTATGGAGCTGGGCAGGGATTTTCCTAAGGCCAGACTGCCTTGCTGACCCCTTCCATCCCTGCTCGTGGAGCAGCTGTTCTCCTCCTGGGCAGTTTCCTTAGCAGGGTGATTAACCCAAGATATGCTATAGCTGTACAGACACAGCCTCCCCTGTGCCAGTGTTGACGTACTGTGTACACCACTGAGCAGGAAAGAGCATTTTAGGGTCAGCAAGTGTCTTTGAGTAAAGCTGGTGCCAGGAGACGCTGGCACAACTCATCACTGTTTAGTTTACACCTGTCAGAAGCAGGCAGCCTCTCAGCTCCTGTGTTTGGGTGAGTGTACTCATCATATTTAGCTTTTAAACAGTATTCTTTTCGTCTTCCCTGCACTTCACAGCTGTTAATTAATCCCACAGCACCCAGGGATTAATAGTAACACTTTACAGGGAAAAGCAGAAACGAGCAAGAAGGGGTCAAGTGGCTGGGTTGAGGTCATGGAAGCAGTTTTGACTAAAGAACATTTGGTTCTGCAAGATTAAAGTGTTGTTAAGTGATGTCTCCTTGGATGTCAGCCTCCATTTTGGGGGCAGGGTGTGTTTCTGGGGGGCAGTAGAGTATGTTTTCTTCTGTTTTCTTCTCCCTAGGACTTGAAAGATGATCGGAGTGATGAAGAGGAGGAAGATTCTCTTACAGATACTGAAGAGGAGTCCACAAAGAATGGCAACAAGAACAGCAGTGGGTCAAGCAAACACCTCCTAAGCAGCAGTCACCACTAGCCCTGTCCTGCCTCACCTCCTGCAGTGATTTCTGCTCTGGTTTTAGCCCAACCTACAGGATAGGATTTAAGTCAAAAGGCTTGTGAGAGACTGTGATTGATTTATTGTTGGCTACTGGACCTGGAGAAAAGCCCAGTTTAGAGAGGAGGGAGAAATTGCATAACATGACAAAATGTGTTAATGACCCACTTTCAGAATCGTTGCAGAGTGTGTGGAAAGATGTTTGGACATGCTGACTGACAGTGCTCCACAAGGGCAAAGCTCAAGAGAGTCAAGTAATTTAGTGTCCCGTTGATTCTAGCGTTGGTTTTCAATCTGATATAAGATATATTTCATCAAACAGTTTAAAACACAGATGTTTTGTGGTAGGTAGGTCGTGTGAACTCCATTAGGAACCAGAATTACTCAGTGTGGGAAAAATTTGACAGTGCTGTACAGTGACTGGCATTTTAGTCTTTACTTTTCAGTTTAAACCCTCATCAAAATGGGTATTTTTCTGAGTTATATTTCATTTCCTGGAGACCAGAGGAAGCAAGCATGGAGGAATTCAAATTACTTGTCTGTGAAGGGTTGGCTTCAGTGCAGAAATGTAGTCTTTCTCTAAAGTGATAGATAGCTGAAATATTGTGTCAAGGAAGCCACTGTTAAAACAACAAAACTCAGCCCCAATTCTCTATTGAGCTCCAGGCTTCTCAAATGTCTTTCAGTCATTTTGGCCCAGTGTTAGAGCAGAAGGTGCAGAGGGGAGAGAAGAGGGCAAATGGAAAATGGGTGTTTTCACAGATTCTTGTGCACTTATTTGTCTTCAAAACTGCCGAACACCCCCTGTTCCAGGCACATCTTCAGACCAGAAAGTTAAAACCAAATCTCATCCATTCCCTTCTCGTGAGCTTCGCTCACAGCTTTGGATACTCCCTTCTCTGGAGTGAGGCCACCAAGTTCTGATCTGTGGTTCTGGAGTGTTTGCTGCAGGTACCCGAGCGCTGGGGAGCACGGGACTGGCACAGGATGTCACACTGTCACTGCTGTGCATTCATTTGATACCGGGATCTGTATTTCCATCTCTGCTCTTTTATAAAATCCAGGAGTCACATCAGCTAGACCCAAACTTGGATGTGACTTCAGCCACATGCCGTTGTTTATTCTGTAACCAGTGAGCAACAGCTCCTCTTACCCAAAGTGCCTCTATCCTATATTTGCACTTCTCTTCTTACACCAGTGGGGCTGCAGCAGCATTTGCAGTCCCGGGGCTCTCCATGGAGAGCCCAGGCCTTGTAAACAGGGTGGTGCCAGTCCCATTTCCCTCTGCATTAGCTCACAGGGTCATAAAGGATTTGTGTCATAAGTCTGGGAGCTGAGAGGCTCTGCATGTGGTTCTACAGTAGCTGAGATCATCTGGGGAGCTAAATCCAGTAGCTTGATAGAGGCCAGGGGACCACTCCTAGAACAGCCTCAGTGCAGAGTGTTCGCTTCAGAACGGCTCTGTTCCCCTCCGGCTGCTCCAGCAGGAATTGGTGACCTACGGGAAGCATTATATGAGTGACTTGTTTTCCCAAGATTTCCTTGGCAAGTGGGATGTAATTCAGTGACTGAAGCATTGAAAGAATGGGAAATGTTTGGGATCTCAGATACGAAGAAAGAAGTGGGTTTCATGCAGTTACAAGAAGCTGTAGGATGGCTTTGTTACAGAGGCTTAATTTTTTACAGTGTCTAATTTTCTACTTATATTTCAGACCATTTTGGACCCAAACGTGCATGTTTTACCACAAAGGGAATTACACTGAGGAAGGAGCATGGCCTACAGCTTCTGAGAAGGAAGGGAGATGTGTGGTGGTGGAATGGGACCCCTGTCTCAATGGTTGTAGTTCAGTGACACCACTTGGGCTGAGTGGGCAGAACCCCCTCGGCAGCCTTTGGCCACCAGTCTCCTTCCTGCACAGATGAGACAACACCTTAAATACTGCAGGGGGGGAATATGGGAATTGCAAGCACTGGTAGCATCATGTAAAGCAACTGGAGAGTTTGGCAGGGGCACAGTTCTTATCGGGGCCCATTTATTGCCTGCATGAAAAACACTTTCCTAACAAAATGTGGAAACCTGGCGTCTTGGAGGCTTTACACTCCCTTGGAGAGACAACGGTGCTTTCTTCAAGATGTAACAGAGTTTTGGGAGGTGGCCAGGGTATTATCATTTGATTTTGGTGCCAAAAGCTTTCCTCCTATGACTAGGAAAGGAATTCAGGAAAGGAAACACAAAGAATGATGTTGTCACAGGAATAAGCCTCTGAACAACTACTGATTTTTAAACTGGAATTTATAGTCTCCTTGAGGCCAAAACTTGCCTTTCCTACTCAGGACAAGTCTCCCACTGAAGCCAATTAACTCTATTGGAGTCTTGCCTAGGAAAAATTTTGGATTGCAGTTATCCAACCTAATCGCAAGAACTGTTGTTCTAAGCTGATGTGAAACTGAGATCCTAAAGGAAGAACAAAAGGTACATAAATACACTCAGATATAAAACTTTGAGGCAAATTTTCGGTGAGTACAGAAGAATATGGAAGAAAATAACATCCTGAAGGTAAAGATTAAGTCTGGGCACAGTGAACAACCAAATAACATTGCAGTGGGAGGGGGTGGAAGGCAGGCAGGCCATGGAGGGCCCTTTTCAAGGATTACTGTCATGGGCAACCAAGGGGATAGACCTAAAAATTCTGAATGTAAACCATTAGGTCCTGGTAATAAATACCCACAGCACAGAAAGAAGTGGGAATGGGCTGTCCCAATGTCCCCTCTTAATATCAGATGGGTCATTCCTGGAGTTATGTGCATTTAATTTCCCCTTTTTACTGATGGAAACTCAGAAACAAGAAGTTGAGGTCATGGGGGTACAATTTCTGCTAAAGAAATTCGTGTCATGGTGCTTCAAGATTTTCAGTCTATTCAATGCAACGAAGATTCAACATTTTTATAGAAGAATCTCAAAGTGCAGGTGCAGAACAACTGCAGGCCTGTCTGGGAGCACAGACAGACTCTAACATTTTATTTTTACCATTTCACAAAGTATGTCCTGGTTCAATGAGTTGACACTATGCAGCTGGCTTTGCTGTGTCACTTTGACCATGCCAAAGATAGAGCTATAGACTGAAAATCAAATCTTAGTCCATAAGACTCAGGGGAAACTCTTCTGTTCCATTTAATTTCTCTGGATTTAGTTCAGGTATTCCTGTCCGTGTGTATTCTGCTTCCTCCGTACTTGTGTCACACTTAGATTTACCATCCTGCTCTGCACTGGGTTTACAGATCTCCTTTACGCCACAGAACTCATTTTGTCAATTCATATTACTTGGTATAATTTTCTTTTTTTTTTGTTCTTAATGCCACTGACTTTGTCTGGTCAGTTGAAACACACACTACAAATAAATTTTTTTAAAAAACAGGTGTCTATGTAAGGATTTCCCTGTTTTCTCTGCCTTACAGTGTCCTCCTCTCTGCTTTCCATTCCCTCCAAGCTTTCCAATGAGAGCCTCATTGCTTCAGGAACTAATTCCTTACTCTTCTGAGTTTTTCCATTGCCTGGGAAAAGCTGGATGATCCACAGCCTTCACAAGACCTAACAGCACTGTCTGTAAATGAACTTGTGCTTTTTGAACAATTAATGAATGGAGAGGAAACAAAATTAATGAAGGCCTCATCCATCCTTGGTATTATTCAAGATTTATGCTTTGATTAAAGTACTTGTGAGTGCTCCTATGTATACTGGGACTGTTAAACCTGTTTATATCTCACCCAGCTGCGGTTTGTGGTGCATATTAGGGCTGCTTATGAAGTTCTGTGTGTTAGGACTGAGGTGCTACTGCCCAGCAGGATGTTGTAGGATTATCAGTGGCTCATCACAAGCACCTGTGAGAAAGCTCCACAGATCAGAAGTGGATCTTCAGCTGGCAAAGGCAGGAAAGCTCTGTGGAAATCAAGGGAGCTGTGCTGATTTGTATCAACTGCAAAGCTGCTCCATATTTCTTCTTTCCATTTCTGCCTCCCTGGTTGGGAAGACTGCGGAGGGTCTGACTTACCATGTCTTCCCGTAGGCACACAAACAAGGGAAGGTGTTTCAGCCCAAATAATGAACTGTAGCAGAACACTTTGGTTTCATTAGCTGAATTCTTTTTTTTTTTTTAAGCTTATGAGTAAGAATAAAGTAGATGGAAAACAAACCGAGCAGGGCTCTGTGAGTTTTGGCTGCAACCAACTTGCAAACTGTGAAGAAGAAAAAAAAAGTTGCTGAATTTGGAAGAAAAACACCATCTCCACAGGCACTTCCCCCAGCTGTGGGGTTGAAGAGCAGCAGATCACCAGGAATGACAGTCCCTGCTGAGCACACAGACACAGCCCAGGTGTGAGGGGTCCAGGGCTGTCGGCTGCCCCGGAGCTGGGAGCCGTTGGTGCAGAGCAGGACATGAGCCACACAAGTACCTGGGAGCTGATTTCACTCAGAATCAATGGAAATGATTGTTCCTGGTTCCCTGGCAGTTTGATGGGCTTCCTCCAAGGAAAAGGAGGTGATAAAGCAGTGTGATCTCCAGCCAGGCTCACTACAGAGAGCTTCAAGTGGGGCTCTGAGAGTTTATTGGACTGGAGAACCCTCTCTGGGGCTACCTGAAGTTTCTACCTCAATAGAAGACAAGGCTGAAAGCACAAGCCTGAGCTTCAACACATGACTCTGCAAACACAAGCTCATAACAACCCTCATAGGATAATGTTGTTGATGTTCCAATAGTTTGAAGATTTATGAAAATAGCTTCTATTTTCTCAGCTGGAGTGAGCCCTATTCTTCTGAGTTTTGTTACCCCATAAAGCATTCAGAGGAGACCCCATAATCATTTCAAAGTCAGAAACATTAAGTGGAATAACAAGTATAAACCCTCTCCACAGTGACTTTGAAGTGCAAGAAGCATGGCCTTGTAGCCATGGAATATTATTCTGCTCTGAGCCGGGTTGGAAGAAACAGCTCCCAGGCAGTTGTTTCAGGTGGTGAAAAGTCCGTATTTTTCCTGCCACAAAAGAAGCTCGTCTAAAAGAAGTTAAAGTTGAGCAGGGAAATAAGTGATTAAATTCCCACTGAAATTCACAGGAGCTTTTCCCATGATACTGGTGAGAATTAGACCCAGATCTCATGTGACCAGTTACAACAAGGACAGCATGGCACTGCGTTCTCCAGCCAGCAGGAGCAGGGCACAGCACCAGGGTTTCCTCTTCCTATAGCCCAGGGCAAAATCCTCCCTGGAAAATGAGTCCTTCTGTCTACAGGACACTCACCTGAGCACAGCTCTGCCTTTGCCTCTTCCCAAGCTGGGCATGTATCCTGTGAAAGACATTCCTGGGAAAGCAGTCTTTTCCTTTACAAGGCAGAAGCCTCGCTTGCAGTGAGCACTCTGCCTCCTGTCCCCTGCGTGCTCAGGATCTTAGCAACACCTGGGCTGCTGATGCTAAAGCCCACAATCCAAGGCCAAGTTTAGCAGGAAGAGGCAAATGAAGAGCTGTGGTTATCACAACTGCCTCAGCACGTGGGTGCAGCAGGAGAGGGCTGCTGAGCCAGTGGAGAGAAGGGAGCAGAGGGAAAAGCGGGAGCAAAATGGCTGAGACAACACAGCAACGGCTTGAACACAGAACTGACATCACCAAGAATCACAAAGCAGAGCAGTAACAAGGTTAGGAGGAAACAAGCCCCAGGAGAAGGAGGAGGAAAAAGACAGTAGTTCTGTATCCGGGGATGAGCGTTCCGAGCAGCAGCAGCCAGCGTTGCCTGGACTCAGCGATGAACTTTGCAGCCAGGACAATTCTTTTTCCCCGAGCACCAGCGGCTTCGGACTGAGCCCAGCCAAAGAGTTCCCAGGGCAGGAGCGAAACAGGAGGATCTGGGAAAAGCTCCTTTACAAAGTTCCCAGTATGTGAGTGAGGGGACAGGGAGGGACTGGGCTGGGGCTGGGGCTGGGCCAGGGTGGCCACGAGTGGAGCCCAGCAGACCTGCAGCTGTGGCAACGACCCCACACTTCACCTCCAGTTGCTGGGTGAGCCTGACTCCCCCTTGGACCTCAGAGTTGGTTTTGTGCTTTTCCTGGCTGACTGGAAATCCCAGGAGTCCTAGAAGAGCTCCTGGAAGATTTGTGTGTTTGCTTTCTACAACAAAGAGCAGAAGAAAGCTGCTAAAAGGCCTTCCTCGTGCACTTATGGGTAAGTGTCTTGGTTGTTTTATGGGCTCTAGACAGAGGAGGAGAAGTCCTAGGATTTCCTAAGAATATGTGGGAAGCAGGAGCTAAATGTTATCAGGTTGTGCTAAATCTTATCAGGCCGTGCAAATCCTACCTAGTTCTTTTGCTGATTTAAAGGAGGAATTATTCAGCAACCAGAGAATGTCTCATACATTTCCCCATTGTAAGGGCAGTGAGGTCAGGTAGCGGTTGTGCGTTTGCAGCTTTTTTTATCCCTTTGGGTCCTGCAAGGACGGCACTTGAACAGAGAACAGGACTCTGTAGCAATGTCCCCTTTGGCCTGAGGTGAGGAGTGTTCTGTCACCCTGACTATTCTGCAGGGCATTCACAGCATTTAGTGAACTGGGGAATTGCTTCCCTCTGGTTCTGGCTGCAGCTGCCTTTGGAGAGCCCAGCGCTGCCGGACCTGCTGCGGTGAGAACGCTCCGGGCCCCTCCCGTGCCACCACCCAGTTGGTGACCTGGTCATTGCTGCGAGGCCCCACGAGGTGGCAATAGCAGGACACGGCTCCCATCGGGACACGGCTCCGTGGGGCGTTGCTGTCCATGTTTTTGCCCCTGAAAACAGAGATTCTGTTGAATATTGCGGTGCAAAATTCTTGCAGCTGGTAATTTCCACTTGCTCAGTCTCTGACTGTGAAACGAGTGTCGGGTATGTCACTGGTAAAAAAGCACTTAAATTTTACTGAGATTGTTTGGTGCCAGTCCTAGTGTTTGGTGCTAGTCCAAAGGCCCAGTGTGCTGGTGTCCCAAGGGCTGGCATCTGCCTCGGTGTCACCACTGGCCCTTTCCCTGTAGGAGCAGCACTGTCCTGCTTTCTCCCCTGGTACCAGAGCTGTACATGGCATACCTGAGGTAGGGCTGGGGAAGAAAGGATGTTAAATCTGCTCTGACACTGCTTTACTGCCTGTACTTTTTCATATTGTCTCTTTAAACTACATAGTTTTCAAGCCACAGGGTTTGTGGCTGGCGGTAAGTGAAGTCCTGTTCTCCCCTAGAACCTTTATGTCTGTAATGCAAATAAGGATGATAAATATCTCAGAATAATGAGGGCTACATGGCCATTCCAATGATGCCATTTCAATGGTGCCATTCCACCTCAGGAGACAGGCTCTTCACCTCAAGCATGAGGTGAACATCCTACACTCCCTATGAGTGTCAGCAGGAAAAAGGGACCCATTGGTCCAAACAAGCTGCTTAATCCTATTTGGCACAACCCTCGTGGTCAGGCTGTGCTCAGCTCTGAGACCTGGGATCTAGTTTGCTTGGACAGCAGAATGAAAAATTTCCATGAGCTCTCTCCATGGCTGTGGATGTACAGGAGGTGTTTGGACACTGTGGGCTGTGGGTGACAACCTCCATGGTTCCCAGCTGACCTGAGCTCTTCCCTGGGATTCTTGTTCAGAGCCAGGAGACAGCTGGATTTGGCTTGCCTGTCCCTGCAGATTGAAGCTTTGGGGGTGCCTGCAGGGCTCTCTCCATGCAGGGTTTCTATGGGCTGGTGCCCAGCTGTCAGCGCAGTTCCCTCCATCCCAGCTCACAGATGGGGCTGGTGGGGATCCTCCCTGCCAGCAGGTTCACTGACAGTTCCCTCCTCTCCTTTCCTGTGTGTCCAGCCCAGAATTCCTGACAGTTGGCAGTTTTAACAGTCCTAGAGTGACACTGATGTTTTGCAGTTATGAATAAACACTTGCAGCCAAGCTGAAGTCAATTGCCAGCTTTGTTGGGAGAGAGGATCCAGCAGCAGAGGAACATCTCAGTTCTGTTCCTGGTTCACTGTACGACCTTGCAAAAAATGACAATATTGGCCCCAAATGGACTGGGATGAGGTACTGGTGTTGCTGATTAGGAGCAGGATGTATTTTAGACTCCAGGCGTGTTGCTCCCTCCAGATCTCACACTGACCCTCATGTGGGTGACTCTGAGCACTGTGCTGACGTGGGCAGTGGGGTTTCCTTGCTGGCTGTGGAGGAGAAGGCAGCCCTTGCCATCCCTTAGCAGAGTGTGAGGTGAACAGCATCTGCCAAAGTGCACAGGGCTATGGATGTAGCCCTTCAATGGTCACAGCACATCCTGCCCACCCTGCTCCTTTGTCCCCTGAGAACAAACACACTTCTGCTGCTTCAGGGCAGCCCAAGAGCCCAAAAAAATGGGGCTCTTTTCCCAAATAGGTGCTCCAAGTGACCTTGCCAGAAAATTAACACAGACAACATCAGGTGACCAAATCCAGGTTTGATAGTGCCCTGGGCTACCTGATTTAGTGGGACGCATCACTGCCTATGGCAGGGCATTGGAATAAGATGTTCCTCAAGGTCTCTTCCAACCCAAACCACTCTATGATTTTATGATCCTACAACTAAACATCCCAGTTTGCATCTCCAGGCTGTGGAGCTCATAGTAAAGGTTCCTGGGACAGCAGTGGGGAATTTACTGATTCAGCTGGGGATGATGGGGAGGGAATGTAAAGACTGACTGACTCAGAAGGGGGCAACTGCAGAGTAGCCCCAAGAGAAGGAGGAGGAAAAAGAGAAGGCTGACAAAACTGTGTTGTGAATATTTAAAAGCAGTCAGAGATTTTGTGCTGTGAACTCTCCACAGCTTCTGTCAGTGGCATTATGGTAATGCTTCTGCACAGCTCTGCATCCAGAATGGGAGCAAACAAGAAAATCAGCATAAACTCGAGTAAAGGATTGGTCCTGTGGGGAAAATAGCTTGGAATGCTGTTGGTCCTATCACTACTCATGGACAAAAGATAGATAGGTTTTTGATTGATGAATTTCTGTAAAAGTTGAAATGGTTTGACAAAGCTTGGAGGACAGCTTGGGAGCAGCTTGAATATGATACAAAAGAAGGGTTAGACAGCAAAAGTCCAGAGCCATGATCACCTGAGCACACGGGCTTGGGGTTGTTTCACTTCCACAAGACAAAAGGGATGTTTTACAGACCCAGGCTGGGGGTCCAGAGGGGCTTGGCTTTGGGGCACAGCCCTTCCCCAGCTCTGTGCCACCATCCAGCAGTGCCTGTGCTTGGAGGCCAGCCCTTCCCACCTTGGCTTGTCCCCCCACTCAGTGCCTGGCTGGGATGGGAAAGGGCCTTGCTGGCTGCAGGAGAGCTGCTCCTGTGGTGTGACCCACCTTGGAGCCCCCACTGCACCTGATGGGGCCCCTGACCCTGCAATCCCTGCTCCTGGGGATATTGAGTTTTCTGTTTGTTTTGCAAGTGTAATTGGCCAAGACGCTGTGAAGGGAAGAGAGAATGCCCAAGGGAGAGGTGTTAAAGAAATAGGTAAACATTATTAAGACTGTTTTAAGTTGGCAGTTTCCCGTATTAGTACTTTCATGGTGGAAAGGAGCCACTTTAGGTCTGTGCAGTTGGATTGGACCATCAGGTCCAGGCTCCAGTAGCCATCCATGCAGATGGATGAAGTGTCTTGTCCATCCCCTTGGCATCACGTCTTCCAAGCCATGCACTGCCTTCTTGGCTTACAAATCTCCCCCTCTGGCTTCTTGTGTCCTGCTGTGAGGAATACACAGAGAAGGAGGAGCCTTATATGAAATATTCGGTTTGGGGGGATGATCCTCGTCCAAGGCAGGTGTTGGATACAAAGGGAGATGATTGAGAGGAGATGGGGAACACCTGATGTGGGATATTGCCAGTGCCAGGGAGGTGGCACCTGCGGGAAGGGCTTTGCCATTGTCAGCTCCAAGCATTCAGAACTTCTGCCTCCACACAGAATCAACAACATCATTTTTGAGAAAGGATTATTTTAAATAATCCCATGGTTGAGAACTTCTTCATTTGCTCCTGGGCAAAAACCTTCTAGGCTTCTTCTAGCTCTTTCCCAGCCTATCAGGGGGTCAGACATGGAGTTAAATGAGAAATCAATCTCATGATTGCAGGAACCAAGGTCCAGAGAGGAAAAAGCCAAACAAACCATAAATCATAACAAAGGAAAGTGCCGGCTATTTCCAGGTTCCTGATAACATCATCAGAGGTGGCAACAGTGGACTTCATAAAAAGCCTGGCTGAACTTTAGGGTCAAACAACAGCAGCTCTTTGCTTTGTCCATTTGTCCCCGCATGCCTGGGGAGTGACGCGTGGCTGACCATTGTGGCCCGGCCGATGGCTATCTGTGCACGGCCTCCCGATCCCAAACTGACCCTGGCGTAGCCCTGTCTGTGTCTGAAAATCCCAGCATGGCCTGGCTGAAGGTGCTGGTGCACTTACATTTCTGATTTCTCTACACGAAGTGCTGCCCACCCTGAGGGAGCAGATTCTCCCAGCACCCTGCAGTTGTGTTGCTCAATTGGGAGTATGTTCTTTTTATATTCCTGACTTTTCTCACCCACTGTGGCCTGTGTGCAATGTTATTTTCTGGTCCCAACAGTGTTGCAAACTGATCCTTCCAAATCTGCACCAAAGTTACCCTGGGAGGTTTTGCACAGACAGCAGTGGCACCAGGGTGGGAATGAAGCCAGATGTGAAGCAGCCTGGAATTTCAGGAGTCCATTCCTCAGCCCCTATCCCACAGGAATATTTTTCTTCCCTTTTCTCAGTATTCTATGGAAAGAGGGTGTTTTTCCCCATTGCAGCTGGGTGAAGCTGGGAGCCCCCTGGAGATAGGCAGGGGGGAGGGAGGTGTTTGGAGGGAAGATCTTCACGAAAAACCTCATGTGATGCACCCACTGTGAGACAGACCCAGCTCAGCCAAAGCGAACTCCCTGTGACACAAGGGACCCTCTGTCAGCCTGTGAATGAAGTTTCCTGCCAGGAGAAAGACAGGGACAGCTCTCCTGACACAGGCTTGCCTGAACTGGAGCAGGCTGTGTGCTCCCCTGAGGACACAGGCGCTGGTGGCTCAGCCCTGTTCCTTGGACACCTCCAGGGTCACCATCACTTTTCTTTCTGCTCTTTTATTCCCAGGAGCTCATGAACAGACTATCCATTTTGAGCCAGACTTGACAAGAGATGTCCCAGAGGGAGTTTTTCTCTCACAGGCTTGGGGCAATTCATGCTGCTGGAAGGAGAAACCTCCTAAGTGCCTCTGCTGAGGGCTGCATGAACAGTATTAGATGCTGGTGACTCCACTCAAAATCGTTTAGGCTGAAAAAGACCTTAAAGATCGTTAAGACCACCTGTAAGAAGTGAGTCCAACATGAAGCAGCACAGCCTGAAACACCCTCTACCCAGGGAAGAGCTTTAATTGAACCTCTGGCTCAGTGTGTGAAGCCAGTCAGTAGGAAAACCACTGTCGGCACCTCTGAAACTACTTGTATTTATTTGGTTGATGGTTTTAAGTTATAAAAGAGCTTTTGTTGGTCCCTACTTGTCATTAAACTGTCTCCAGCTTCTTTGGGAGGAGCTTCTTTGGGGGGTCATTTGCACAGGTAACAGCAGCACCTGCCAGGTCCGTGCCCAAGCAGCCTGGCCAAGCTCCGCAGCCTCTGGAGGGGAGGAAATTCCCGATGCCCAAAGCCTGCAGAGAGGGGAGGAGCTGCGGGGAGAGCAGGAAAAGCATCGGAGGGTCCCGGCAGGAGAGCAGCACCTGTGGGTCGGGGAGAGGACCAGGACAGGAAGGGTTTGGAGAAGGGTGGCTGGAGAGAAGGGAGAAGGCTGAGCAGTGGCCAAGTTAACCCTTCCCATGCTGGCATTTTCCAGGCAGCAAGCCAAGTGACTGCTTGGGAAGATGGATATAACACATGGCTGCAGTCTCCAAAGGGTTATTAACTCTGCAATAATGGCCGTAAAACTTGGCTTCCTCAATGTACATTTAAAATTGAAAAAAAAAACCCACCCCAACACCAGTTTCAGAGGGGGAGAGGGCTTGTTTCCTAGGAACTGCAGGGCCAAATCTACCTCTATGATGGTGAGAGGAGAACCACCCCCCCTTCCCACAGGCTGGGAGCAGGGGAGCAATGCAACCACCACAACAGGACCACAGCCCCCTCCTGCCACACACACGTTATCCTTATCAGTAACAATTTCAAGGCATTCCTGAAAAGCTCATGGTGTTCAATTAATAGAGTCTGTGTCTCATTGGAACTTCGGGATTTGGATTCAAGAAAACCACCAGTGCTGCTCCTAAGACAGATTCCTCTTTTGTTGTGTGGGTACCACTGTGGGGCTTGTCCCTCGCTCCTTGCTCCAGCCCTTGGCAACACCGAGGTCTGCCTGGGATGTTGCCCCTGTCCTGGGGTGTTGCAGCCTCTTGGGCTCCTCTCCAAATGCTCTGGAAGTCTGGGATGCTCCGCAGGGATTATCCCTACCCCAGTATAGTCTGTGCCAGCCAGCCCAGCCACTGAGCAAGTCCTTCCATGCAGTAAGTTACAGACTTCTCTTTATTAGTGCCTCTCTTCCCCCACACTATTAAATTTATTCTTTCTCTATATCGTTATTATTTTTTTGGCAGAGGACTTTGGAAGGTGGGAGAAAGGATCTACTAAAAAGTTAAACAAATCTAAGCCCCCTCGTCAAACCCTTTCGAGGCACCAGCTCCAGTCCCTTAGCAAATGAAGTCAGCTGGTGGTCTGGGTTTAAACGTGGCTGTTGAGGGCTCAGGCCAGGTTTGACAGCTCACAAATCAAATTGCCTCGTGGTTCTCAGGAGAGGAGGTTTGCCACAGGTGGAGGAGCTTAGGGGGAGCTCTGCCCCACTCTGTGCCAGCCAGGGCCCTGGCCTTGGAGGGAGGCACTGAAATTGTTAGTTCACAACAGGTCAGGAGGGAAATCCAGGCTCTGAGGTTTTGTTTTCCATGTTTTGTTACACTATTGACACAGGGCAAGGCAGCCCCAAACTGAGATTTAGTCTCACTTAAGTGGGTCTGGGCCAGTCCCTTTGCTTTGGTAAATTCTTATTAGAGAGCAGAGTGAGCCTTGAGAGTGGGAAACACAGAGCTATTAAATCTCACCTGATCTCATGTTAATAAAGAGTTTGAGCCATGGGTCTTGGCTTAATCTGATTTTGCGTGCTGGGAGCTGCTTGCAGGGCCTCAGTTTTGCTCTTGCTGCTGACCACAGGTAACATCCTCCAAGTGCCACCACACTGGAGGGATGAGGAGCTTTCCTGAGGCCCCAGCAGGAGGTGGGACATGCTCTTGTGTCCATAAGGTGCTGCAGAGGCCCTGTGCAGGGCAGACCTTTCTGAGGTGCTACACCAGCCCATGGCGTGCCATGATGTGTCTCTTGATGCCTGGGAAAAGCACAGCCAGCAGGGTGAAGAGCTGGAGACAGCTCCAAGATTCTGGCTCTCAAACAGCCTCTCTCCTTGTATAGGAGCAGCTTGCTAAGAAAACATGGCTTTTGCTGCCTGTTCAATGCCTGGAAGAAAGAAAATGGTGTTAACGTGCTCATGTCTCTCACCAGTCCTTTTCCCAGCTCCAAACAGCCCTTTTCTCTGTCCTCCCTCAGTGCCTGCCCTCCCTGGGATGAGCATCCAAGCCTAACTCTGCTTGCTTGCAACTCAGAGCCATTCCTGCTGTCAGTACGGCTCCGGACAATTCTGGTGGAAGTGCTGCAGGGAGATCTGCCAGAGCCATTCACACTCTTTTATGGGCCTTCCTTTGAATTCTTCTACAATTTCAGGAACAAAGTTGCAGATTTTTGCAGAAGTTTAAACTCTAGGACACTGCTCTGCCGGGGCACCACAGTTTAAAGCTGCTAACAGGTTGGGTCTTGACTACATTCCATGGCTCAGCCACACCAGGACCACAGGATCCCATCCAAAGCCCACCAAATGCAGCGGAAACCTTTCTGCTCTTGGAAATCACCCTACTGCTTTCAACAGCCCCTGTCCAAACTGAGTTCTCCTGGTCCCTGCACAGCTGAGGACATGCAGGACATGGCCCAGCCAGGTGGGAAGGAGCTCCAGTGGCTGCAGGACCTCAGTGAAAATGGGAATTGATAGAAAAAAAAAATACCATCTCTTAGGCTTTATGCACTTGTTTCTTATTTTCATCCACGTGATGAGTGCTTCAGGAGTATGTAGGATCATTGCCCAAAATCTGTGTGTCCAAGCACTGTGTTCTGGGATAACCCTGCTTGAGCAGGAAGGTTGGACCAGACGCCCCTCTGTGGTGCCTTCCAACCTGACCCATTCTGTGATATCGCNCCCCGGTGCCGAGGGCGGGCAGGGCGCACTCGGGCCGCGCTCCTGTCGCCGTGCTGCGCGCTCGGCCCCGCCGCCGCACTACCATGTTTGACGGCTGCCTCCTGCCCCTCGTTGTGCCCTGCCTGCTGCTCTGCGGACTGGACGCCGGCACAGGTAGCGCTCCCCGCCGCCCCGGCTCCCCTTCCCCGGCGGCGCTGACAGGGTCCGGCCCCGGGCGGCAGCGTGCGGGCGCGGAGCGCAGGGCACGCACCGCATCTCCTGCGTGGCCGCGGTTCCAGCCCGCGGGATGAATTGCTCCAGGCTTTTGTATTTTCTTTTCCTGTCCTCCCGCTGCTGCTGTAGCGTTCCATGTGGAAAGCTGCTGACTGTCCTTGGCTGCGGCTGCGGCTCGCTCTGCTTTTCCCCTTCTCCCTGCAGATTTTTATTGGGGTTGGTGAAATGCGATGCTTGTGTCTGAGCTATATATTTTCTTTAATGATACAAGTAGCTTTAGCGTTTGCTCTATTCCTCTCTTCCCTGCACGTTTCTGTCTCTAATATATGTGTATATAGAGAGAAATAAATCGCTGTGCTCCGCTGGCTCCATTGTCTGCGCAGCCCGTTCAGAGTTTCCAGCGCGGGGCTGTCTGCGCTGAAACCCGAGCGCGGGGCTGTCCCGGGGAGCGGGGGGTGCCGCAGCCCCCGGCCGCCCCGTCGGGCCGCGGCTCCGGGGTGCGAGCGCCTGAGCCTCTCTCCTTTTCGCCTGCAGCTGGCGGAGCGGAGCTGGAAGTGGTGATCCCGGAGCGAGTGCCGCTGGAGAAGATCCACCTGCTGCCGCCCGGAGGGGATCGCGGCGGCCCCCGGCGCCGGCGGGCAGCGGCGGAGCAGGAGGAGGAGGCTGTGCTGCTCCGCCTGCCCGCCGCCGGCACCGAGCTGTACCTGCACCTCCGCCGCGACCTGCGCTTCCTGGCCCGGGGCTTCGCGGTGGAGCGGCGGCGCGGGGAGGCGCGGCGGCCCCCGCCGGAGCGGCTCTGCTTCTACTCGGGACACGCGCTGAACCGCAGCGACTCCTTCGCCTCCCTCAGCACCTGCGCCGGGCTGGTACTGCCATCCACACCCCGCTCCCCTCCTCAGGGCTGGTACTGCCATCCCGCCCCGCTCCCCTCCTCAGGGCTGGTACTGCCANGACCACAGGATCCCATCCAAAGCCCACCAAATGCAGCGGAAACCTTTCTGCTCTTGGAAATCACCCTACTGCTTTCAACAGCCCCTGTCCAAACTGAGTTCTCCTGGTCCCTGCACAGCTGAGGACATGCAGGACATGGCCCAGCCAGGTGGGAAGGAGCTCCAGTGGCTGCAGGACCTCAGTGAAAATGGGAATTGATAGAAAAAAAAAATACCATCTCTTAGGCTTTATGCACTTGTTTCTTATTTTCATCCACGTGATGAGTGCTTCAGGAGTATGTAGGATCATTGCCCAAAATCTGTGTGTCCAAGCACTGTGTTCTGGGATAACCCTGCTTGGCCAGGAAGGTTGGACCAGACGCCCCTCTGTGGTGCCTTCCAACCTGACCCATTCTGTGATATCGCCAACTTGATTTTTTTCCTGGTCTTCCAAGCCCTGGCACCGATCCTGCGGATGGTGCTGGGAAAGGAACTGGTGACTTTCTCAAACGAGCTGCCGTAGCAGAATCTAAATTCACTTAGTGATGAGGAAAGGGAGATGCAGGAAACACGACGGGGCTGTCCAGCGGCGGAGTGCGGCCTGTGAGGCCCCTGGCCCCGCCGGGGTGTCCCCGGTGGCTCCGCGGGTCCCCCGGGGGCCGGGGCAGGAGAGAGCGCCCCCTGCCGGCAGCCCGCGCCCACGTGCACCCTCCCCGCGCGGCGCCGCCGGCGCGCAGCCAATGGGGGAGCGGGGGGTGTGTCCNGCCGGCACCGAGCTGTACCTGCACCTCCGCCGCGACCTGCGCTTCCTGGCCCGGGGCTTCGCGGTGGAGCGGCGGCGCGGGGAGGCGCGGCGGCCCCCGCCGGAGCGGCTCTGCTTCTACTCGGGACACGCGCTGAACCGCAGCGACTCCTTCGCCTCCCTCAGCACCTGCGCCGGGCTGGTACTGCCATCCACACCCCGCTCCCCTCCTCAGGGCTGGTACTGCCATCCCGCCCCGCTCCCCTCCTCAGGGCTGGTACTGCCATCCCGCCCCGCTCCCCTGTGCCAGGCTGGTACTGCCATCCCGCCCCACTCCCCTCCTCAAGGCTGGTACTGCCATCCCACCCTGGCAGTGTGCTGGTGGGCTGGTACTGTCAGCTCGACAAGGCAGGATGCCTGCGCTTCACCTCCCCTCTGCGAGGTGACCCTCCTGTCCCTCCACCTCGCTGTCCCCTCCCCTGTCTGTCCCCTCACCTCCCGAGCTCCACCGCTGTTCCATGGTGGGTCTTTGGTCCACCCTGGCTCTCCACTGTGGAGCTTCCTCAGCCTCAGCCATCCCTGAGGGGCCTCAGGCCCTGCGGTTCCGCTGTGGGTGGGTGGCAGAACCCGAGGGTGCTGTAGAGGAGCATCCTCCTGGAGGGAACATCTTGTGTCATTGTCCCCCAGCCATGGGGCAAGTGGCTGTGTCCTGCTGGGGGTGATTTGGTGCCATCCTGGCTCAATCCTGTGGCAGCTCTGCAGCTGGCTCTTCCCACCAGGCTCCTGCCATCGGTGTTGGGGTGTTCACCGGGAGCTGTGGTCAGGGAACAGCCACTGCTCCAGCATGGTCGGAGGAACATCCTGCTCAGGGGTGCTTTTCCCACAAGTATCAGGATTTCTCTGCCACAGGCTGTAGTTGCAGGTGGCTCTGCAGGGCCTGGCTCTCTCCTGTGAGCATCCTGGCAGGAGCAGGTAATCTTGTGTGGGACAGAAAGTTTCTCACTGGTGGAGACTGAGACGCTTAAGACATTGAATAGTTTGCAATTATTGTTGATAACTTGAAAGTACTTCAGGAAGTCAGTGGAGCATTAGGCAGTGATTCCCAGCACATGATCCTGGGAAGTGTGCCTGTCAGAATAGACCTGATGATGGAGATTTGTCCTTAAACCGTAGTGAGAAGCAGTTCATGCTCTGCCCTCGGGACTCCGGCCTTCGTTCTGGAGCCATTTGAGGGCGCTGTGCCTCAGGATTAAAAAAACCCCAACAAACAGAGATGCTGAGGTCTGAGTGGCACTGGAAGTTGAGCTGAGTTCCACTGAGAGAAGCTAAAACTGGTATCTCTAGTTCAAACCTTAAATCGCTAACAGCTCTATGCTTTTGTCACCAGGCGTGTTTTGTTAATCTTGCTGGGCTTCCAAAGCTGGGAGGCACAAACAAGTAGAGGAGAAACCTTTAAAAAAAAGGAATGTAGTTGTAGGCACAGTATTAACTGCCTGAGATCAGGGAACGGAGGAGGGGGTGAAAAAGCTTGGCAAAATTCCCAGTAGAAAACCTGAAAAAGAGACAAGACTAGTTAGTCTTTGCTCACTACTCTGCAAAAGTGAACAGCAATTTTGCAGTACCTGTTTGGATCATGGGAATTCTAAGCAATGGGTAAATTGACATAACTGAGCTGGATCAACCTGGGATCAGTGTCAAATCTGCTGATTTGTGCCACCTCTTGGGGACCAAAGCCCATGTGTTAGTGACAATGTTGGTAAAGCTCTGCTTGCCTTTGCCTGTGCATCTGGTCCTGGGAGTGCTGAGTGTGGTGTGCGCAGATGTGTTGGGAGAGAGGTGTTCCTGCATGTTGGGATACTCCTTTCCTACTAGAAGAATCCATTAATCCTCTTCATTCAGATAATCATCAGGAATGGGAAAGGGCTAAAAGCAGGTACATGGTACATTTGAGTGAGTTAAGGTTTATAACACCCTTGTGAGCTCAAAACTAGAGAACAGAAAACTCCAGTGTCTGGAGGATGAGCCTGAACTTAAGATGGATGAAACTAAACTTAAGATGAACCTCATTAATTATTGAAATGGTTTCATTGAAATAATCCACACCACCATGTACATAAACTTTCTTATTCTAGCTAAGTGGACCATTTTGGGTTCTTAAGTCTGCCTTTAAACATGAAACAACTCACATTTTAGGCTGTTTTCAGTGTTCACACAGCATTTTGCAGTGGCCACACTAAACAAGCATACCTGTAGTGAAGGCTGTGCAATTTAGTGGTAAGATGTTTTCTGGGATCAGAGGAATCAAAAGTTTGCCCCAAATTGTCCAGGAAGTCTTTAATCTGCCATGAGTTGAACTGAGAGCAGGTGACTCTAGAGCCCAACATTTTTTGCCTTCCAGTCTGACAATTTAAAATACATCACTTTTTAAAAATTTTTATTTTTATTTTCCCATTGCTTCCTTGAGCCCTGTTTGCTGCAGAAAGAATAAGGCTTTGCCCTCAGCAGCTGCTTTACAGGTGGGACATGGGCCAGACCTGCTGGGCTAGAAGAAAGACCTTGGTAGTGGAAACCTTGCAGCCTGTTTGTCCTGGCATTTGTCTTCTGAGCAGTTCTAGTGCTGCAGTGGGGGTTTCCTGAAAACTCCAGCGTGGGAGTGCTTGTTGGACTCTAACTGGGTGATCAGGACATCTCCTTCAGAAAAGCTGGTTGCTAAGAAGTAGAGTGGGCAGTAATACTGTGTCCTGATCTCCAGCTGGCCCAGGCTTTGCTGCAATCATATTCTCAGCCATGCCATAAATCATACCAAAAGTGATATAAAATGATCAGGGCAAGTGGCATTCTAGTAAAAACAAAATCCCTGACACAGTGGCATGAAAACTGAGCTGCAGCCAGACTGAGCAATTGCTTCCTGGTGATGATATCAGATTGCCAGTGTGGCATCTGAAGGTTGGGGTCTGGTTTTAAGCTCTGCTCGCAGATGCTGCTGTTAACCAGTGTGTGGCTGCTGTAGCTCCCTGCTTTGGGAAGGGTGGCCGTGCTCTTGGAGCTGTGTGAGGTCATAGTGAGGTAAGGACTGCTGTACCCAAGGTCTCATCATTTAGATACAGTTGAAGTACCTCATGTGAGGATGCTCCAACCCTGCTGTTCTCCTGACAGCCTGGGAATTCAGCACCGGCAGGAGGCACCGTGCTCCTGGGAGGTGCTGCTGCCTTCCCCATGGCTGCACTGTCCTCTGGGGAGTGCACTTGTGCCAACGCTTGGATTGTGGCCACAGCTCAGGGCTGCCCTGTCCTTCCCTGGTGCTGGGCACTCACAGGCAGTTCTGCAGCCCCTAGGACCAACACTGGAAGACAGCAGCCAGTACAGGAACTTTATTTTTTGGGAAGTTCCAGCTTTGTAAGGCCACAGTAGAGTCACTGTCACATGCTGAAGTGCTGGACTGCAGCATCAGCCCCTTACAGCAGGTGTAGGCTTTTCATATTTCTTGTACGTGCGTTTTGGAAACAGTTACAGTTTTAAGAGGGTCATGAGTCCATGTCAAAATAAGCACAAGACTTAGAAATGAACTTGAAAACTCTGTTCAGGAACCGTATCTGAAAGATGAAAATCACTGGGATGCATTTAGAGGCAGAGGTTTGGTTCTAAGTAACTTCTCTTCCATTTTAAAATCCAGAATCTTTGATTTTGGGTTCAGGATTGCTCTTTGGCTTGTCTCTAAATAAAGTGGATTGTCCTTCCCAGTTGAGATAAGAGAAGAGTTTGTGCCTCCCTCCTGTTCAGGCTAGTTCATATAACATTTTCACACCCCGGTTTTGTCTCCTTTGAGCTTCCTTGTGCAGACTGGCTTGGTAGAAGTGGATGGTGCACATTACAAAGGTTCATGGAGTGAGAACTGTGATTTTTCCCTCTGTAGGATGGAATAGGCTAATTGAAACTACACCTTAAGAAATGCACACTGGAAGTTGGGAAACCCTAAATATTTTGCAGTAATGTCTCATACAATCTACTCAGAGAGGAAGAGGGCTTCTTTTCTTCCAAGCTTTGTGTACATTTTTCTTTGTTAAACTTCCTGCATCTCCTGGTGGACAAATCTTCCAGCTTGTTAAAATATTTCTGAATGGTGGCTCTTCATTCTTGTGTGTCCTGTTCACTTGGGACCATCCATGAACTTTGTGAGGGTGTAGATGTAGACAAGGACAGATGATAAGAGCATCTATCTGGACTTCTTCCTCTAAGGTCTCTGAAGTCCCACTGATTTCCAGGTGGGTGTAAGTGCCTTGCAGGACCTGGATGTCCTCGTGTGGGTTTGGATGCTGTTTGGAAGGCCAGTGAGGGCAAAGAGAACTGAGTCGGTTGGAGTGCAGCCTCCAGGGAATGAGCAGTAACTCCAAGGACTCCTGGTAAAACAGTAAATCTGCTCTGTCCTTGGGAAAAAGAGGAACAAGGATGCAGAAGAGGCCGCAGTCTGAGATTTAGGCCAGTCTGGTTGTCCAGGGGCGAGTGAATGATAAAGATGAGCACTTCCCTGATGGTTCATCCTGTGCCATAGGTATCTTAGATGGGTGAATTGTCCCTCTGGAGGAGTTTGCCTTCCTTCATTCACTGCAGAGGGAGGTGATGCCTGGTTCAGAGCAGATGCTGCAGTTTGGTGAGCTCCATCCCTGGCCAGTGAAGTGTTTTCTGTGTGCACCAGGGTGGTGCTGCCCCTCAGGTGACTCAGGAGCCTCTGCTGCCATGGGAAGCAGGGCAGAGCAGGCGTGTTGGGATTATAAGATGATACAATTTCCCTTGAGGAAACCTTCAGCTCTGCTGAACTCTCCTGTCTGGGAGAGGAGCTGTCTGGCATTCATCCATAGCTGGGCCATGAGCTGAAAAGTTAAACCTCTTAAAATTACTGTGCTGCGTTTCCTTGTGCTGGGGTTTTCTTTCCTCTTCCACAGTGGACAAGAGGGAGAACATGTTGGGGTTTCCTTGTTTAGCAGAGTTGGAGGCCAGGGCAGATATTCCTGGGTATGATCTGCTCTCAGAACTGAGTGTAAACCTGAAATGACTCTGGAACAAGACTTAACTTACAGCTCTTCTTTTAAATTTGCTTGAATTGCACTTTTAAATAATAACCAACCAAAGCTGAAACATGGTTAATAAGGACAGGACTAAAACCCACATGCAGTTTCTTAAACTGTATTTGTGGGTTGTTTTGTTCTTCACTTTAAACATTAACTTCCTTTTAACTTTGAGGAAATGGTTAAACAACGATTTACAGCGTAACAGTTGAGAAATTGAGAAGGGGATGGAATTTGTCAGATGTTTAAATCTGTTCTCTTTTCAGCGTGTTCGTATGTATGTAACTAATGAATACTTAGGAGCAAGAGAAAAATCTGTTAAAGATTCAGCATTTCACAGATCTCCTTCAAAGATGTTGTGAAAATAAAAAGGGCTGGAAAAACAGTGTAACTGTTGGAGAGTATTAACATGTGGGAAGGTCGAGAACCATGTGCAGAGAACACTGAGGATTTGGATCCCTGCTCTGAGCAAGCCCTGGAGCTGCAGTAGCTCCACCAGCACTACCAGGGCACAGGGACAGAGCAGTGAAGCCAAGGAGGCAGGATGGGGTCATACAAAGGCTGTGTTACCACTGCCATTTCAGTGACATTGTGTAAGGACCTTTCTCCTTTCCCTGCTGTCATTTAGCCCAAGGAAAGCTCCAGTGGAAGATGATGTAGCAGAGGAGTGAAGTACTGGTAGTACAAGAGTAGATCAGAGAGTGAGCAGGTTACTGGAGTGACCGCTGGGTGTGTGAAACTCTGGATAAGAGCACGTGGGAATGTTTTGGTGGTGAGCAATGTTGAGCTGACTTCTAAAATAAGGATATTTCATATCCTTCATGTGAAAGATCTTGCCACTGTTAAGCACAGTGGTGAGTGGGGCTGTAGTGGGAAGTGTGGATTATTGTTTGTTTTAATCAACTTGTCAGTTTGCCTGCCTTTGGAGGCTGAAATCGTTCCAGCCTTTCCCATTAGCAGAGCTGCAGGGTTCTGTCAGCTACGTGGTCTGGCCATACCAACTGTCAAATTAATGCAGAGGATGGAGAACTCCTACACTCCTCTGAATTTTTGGGCTCCTGATGACTCCTGTGTCTCCAGGATGGTGGGGTTGGGCAGCAGCTGCTTTTCCCAACATTCAGTAATCCCAGGTCCTGGGCTCCCACAGAGAGAGAAGGGTGGGAGGGAGTATCCCAGCTTTTGATGTGCATCTCCCCAAGCAAATGTGAATTGGCGGAGCCAAAGCATTTCACTTAATTGGAATGATTTCCAAGATGTGGGAAAAGTAGCTCTGAGAGTTACAAGGTCTTCTGCTTTACTTCCTTATCTTCAAAATCCAAAGCCTTCCCCAGTCCCTGAACTCATACAGACAAGAGAAGAAAAGCACAGAGGCTTTGTCCAGTGCTGATGTCTGATATCTCACAGGGCAGGATCTGGAGGATTTGAGGGATGCAAATGAGGAATGCATTTCTTAAGGAAGAAGCAAAATAATGACCAGACTATTCAAGTTACAAAAGATCTCCTCTGGGTCAACAGGTCTGGGGACTCTTCAGAACCCAAATGCCAAGTCTGGGGAAATTTTTAACTCCCTAGGAATACTTCACAGGCCCGATCCTGTAAATCCTTCCTGCTTGAAACTCCGTTTGCCTTGTCAGATTGATCTTGAGATGCTTCCCAATGTATTCCAGGGTGAAGACTCATGGCTCTTTCCCTCGATAGGTTTCACAATTCTGCAGCAAATGTGAAACATAAGTCTTTTCCAATGGTTTAAATTATTTTCACTCTTGATGCCAGAAAGTTGGGATAATGTAGGGTGGTGATGAAACTGACTTCTTCTTACATATTTTTGGCACCAGCTGAAATGGTTGGCAGTGTGTCAGGAGCTCTGGTGTGGCTTTTAGTACCATGGCACCAGATTTACAACCCTTCTTCTAAATAATTAAAACCTATATTAAAAAGTGGGGCTGGGGCTACCTCCCAGCTGGAAGATTGGAACAAGGAGGAGAAGTAGTGGAGAACATTGTAAAGGAGGCTGGAAGAACAAGTCACCAGAGCTTTTGCTGTCTCTGAAGCAATTCTGACAAAGCCCAACTTGTGATTTAAATGAAAAGGCAGCCCTTTGGACACTGCAGGGCAGAGTGGGTCTTGTAAACTGGTGAGCATTCCACAGGGCCAAGGAATAATGTCGGGTTTTCTCTGTAAATGGGA
The DNA here is from genome assembly GCA_013397815.1 of Aleadryas rufinucha. Lineage (NCBI taxonomy): Eukaryota > Metazoa > Chordata > Aves > Passeriformes > Aleadryas > Aleadryas rufinucha. The sequence continues at coordinate 390,346 of VZTH01000332.1, forward strand.
GGTGCCAAGGCATTTTATCCTTGAGCAATTCCCCTGCCCCAAGAGCAAGGTCTCTTTTGGAAGGCCCCCAAAGAGGTGTCTCTTGTCTCTTTAGAGACAAGGGACTGATTGTCTCTGCTGTGCTTTGCAGCCATGGCCAGTGGAGACACCAACTTTTACAGTTTTATTTTTGTCCAAGCACTCTTTGGAAGTCAGTGACTCTTTCTGAGACACGCTGGTTTCCCCTGAATGCTGTTCAGTTCATGTGGCTGTCAAAGGAGGAGAGCTCTCATTTCTGCTAGCAGAAATTCCTCTTGCTGGAAATACTGGGCCAAAGGGATTTCCTGGGTGTACGTGAGGACTGAATTTGGCAGGGAGGTGTGGAAATGTACAATATACAGTATGTATGTAATGTATATTATAAATCATATTAGTACAGTCAGCTGTTGAACACACAGCATTTGCATGTACGTGCAGAGCATTTCTTTGGAGAGTTGCCTGGCTGGCACAGAATGTGAGGAGGGGGGACCAGAAAAGTCTGGTCTCTCTTTTTATGTATAGGATGGATGTTGGACCTCTCTGGAGCACCTTTACCTCTCAGGTGCACAATCCTGGCAGGCCAGGTGAGCCCTTCTGTTGTTAACAGAAGTTAAATCAGAACTAGAGACTTCTCTCAAGGGGGGGTACATGGCAGAGCTGTGTTTTGAGACTTTTAATTGCAATATAAATAATCCCTGGATTAGTACAATGAAAAGTAAGAACCCCTCATTGTAAATACTCACTTTGTGCAAAGTGTTACAACCTCAGTATTGATTACTAAACCTGGAGGCTTTGTTAAGTTTTAAGGTGATAACTTTGCATTCACTCTCTTCTTTTCATGCCAGAAAAGGAGTGGAAAAAGCATAAAAGAACCTTAAAAGCTCTGGGTTGTGAGAGGAGGGCTCTCCTGGGGCAGAAGCTGGCTTCCAGAAGTGTTCTTGCCAGCCCTGGTGTAAGGTCTGGACTTGGTGCAAGGAAGGCAGGGATTTAGTGCTCTGACCTGGACCCTATGGAGTTATTTAGGCAGGGTCTTCGCCTTCCTTGTGTCACTTATTCCAGGGATGGTGGAAAATCCTGTAACTGGGACAGTGCCACAGTCCATTCTTGACTTCACCTCTGAAATCCAACCCATGGCTTGCAGGGAGAGCAGTGCTGACTATGTGGCCCTTAATGTAGTTGGGAAGAGATGTTTGGTCCCAAAAACCACATGTGGCTCTTGAAGTCACACTTGCATCAGTTCACTCAGTGTTCCTTGGGAGGGTGGTACACACAGGGGCCTCCTGTGTGCAGGCAGTGTCACCTCCGTGCTCTCTGAGACAGTAAATGCCATTTTATGGCAGTGCAATCCTGGCAGTTGGAAAGGTGATTTTGAAGGGATTTCTGTTAACAGGATTTGTTTGTCCTCATGTGAGCTGAGCATCTCATAAAACACACATATTTGTGGGGCTGTGTCTGGAGGGAGAGGAAGAAGGGAAACCAAAGGTGTTGACAGGAATCTCCACCTTTTCTTTGTACATGCACAGTGCATTGTTTCTAAATAGTTCTCAGTGACATAAAAATAAAAATAATATAAAAATAAATAAATATAAAAATAAATCTGAGAAGCAGTTGAAATTCTTTAGTCTGTATTACACAGGCTGAACACAACCATAATCACATCATTTCCTCACAATAAATAATGATTGCAGTGAAATGACCTGGATTCATACTGGGCTGATAGACAAGGTTTGGGTACCAAACTGATGGGGGTTTTTTGTTCTGTTTTGTGGACAGGTTGGCTACATCCAGCTTGGATCAGAGCAGCTGCTGATCCAACCTGTGAATGCATCTGAGACCTCATTTAGTGGGAAGGAACATTTCGTCAGGCGGAGACGATCCACCAAAGCCGGCCATCCCACCAAGGCACACGGTCCTGAGGAGCACTGCAAGGTTGTAGCAGGTGAGCTTGGAGTGGCTCCAGAGAGCAGCCATGGGAATTATGTTTGTATTTTTTAATTCTGGTGGCTGGGCAGCTGGATCTGGGGAAGGATGGCAAGTGTGAGTGAATCCTGCTGCAGGCAGGGGTCACATCGCAGACGTGACGTTGTCAGGGCATGTGCTGTAGCACTGAACTTGTGAGATGATAAATTCTGCTTTAGCCTTGCAATGTGACCACTGCTCAGGGAGGGATTCGCTGGGTTTTTAGCAAAGGTCCAGGTTTGTTTAAGTGAAGTCAGTGGTTAGGGGGGCTCTTCCATCTCACCTTTCCACTGGAGTTGTGCCAAGCAGGCAGGGATAGAACGGTGATCCTCACGTTTCAGAATGTGGAAAACATCCCTTCAGCTACTTTGATATATTTTAATCAGAAGTATCATCTATGGAGTCCAACTCCAGGGATCCAGCTCATCATAGGATAAAGAGATATCTGGAGATGGAAGAGATGCACAGTTTGTCTTTCAAAACAATCTGTTTTCTTTTCAGCTTCTCATGCCATCATTCTTCTGTCTAGCAGAGCACACGATCCATGTCAGGGTCAACTGAGCAGACTTCGTATTATTTTGTGGTTTTTAATTGCTTTTGTAAAGGCTTGTGTGCATTTGGAACTACCAGATGTAGTTCAGCAAGGTGACTTTTTTAACTAGGAGCTTGATTTTGCTTTTTCTGTCTGGTGTTTGACTCATCAAACTTAAGTTCTATCTGATAAAACAGCTGTTATATCATATATTATAATTTGCTATCATTTTTCAAGAGAAAATGGCTAAATCTGTTCTTTGATCATATCCTGTCTTCTCCCACTTTCAAAGCCACACAGTCAAATTGCCAGCTGGTATAAAGTGGTCTAGTTTTCGGCGTCTTTGAAGCAATTGAATTTTATCCTTTCTGGAATTCTCTCTGGGTGGGTTGCATAGGGGGTATTTATTATGAACTTTGTGAAATCTCTTCATTAGGTTGCAAGTGTCCCTGTATTTTCTGTTCCTTTCATTCCTTTCCTGCCCCACTACACAATATTCCAACTTCTGCCTTCTCCTGGATGGACTGCATAAATGGAGCAGTGGGTTCTGCTGCTGGGCTGCCAAGAGGCAAAATGGGGAGCAGGACTGGGAGGTTTTCTGGGTGCAGGAGCGAGACTCCCTGGTGTGGGAACAGCGGAGTGCTCAGGGACAGGGGCTGCTGTTGGACATGGAAGGATGTGGCAGCAACAGGAAGCACAAAAAGCTTCCTTGTGGGAACAGCAGTGGAAGAGGCCTGAAGGAACTCACTGGAACAGGCAGCCAGGAACCTGAAGTTTGCCTGTAAGGCTTTGTATCTCAGTTTTTGTGTTTAACCAGCCCTGTGCAGCAGCAGCGGTGACCTGTGCCTTCTCCTAAGCTGTGTCCTCCCTGGCACTGCTGCTGGTAAATCTTGCATCCAGGGCCTTTGTTTTCTCCTGTGTGGAGCTGAGCTCTTAACAGTTCAGCAGGTTTATCATCCTCAGGGGTTCAGACTAAGCCAATCTTCTCTCTGATTCTCTGAGAATGAAATCTTGGATCTGGTTACAGTTACAAATCCCTTATGTCTCTTTGCAGAGAAAACATCAGAATTCAGCACCACTCTGATTTTCCAGCCAAGTTCTGTAGGTGCTGCAACCCTGTGGTCACAGAAAATGCATTTCAGAATTCTTACACTGTAAAATAAGGCAGCCATTAGTTAAAAGCTGAACTGAACCAAAATCAGTGCAGGAAATCAGGGAGATTTCATGCTTTTGCCACTGAACCTTTTGACCTTTTTTTCTAGAGGCAGGATGCTCCCTGTCCTTGGCAGAACTGAAATTCCCTCCTTCAGAAGAAGGACTAAAGGAAGGAAACTGGGGAGACACTGGGTAATGATTATATGGGATCACAAAGGGAAAGAGGAGCTGAGTGACCATGAGGATACTAAAAGAAGACAATGAAAAAAGAGTATTTCCAGTGGCACCTCCTGCTTCCTGAAGGCTTCTGGGGACCCACTGCTACAGTTGAGAACAAAATTCCCATCCTTTGGGTACTGATTCCTTCTGCTGTGCTAAGAGGGGAGCCAAGCCCCTGCAGTGCTGCTCCTGCAAACAGCCACTGCTCCAAGTAGCCCTGTCCTAAAATAATGCAATTGCTCTTGGGCTTTCTCACTTAAAGACAGACCCCTGAATGTTTGTCATTGCTGATGGAGACAAATGTAAGTCACGGCTGTTAATAGGCTTAGCGTGTTAACGACCTAATTGACTCCTGTCTGCTTTGGATTAACTTCTGTGCACAAGGAGTTTAGAAACAAAAAAATTAATCCTGTCTGACACACAAAAGGTCCATTTCTAATGAAACTCTGTGGAAGTGACCATCTAGGGATGACTTTCCAGAGTTTCTCCTGGGAAAAGGTCTCTTCACTGTGGTACTCACCAACATAGACTGGTCAGATTTGTACTAGAGGTTGTTTTCCATTGGCATAAAATTTGGCTCACCCAGGCTAAAACTTGGCAGGAAAGATTGGAGGTTGTAAATACAACCTATTAAATACAACCTGTAAATAATGGGAACATTCCTATGCCAGATATTTTAGATACAAACCCTGTATTGTGGAATGACATAGACAGAAAAGTACAGGTCTGTGTAAATACAGTATAAAATGAGTATTTTTCAAGGGCACAGAAATGCCATGCTTGGGCATTTTCCAGTCCTTTACTGCTGTTCTTGTATCTTCTGAATACACAAGAACATCCTCTATATGTATTCTCTTCTTATAATTTTGTAATTCAGAGATAGCTGGCATAATCTAGGGTTATTTGGGAAACAAAATACAAAACATCAGCTGAATTTTTAATGTTAATTATTGATCATGTCATGAAAGTTTAAACAGGGCTAAATTGCCCAGTGACAAATTTCCTCTGATATATGAACTTAATTACTTGTAAAACAAAGGTGCTTGGTGATGTAATGAGTTGTGTGAGTATTTGGAGAAGGAGCAGGAAAGCACTTTAAGAAAGCAAAAGGAACTTAATTAGGAAGTGCTACTGAGGAGACAGCACAGCCTTCCAAGGGCAGTGCCCTTGTGTTCCACCCAGAAACGTGGTGCTCCCCCTGCAGACCCCAGCCTTGGGAGAGGGAAAGTGGCTTGGGGCTAGGTAATGCCATGAGACGGGTTTGATAAGGGGTGGTTAAAATCTCTAAAACAACTCCTTTAGCCTAAGTGGTGTAACATGTCTCGCAGCACTCAAAATTATTTTTAGGTCTGCAGGAGAACTTTGTGGGAGCCAAATTTCTCCTGGAATAATCTGTATAAGAGGATTAATCTGGCTGTAGTCGAGAATGGGAAAGTACTTAAGGTTTTGCATGACTGGATCCTTGAGATTTGAACCTGAAAGTGTCTACTAATGGGTTAAAAAAATCCCAGGGCTGATGTTTTAATTCCTTTGTTTAAATTCCAAAGTGCTCCAGCAGCAAAGGAGGTATCCCATCAGCATGGGCCAGGTGCTATTGTTAGACATATGATATGTGAATATGTTTTATTTTTATCGCCTGTCATCCAGCAAGAGAAGGAGTTCAAGTCACAATGCACACTTCTGCTCAGGCATGAACATGAGCCCCTGTGAGGCAAACAGAAAACCTATTAAAAGGTTTCCAGGTGCACATGCAGTGAGGGGGAAGGAAGGGAAGGTTGGGTTTCACTTGCTCTGGAGCATGGAGTCGTGAGGAACACGGGAAATAGCTTCACACCAGTGATGTGAAACACTTCTCATCTCTGGACACTGGACAGCATCTGTACAAACCTCATGTCACACCCTGCTCTCATTTTAAAGACCAGCTCTGACAACTTTCTTGTCAAAGGTCCTGGAGAAGTGTTTTACTGTGGAGAGAGTGGAGTCAAAGGGAGTTTTGTTTGCAGGTTTTAATACATACAAGTAAGAATTTCCCTGCAGAAGAGCCAGACAGGAGAGAAAGATCTCTTTTGATGCATCATATGTGATTTTTGCAGTGCCCAGCCCCTGAGATAGAGCTTCTTTCAGGGCCCTGTCTCTGTGACCTTGTGACATACAATAAAGCTGTTTCCATGTGAGAATGCCCACCACAACCTCAGCTGCAGTAAATGGATTATTTATGTTACCTATCATGGAACAACACTAGTTTAACTATTTACTGAGATTTGGACACATATTTTGCATGTTTTCTTTGCCATCAGAGTCTGTGGATGGGAAAAATTTTCTGGTTTTCTTGATTTTGAGAAAATATCAATGTTCAAGACAGAATCAAACCATGTTGTGAAAGCATAGGAATCTCCTCTAACCATGTCATAAAACTTTCTGTTTCTTTGGGAAAAGTAGATTCTGTTATAACTTTTCCAAAAGTCTCCAGTGATGTATTAAAGTCTCCTTACATAGAAAGGATTTGATATAAAATACAGTCCAGGAGCATGAGAGAGAGCAGCTTGTCTTTGGAGGGAAGGTTGTTATTTCATGTTTATGATATAGACCTCATAAATTACTCTTAAATGTGGGTTTGCTTTAAACCCTTTTGTCACTTTAAATGAACCAGTTTTCCTTTAATGCAAATGTGCTGCACACACAGTGAAATAACAGGAAGATCAGTATTTTAATTCACAAAATAACAACGTGTTGCTTCTCTGCATAGTTACTTTGCAACCTGTTTTAACAATTTATCAAAGCTGGTAATAATTTAAGTAAGTGCTGGTGTGCAGGTATCAAATGTAGGCAACGCTTTCCCCGAACAGGTATAAATCTTAAACACATGTTACTGCTACATTGCATTTCTCCATCTTTAATCATTGTCTCTTAGCTGTGCTTTCTCTGCAGGTTTGACTTGGCCTGAAAGAGCAGTTGTTATGGCCAAAAACATGTGCACTAAAAATAGAGAGATGTAATGCAACCTGTATTAGTCCATATTAGGAAGCTGCTGTTGGAGAATTAAAGCAGGATTTCAACAATGGGCTCCACAGAAGATGTAATGTGATTAAGTGTTTGCAAGCCCAGAAGGATTCCCTGTATCAGGAACTCAGCACTTTACCCATGGGAGTGTGGATAAATCCCTTGGTTTTTCCAGGTCCCTGGTCTTCCAAACGGGGAGTCTGGGTTTTCCCTGCAAGTCTGTGATTGTTTCCTGGTGGCTGATAAACAGCAGCCTCCTGGAGCAGTCTGACATTCAGAAGTTTCCTTTTCCATCACATGTGGCAAGTGAGGTTTTACTGCAGGTCTGTTCTGGATGATTCCCTCAGTGGGGATCATGAGGAGTGTGAGGGACTCCAGGTTCTTCTTCCTCTGCTGTCAAGATGAAAAAGAGACACAAAAAGGAAGTGTAAGTACATGTAGTGGATGGATTTCTTCCCCTTCCAGAGCAGCTGTGCTGCTCCTTTGCTTGGTTCCTGATAAAGCTGAGTGCTGGTTTCCATTGGAACCCAGTGAAATCCAGCCTGGCAGGTGGTGATGAGCTCAATTGTCAGAGTCCCCTGTCCTTGTCTCGGGATGTTCATGGATGTTCCATGGTCACTCTGGCTAGAAAAGCAGAGAGGTGGTTCCTGGACTAAGGTATATTGCTCATCTTTTAGGTGTCTTTGCTTCTTCCATGTTATCACTGTCCACAGCTCAAGCCATGCTCACCATGCCTGCTCCTGTACCACTAAATTGTCTTATTTATCTGCCATGAGTCCTTGTTTGTGCCACCAGGGAAGTGTCCTTTTCATGGCAGATGAATGCACATAGTCCAGGAGGTGGGAATCTTTGAAATGCTGGTGACAAAATGAACCATTGAACATGGTTCATTGCTGAGATCACAGTGCTTATCCTGCCCTGTCTCACAGACCTGCCATTAAAACAAAGTCCTGATGTGTTGTGTTGATGACTGAGTTTGTTTTGCAGAAGAATAAGGTTTTAAGTGATGTGTCCAAGCCACAGACTGACTTGGATAACAATCCTTGCAGTAAAATCTCCGTGGTGTTTTGAGATGCAGCTCAGAGTTCATGACTTCTGTCTCAAGTTCTTGTTTGCTGCTGTGCCAGAGAAATAGTCATGAACTTGTGATTTGGTATGAAAGTGGCTGTTTGGAAAAAAAAAATAAACAAAAAAACCCCAAAGCAAAACAAAACCATTTTTGGAAGGTGAATTAGGGAATAATGGATCTTTCTGCTGTGCAATAATTTTTCCTAGCAGTTGATGCCTGGTTTTGTCTGCCATTCCAGTCAGAGAGAAATTGGAGATGCAGTTTTGTAGGACAGGGCATTAAAAATGAGAGGACAGCTCTCAGTCTGTAATCAGCTGTTCTTTCAATGACCCACCATTTGTAATTTCTGAACTTCAGGCAACCCACTGGCATCAGCTGGCTGTGGTAAATCTGAAATTCCGAGGTTTTGGTGGAGGTGTAACAGGCCAGGGCACAGGGGTGTGCTGCATCCTGGCAGAGGCTAAGGGGGCTCCATGTCTGGGATTCGTCACCTTTTGAGAGGTGTCTCTGTCCTGCTGCTGGTACCAGAGAAAATTTGTGGCATCCTGTCCCCCTGATAATTCAGCATTGACACATGGTTTTAGGTTAAGTAGTAAGAATACACCTCAAGGACTCCCTTTCTTTAATTTCTAGGCTTGGTTTGTGTGCAGGATCTCCCTTTTCTTTCCGTTTTGCTTTGGAGAGGTGATGATTTTTACTTCCAGGTGAAGCTAATAAAACCTGCTTAATGTGAGTATCACAGTGAGGTTCTCTGGAAACTCCTGGGGCTTAGGGAGAATTAATTTTAGCTGTTTGCCCCACTTGGATACCCTCTCTTCCTTTTTATGCTGCTGAAGTAACAGGACATGGTAAAACAGAGCTTGCCCTCCATCGAGGGTGTATGGAGATGTTAAAGGGGTCATGGGAGGAGAAAGGGAGCAAAGGGCTCCTGAGGAAGAGCTGGAGAGGGTTTTCAAGGCAGCAGTAGAAAAGAGCTTCTAAGGAGAAATCTGGCCTTGCAGAAAAGACTCTGCAGTTTAACTTTTATTTGTGGCTTTTGTTGAACAGCATCCAGAAACTGTCAGTAGGTTTAACAAGAATGAGGTAGCTACAATTACAAAGGGAAAGATTAGGCAGGAAAAAATAGTGGAAGGCTGTAGGAGAAGAGGTTGCTTTTAGATGAGTCTGGGAAATACAGTTGGAAGGGAGGTAGGAAGAACAGGAAAGGACTCTGCACTTACAGCAAGAATCTGCCAAAAGCCAGACAGTGCTAGACAGTGCTTTTGGTGTGTAATAGGAAAAGGTCATTTGGGGCGGTTGCTTTGGAATTGCACATCTGTTGAGTTGCCATAAAAAGCACTGAACATAAGGAGTTTTCTACAGAGGCCTCAGAAGAGCCTTGTTGTGCTTCTGATCACAGTGGGGACTCCGGTTCTTCCCATTCTGAGGGAGATTTCAAAGGCTGCAGGACGTGATATGATCATGTGGCTTTGCAGGTGATGAGCCAGGGAAGGGTGAATGAAAGCCACCTAATGAGCTTGTGCAGTGTCACAGCCATTTTATCCTGAGGATCTGGGGGTGTTTCTTCTCCCTTCACCTCACAGTCCTGAATTTTGTGGAATTTTTGGCCCAATGGACTGTGTAACACACTGTCATAGTGACTGGCCAAAGAGTAACGTCCCTCGTGCCCAGTCACCTGCAGCATGTACGTGCTGTGTTGTAGATTGACTGTTTCAGCTCATATTTCATGTGAAATTCTCTGACCTCTTAAGCAGGGAACACCTGACTCCTAAAATCATGTGCAGTGTGCTCCTTGCAATGTAAACTCCTCTGACAGCTCCTGCCCATGGTTTATGGCCTCTTATGCCTTCACACTAACACTTAACATCTGCACCACAAAATTTGTAACATCAGTTTGTTCAAATAAAGAATCCACCAAGCATTTAATCCTTGTTTCAATGGCTGGTGTTTATTTTAGTTTGGGGTTTCATGTACTCATGGAGGGATTCTCTGCCCATGGTCCATAAATCTTGCAGGGCAGGAGTGAGACTTCTCTGTGCTGGCTTGTTTCTGAGGTGAGCCTCTAGAGATGGGGTATTTTTATTTTTTGTATACCTCCATAAAATTGACTCACTTTCAGGTTTGAGCTGCAAATGCACTTCATGAGGGTTTTTCCTGTTGGTTTTGGGTCTTTCTCTTCATCAGTCATCTATGGTATGGGATAGGTGCATTTCCTTTCTCTTTGTGATGGTTCATCCATGCAAATACCTTGTTTTCTCCTTGTGCTGGATTGTTCTGGAAATTGTTTGCCTTTGTGGTAGGCAGGAGGATGCAGAGAGAGACCACTGGAGAGTGGACAGGACAAAATAATTTACCCTATGGAGGAGCTACAGACTTGAAAAACCTCTCCTTTTTTAAGTAGCTGGTGTTGCTCTGCCTGTTCTGGAGGGTTCAGCAGTGACCTCCTGAGCTCTTTGTGGGCTTCCTCGAGTCCTGTTGCCTGTTTTAAGTGCAGGTAAATTTACACTTGGACAATGTGAGGGTGAGGGTAACATCAAGAGCCCGGATCCTCCCCATCAGGTCACTCTGGCTGTGTTTCCAGGCAGCCTGTGGGGTGGTGGTTTTCCACACACACCCTCTAATCCCAACCCCTCGGTGGAAAGCAGCCAGTCCACAGCAGGAATGGGGGTTGGTTCCCACACAGAGGCTGTGTGTGAACCAAGACTGCCCAGCCCTTTGCCAGGAGTCCCTTTAGGCTGCTGCTCTCCAAGAGTCACACCTTGCAGAGTTTGGTTCAGCTGCAAAGAGGTGCCAATTCCTTCATCAGCCTCTGGAGGAGGGACCACGCTGGCCAATGACCATGGCATGACCTCCCTGCAGTGCAAGCTCCAGTCTGGCACAGTGGGTTGCTCCTCTGACACAAGTGTCTTCTTTTCCACAAAAAAAGAGATTTTTAAGTGAAAACCCAGAGAACTGTGATTTTTTCCTTCCACTTAAACCTTTTTACACAGCTCATTCAATGCCAGGCCTAGATTTAGTTTAATCTAGGCTTAGCCCCCCATAAGAACAACTTCTCCGTAGGTAAGAGATTTATACTGCCTGAAAACATTTATTAGGGGATTGCCAAAACAAGAATTTGATGGGGAAGTGCTGCTCTTTTCAGGAGGGTTCTGACTGATAGCAGCAAGACCCAAAATGTCAATGTTTTTACTGAAATAATTCACCTTCTTTTCTTTTTTCTCTGATTTCTCCTTGGTATTTAAATGATAATGTTGAGGACCTGTAGCTAAAGATGTGCTTCTGTGCAGAAGGAGGGATGGGAAATTAAGGGAATGAAAGGAATAAAATAACACACAAACATGCGAGCTGTTCCACAGGAGTTTGGGGAAGTCATCTCCATCTCATAGCTGGCAAGTCAAGGGTGCATTCAGCTCTCCTACTTTCTTGTACAGTCAATCTTTTAAATTTTATTTATTTTATTTTTGTTATAGAGATCCTCTGTTCTGGGGCAGCTTTGCCATGGTTGTGCACTTTTCTGTAGCTGTCCTGCAGTCCCTGTGAAAACAGGCCTTGAAACTTGGTTATTTTCATCTTTGCTGCTGGCATGTAGCTTCCATTATTTATGATCACCCCACGTTTTCATTTTTTTTTCTTGTCCATAGACTCCTGTCTGTCTCTTTAGACCCAGGGGGATATTTCCAAACTCTCTTAAAAAAAATCAAATTTCATGGTTGTTTTCTCAGTTTAAAATATGTACCAAGTGTTGACAGTTGGTGCCTTGGGCAGAAAAGCACGTGCAGAGCTGTACTGGATGACTGCGAGAAAACCGGGAATGAGGAGATGGGATGGATGTGTGGGAATGTGCATACTGACAAGGCAGAAAATGCATGAATGGGTGAAGGCAGGGAGTCCATTTCAGGTGGGCTTGGGGGGGCTTGCAGCTGATGGAGTTTGTCACCCTGGATGCAGGAGGGTCAGGGAAAACTGATGATCTGGGAAAGAAGGGAAATTCAAGCTGAGTTATGTAAGGGAGCTGGTAAACAGGCTGTGGAAAATCAGGATCAGTGAACACCAGCTCAGCTTTGGCTGCTGCTTTGCTCAGAGAGGGTCTCAGGTTAAATCTAGAGAAAATTAAAAAGTGATTCTCTGCTCTGGGGAATGAGCAGCACGTGTTGTGTGACATAAGAGAGATGTGTCTGATCATCCATTAGGGTCTGTCCCGTTGGCAGTTTTGCCCTGAATGTTGTGTTTGTGCTGTTTCAGGACTTTTGTGTTTTGTTCCCTTTTCCACAGAGAAAAATCAGCATTAATAGCAGTGTCAGTGTCTTAGCCATAATATATCACAGTAAGCAGAGAGAATTTCAGTGAATCTTGGCAGTTGGTTTCTTACTGCAAGAATAAATTTGTTTTAATTATTTCATTTGCTTCTCCGTCATTTGAATCGCATCATTCAAAAAATGAACACATTTTTTTTGTGGCTGCAGTGAAGCGAGCAGGTTCAATTTCATAGCTGGACTTAATTTCTCCTTAGGTCATGCCTCAGCTGCTTTGCACATCTGCCTGTGAAACACAGTTCACCTTTCAGCTTAGAAGAAGACAACTTATTAATACATAGACATTTTGTTGGGAGGAAGGGTGGTTTTACTTCTGCGGTTTAATTTTTTGTATCAATGGGAGCTTGACTGCTGTTTCACTTTCTAGTCCTTAAAATGAGTCCTTGCCACAGGTTCTTGCCACAGGTCCTTGTAACTGAAGTTCATAAATCAGCTGGTGCAGGGAGTCCCCTGGTTTTGGGTCACAGCCCCAAGAAAGAGGCTCGTGAGCTCTGCTTGTAGGTGGCCACCAGCTGCTGGTGCTGCTGCTCACGCCAACTGCAATAAATGAGCAGAGAAAGCCTGAGAAGGTCTTATCTGGCCTGACCTTCTGCTCTTCTGGGTTTCAGCCAGAGACTTCTGCAGTTGGCCAGTAATGAGTGTTCCAGAACAATCTGATTTAATTTGAAGATTTTGAGACTATCTTATGCTCTGTTGCATTGCTCCAGTACTGCTGGTAGTAAGGCAAAATGCAGCTGGTGAGAATGTTGGCTCCAGGAATACCTGACAACTCCCCTGGAGAACCTGTGGAGTCTGTTGTGTACCTTGCATCCCAAAGCATGGTTTCCTATCCTAAATTTTATTTCAACAAACTTTTCCTTAATTAGCTCTTGTTCCATTATAGTGGAATGTTGTTCCTTTCACAAGCAGTATTTCCAGTTTCTGACATTTTTTTGCAGGAGCATGACTTCTTGATTCGAATTACAGTTAATGTTTTGCTTTTTTTTGAACTTTTCCCATCCTCTTCCCTCTTTGCCCATCATCTGTGGTCTCTGCACCCAGAGGCACAGATGTACCTGCAGTGGAACCTCTTGGTGGCTTCTTTAACCAGCCAAGAACACTTTAATTTAAGGGTTGTTACGACCTGAAGATGCATGAGAATGTTTGTTGGAAAGGGTGGGAGTGTTTTATTATGATCTGCCAGCCTTAGAAAGTATTTTGACTTTTCAGAAAAGAAGAGACAAAAGAAACTGAAGTCCACGAGCGACTGGCGGGAGAGGAGGAACGCGATTCGCCTCACCAGCGAGTACACGGTGGAGACCCTGGTGGTGGCAGATGCTGACATGGTCCAGTACCACGGAGCAGAGGCTGCCCAAAGGTTCATCCTCACAGTTATGAATATGGTAAGTAGGCACTTCACTCTCTAAAGAAGAAACAAGAGTAAATAGGTCATATCCAGGGTGGGATAAAACTGACTTGACAGCAGAAATCAAGAACTGGTTTGACTTTCAGGTACAAGAAAAGGTTTTGGTTTTCTTGTGTTATGTGCCTCTTCTCCATTTGTGTGATTCCTGGTATTTGCCACAGTAAAAAACTGAGCCACATTTTTAAAACCTGAAAATTCAAGTTTTCACCTAAATTGTTCAGGAGTGGTGTTTTCTGCAAGGTTTTTGGTGCTGCTGTGTTTTACCTTGGAGGAGGGTAATCCACAGTGGATAGATGGTCTTGTCTGACATGTTTCTTATGTTCCTAAAAATTCCTATGGCACACCTGTTTCACAAGAGAGATGGGTCATTGTTATAGGCAGTTGAAGTCAGCAGTCCTTTGATTTCCAGCAGAAAACCTGGCTTTAAGTCCAAAATGATTTTTATCTCTGATTTTTTACACAATGCAAATGGCTGCTTCCCCTGATGTAGAAAATGTGGCAAACTTCTCACCAAACTGCCGGCTGATCCCACTCTTTTCACCCCAGGACTTCTGGGGCTTCATTAAGTGGTGCTGATCATACCTATGAGTAGTTGATGGAGTTGGGGTTGAAAATCATTCTAGAAATCCTAAGGATATCTTTTGGAAGTGAGGGGAACCTTTGGAAATTGCAGGCTCATGTGATCTGTGGGTGTTAATTTGTGAGCTGGCCTTGTAGTGGGGCCTTCTGGCTCAGCTGATAAGGGAACACAAAGCCTCCCACAGGGAATGCTCACTCAGTTGTTGGCAGTGCCAGTAAGGAGGTGATGGCTAAATTGGATGTAGACATGGAAAACTCTGCTCAGAGGCTGCAGGGGTCTTTCCAGAGGCATTTGAAAGTCTTGGAGGAAGCTCATATTCCTTTGCCCATGCTATTGTAATATCCAGGAACAGCTCATTCTCCTCACTGTGCCTCTGTTGGTGTTTATGAGCAGCAAATTGGCTTGGGAAAAAATAACAGTTCGGAACAGTAATTGCCTGGTCATGCTTCCCAGTGAAGAGATGGATGCTCAGCATAAACCAGCTATGGAACAACAGCTTTTTAAGAGGTCTTGTGTTCCTTCATCAAGCACTGGTGTGAGGGAGCCCTCCTGGAGGGAGATGCTTTGCTGATTGAGCAGGGAGTTTGATTAGTCTTTTCCATTAATGAGCTGCTTTTCTGTGTCCCTTCCTCTGCCTTTTATTTTGCATTCCAGTGTGCTCTGACAGTTGTCACTTGATGGGGCTCCACTGTGGCTCTGCAGTTACTTTTGATGATCCTCATGCCAATGGGTCAATGATTTCATTGTGGCCATTGGGGATCTCTGTGTTGTGTGGCTTTTTTAGCCTGTGAAGGTTGTTAGGGATGAACACAGTGATGGACCAAGTCCTAAACAAAAGATGGCTGTGGATCTTTGAATGCTGATGTCTGTCTGGGCTGAGGTACTGCAGAACATCTCAGCAACGTCAACTTGCCAGGTGTGAATAAATCTGTGTGGGGAGGTGCTGATGGATGGGTTGGGTTCTCTAAAACCATTTATTAAACAAATATTGAAGCTTAGTTTCCAATGGATTAGGCTGATGGACTTTTAAGCTCGGTTCTGATGCTGTAGTGTGAGCTCACCCCTTTACTAGACACTGGAGAGAGCACATGGAAGAGGACTCTTGGATGAGGAATACGTTCATGTGACATCTCAGGTGCAAGGTCCAGCTGAAATGCTTCCCACTGTTAAGTCATTGCTCCTGGGGGCTCACTCCTGTGAGTTTTTTCTGATGTCTGATAGGATTTGAATTCATGTTTCAGCTTTTCAGCCTTCAGAGGGGCAATGGAAGAGTCTCTCCCTTGACCACCTACATTCCCACGCTCTTAGGAACATTTTTCAGGCCTCTGAAGGAAACTGCTTGTGAGTGACTGGCAAGACCAAAAGATAGTGAGGAATAATAGTAGGCAAACACACAGATGGCATCATTGCATAAATCCTTTATTCTGTGGCGATAAAACCGGGTGAAATTCAGGGAAAACAAAGGGGACTTCAATGTTACATTTGCGTAATGGAAGCTGACCTTCACCCCAGGAAAAGAAGCTGAAGAGTAATTCAGAAAAATATATTTCAGAGAGGTAGTCCTGTGGTTTGGGTAGGCCTGAGCCAAGCACTCGACTGCTTGGGATCTTTGTTTCCTGCCTCCCTCCCAGCCTTGGGTGACTGTTAGCTGGGGGACAGGATTTGCCCCATGATATTAGGCAGTGCTTATTCAGCTATACTGCAGGATGGCAGGCTGCCTCTAAAAGAAACCAGAATGTTAATTTTGGCTTGGATGCTTGCATTTAAGCAAATAGAACATTACTGGTCAGGGGTATATTAACTTAACTCCTCTCTGTAAGCCATTACGTTTACTGTCAAACCACAAAACAAGCATTAAGAGGTCTTATTAATGCATTTTATATTTATAGACATTTTAAATAAAGTGATCTGCCTTAAAGTATTTAATATCTATTTATGTTACAAGAATTTCTGAAGGGGAAAAAAGTCAGCGTTGCAAATTACAGGTTTATTGCTCCCTTGGTGAATGAGAATCTTGGAGAAAAAAAGCCCACCACCCTCCTCTAGAATAACAGCTAGAAAGCACAGCAAACCCATTTTGGAACCCAGAAATAACAGGTAGTACTTCATGTAGCAAATGCCGTGTTTTTAATGATATTCTGTAGTTCCATCCCCCTGAACAGATAATAGACTAACATTAGATGTACTTGGTTTTTGTGAATGTCACTGCAGAGGTGCAGGCTCCTCCAGTTACTAAACTAATACTTGAAATTCTAAGACAGATTTTTCCAAGATCATGGAAGAATTTCCCTCTCAGGTACTCTGTAATATATGAGTAGGAACAAGCATGGTTCCAGGGATTTGAGTTGGCTTTTTTTAAGTCACCACTGCTAAAAAGAAATCTTTCCTTGTTTTCTGGCAAGGTGTTTGATTCCGCACGATTTTCCAAACAGGAGATAAAGTTGTTGTCAAATGCCACCACGCACAGCTGCAGCCTTAGCAAGGCAGTGAGACTGTGGGCATGAGGAATGGAAGAACACGGACAGGGAGAGATACCAGCAGAGCTGTGGAAGTGCAAAACCAGCTACTTAAATATAGGTGCTGATCTCTTTTTCTAAGTTTAACTCCCTTGTTATTGAGCTTTGTTGCAGTGCTTGCATTCCAGTTCTTGTCTCACCTTTGGCTTGAGAGCATCTCCTGTTCATGCCCTTCTTCTGTAGTCACCGGTGTTTAGAACTTCCTCTGAATTCTAAACCCAAGTGCCTTTGTGGTAAAACCACCTTAAAGACATGCTTATTTTGCTCACCCATTCTGTTTGCATCTGGCAGCTATAATTTCTCATTGCGTTTCATCCATGTGGAGCTGTTAGGATGGATGTTCTGTTCTTGCAGGCATTTTATGCTTTTGTTTGCTCTTGTGTTTGCTTTTCATCTGAAAGAAGTGACCAGTAAAGGACAAAGGAGATTCTAGGAACTGCCCTGGCCTCTGCTGTGGCTGGTCTTCATGGTTTAGGTTTTCAGCTTTCTGGAGAGAACTGATTCAAGTGGTTCTGGAGATAACTGGTTCAAATGGTGATAAATGGGGATGAGGTGCTTTGGAAAGTCCTGTCTGTGGCTCTTGTGTTGTTGAGGATGAGGAGTTTCCAGCCAGTCCCTGAACAGAGAGTTGTGGATGTTGGCTCCTTGAAGTTGTGCAGAGCTGACTTTGCAAACCAAGTCCCACCCAGACTGACCCTCTGAGCACTTAGGGACAGAGACGTCTGAATTTCTGAATTTCCAAGACCACAACATAGTAACTTAACAGCTGCTCTCTATGGGTTTGAAAACCTAAAAAAAAGGAGTTGGGTTGGTTTGGGGTTTTTTTTTGTCCCTTAAGTGCATTTTTTTGGGTTTTGGAATAAATTACAACTGTGGCTTGGTTTGGAGCTTGCCTTTCTCTCAGAGAAGGCAGCATGGAGGGTGTTTCTGCAGTGTCAGTTCTCCTGCAGCTGTTGCTAAGCCATGCGATTACTGTGGAAGCTCTTTGCAGCAGCAGGCAGGAACTTGAAGTTAGTGATCCTTTGGATGTCATTAAGAAGGAAAATTCTTATGTTGTTCTTTAGGAATGATACTGTTTTACTCTCTGAAGCCTGATTTTACGCTCCACAGATTCTTTTTCATTTTGGATTTCCCCTGTGAGGGTATTTTTTATGTTAAAAAAGCAGATAAAATCATTTTTATCATGCTTGCATTGATGGATTTATATGTCTGTGCTCTTGGGGGCTGGCACATAAAGGCTCCAGAGCTGCCACTGATAATCAGCTCCCTTACCCTGGTCTGGAATTTTCATGAGGGGAACCGGGACATAAGGGAACATAAGGGAAAAGGATCTGAGTGTTTGATCACTGTCTACAGATTTCTCTTTTCGCTCCAGCAGCCCCAGGAGAAAGAGTTATGTCAACTGTATCTTACAAAGAGCTATGAATATGCTCTTTTTCATAATGTTTAAAGGAGTAATTTGAAAGCTTGGCTTTAGGTGGGTGTTAGAAATCCTATAGCACTTTTCAAAACAAGAGAAAGACAACCTCAGTAACCTGACTAAGGCTTCTGCTGTCCAAACCTCATCCAGCAGCCAAGGCAATGGGAAGGCTCCTGCTTGTGTGCAGTGCTTAGGGAAGAAAAAAGAAAGAAGTCAATTTACCCTCAGGGTTGCTGTTCTGAACTCCGAAACATCTGAAACACACACGTCTCCCTCCCACCATCCACCTGCAGAGGAAGCTCTTGAGAATTAAAAAAAAAAATTAAAATGATGTAGTTTAGTTCCTCTTTCAGGCCAGTTCCTTATGTCTGCATTTGCTTTGTGCATGCTGGGGCAGGCCTAGACAGCTTATGCCAAAACTGCGTTTGTTCTGCCCCTGCCATGTCAGAGCTGTGAGGAGAAAGAAAGGCAGGAGGAATGCAAACAGAGGAGGATGGTCCAGCCTTCAAGTTTTCCTGTTTTCTTTAGGGCATTCTGTACAGTAAAGCTCTGTCAGAGAAATGCAGATGAAGGGGGGAGATGCCAGAGACAGGCTTTATTATTCTTGTTGTTCTACTGCACTTCCCTTTCTATTTTTTTCTGTCTGTTTTGTATGGTTCTTTACCGTATCTCCTGTTTCCAGATCTCACTCTCTACTTTTGATGACTCCTCACAGAGAAGTCGATACAGTGTAGAAGTTCACCTGCAGCAGGGCTCCCACAACACTTCAGTCACATTGACCATTTTTCCCATCCCTTCTTTTCAGCCCAGTGATCCAGAACCTCCATTTCTCTTCCAGCCAAGCTGCTTTCTGCCACTTGTGGTGGTGTCCTTAACCAGTAACCTTTACATTTGGTTCCATGGCAGGGTCTGACACTTCTGTTCCCAGATGCCTTATTTTAATGAAAGGTTCTAAACCACCCCAAATATTTTTACTTTCCCCCTGTTGGAAGCAGTCACAGCAGCCTGAAGGGCGTGTTGCAATTGCAGACTTGAGGAAGGGTGGCTCATGGTGTTGGGAGTGGGCAGGGAGGTGTCTGTGAGTCAGTCTCTCTGTCCGTGCAGCAGGAAATCTTGAGAACATCTGCAGTGGGAAATCCCATTCCTCATCCCCTGGTACCAGTTATCCCAGCTACCTCACTTGGCACATGCTGCTGATGGACACTTGGATGTGGTGTTGAACAGCTTGGACGCGCTGAGTCTGTGGGGTTTGGTTTGCTTGTTGGCTGGGTGAGAAAGGCAGAACGTTGTTGCTGCCATGATGGAATTCCATTCTTAGCAGGAAAGGCCAATGTATTTGAATTCTTGTATTTTGAATTCAGCTGGATTCTGTGATGATGCTTCCTTTGGGCACAGCCTACCTGGCACGGCCTGGTTTAACTTCGGCTGTGAACAACCTGAGCTGTATCAGACTCATGTTTTTTTAATCAATCATTTCAAAGTCTGTTTGCCTTCTCCTTGGGATTCCTTCTGGCCTTAAAGCCCATGATCCCAGAGAAGTCTCCCTCTGAAAGGACAGTGTGGCTGCAGCTGGCAGTGGGGCTGAGACCTGGAGCTGCCCCGTGCTGGACGCAGATGGTCCCAGCCCTCAGGGCACAGCAGAGCCTGTCAGGAGAGCTGGGGGTGCCTCTGTGAAAATGTCTTCAAAAGAGGGGAAAAAAGTGGGGAAAAAAATCCATGTGAGCGCCCGGGTCAGAGCAGGAGGATGAGGAGCTCCAGGTGCTGGAGCAGAGGTTGCCCTCCAGCCTGTGGGGAGACCATGGTGGGGCAGGTGACTGTTCCCTGAAGAACACTGTGACCTGAGGAGAGGAGCCTGTGCTGGAGTAGGTTCTCCTGATGGGATCCATACTGCAACAGGGGAAGAGTGTGAGGAGGAAGGAGCAGCAGAGAGAGCTGTTACAGGCCTAGGACAGTCCCCATTCCCCATCCACCTGCATGGCTCTGTGTGAGGGGGAAGGAGTCAGGAATGCAGGAGTAAAGATGAGGTGAGAGGAAGGTGTTGTTTTGATTCATCTCTTTTTTTCTCTGTATACGAATTATTTTAATTGGCAAATTAAATTTTCTCCAAGTCAAGTGTGTGTTGTCTGTAACTGTTAAGTGATCTCCCTTTCTGAGGGAAAGGTTAATGTTCCTGCTGGGCAACACAAACTGCCATCAGTCTGGGGCTCCTTTGGGCTTCATTTAAGAAAACAAGCAAACAAAGCTTGAATAAACAAGCAAAGTGGAGCCTCTTGCACTCCCAGTGGCTTTTTTCGTTTAGGATCCAATTGCTGCTGCTTGAGCTCTTCTGAGATCGCTGGTGGCTGGGAATAAAAGTGCAGTCAGAGTTATCCTTAGGACAGGGAGCACAAGAGAAAAGGAGGAAAGGCTGACAGCTTTCAAGATGACATCCTGAACTCTGCAGTAGATGGTGCTTGGTGTGCGAGTTTTGCCCGGGAAAACACCCTTTGGAAGTCGGTGGTGTTTGGATGTGTCTGTGCTGGCTCTGGAGGCAGCTTGTCTGCTCTGGTGGGAAGCCAAGCACCAGCACCACCAGGCTCAGTGATGAGGACCTGTTTGCTGGACTTATCCTCCTTTCATGAGTGGGAACTTATGGGATGGCCAGAGCTACTGGAGAGCTGGGAAACCAAAGACATCCATCCATCCATCCATCCATCCATCCATCCATCCATCCATCCATCCATCCCAGGGAAGTGTTTGTCAGCCTCTGCAGTGGTGCAGCAGGGGTTGACTCCCTCAGCCTGGTGCCCCAGTGACCCTCCCAGCTGAACGTCCAGGTCTCCATTGAACAGGGGTCACTGGTCAGAGCCCTTCTCTGCAAGTGTCAAGTTTATCCCCCCCAGGTCTGTAGTGAGAGGCCTGAACTGCTCTACCACCACATCCCCAGGCTAAGCAAATAGTGCCAGCCCCTGTGTGCACTTGTACACCAGCCCCAGGGAAGATAAATGGCTCATTGTGCTCAGCTGAAGGTCACTGGGTCAAACACTGAGTAGCTCTGTCTTGCAATCTGTGCCTAAATTGTAGGAAACATTTACGTGTGTGCTTAAATACAGCCCCAAACACTGGAGAGCTTCAGAGTGCTCTTCCACTGAGCACATTCCTGAGTATTTGCACAAGTAGGAAAAATACCAAGCGTTGAAAACATAATGTGCAAGATGTGCTCGTGTCTCGGGTGTGCTGTAGGAAGTTCCTGAGCCTGGGTGATGCTTGTAGCCAAACGAGCTGTGAGGAAGGAATATTGCTTACCTGAGGCCAAACCTGCCTCCCATTTGTCAGGAGTCTCTCTTCACTGGTATTGATTTTGGGTTTTTTTATTAAGTAGGGGATACAATATTCACCCAAGGCCTTTTATGCGGCATTTTAGACCTTTTAAAATAAACCCCTCCCTCACCTTTTTTGATACTGTCTAGTTAAAACACTTGTACACAGAGAAATGGGCGGAATCAAATTCTGGCATCAATTAAGATCTTGTATTCTAACCTATAAAAATGAGGTGAAGTATCTGAGCTGGAATGCAAAATCTGGAGAAAGTAGTAAGGTAGTTTCCGGTGCTATTTTTGTATTTCCTGAGGCTTGTGTCATTATGTGCTGCCTTATTACTATTCTCTTATATAAGATATGAAAATAACAGAGGGAAATTGCTTTTCCATTCTATTTCCTGAAGTCTAAAACACACCATTATTTCATCTTGCATTTAGATATCTCTGATATTTAAATGCTGAAGATCCATGTTAGTTGGATGCTTCGTAACGTATGTCCATGTTCCTGAGACTTCGTTTAGAGCTCCTGTGGAATATTTTTCTCCTTTCCTCTGTAACTCTTTAAAAGTCTATTTTATTGAGTGTAGTAGCACAATCCATTTGGGGGAGTTTTGTGTGTCAGTTTTTAGAAGGACAAGTGTCTAACTTTAGTCACAATTAGTTTCTTCAACTATTACTAGGTGTTGATATTGCTACTAATACACTGTGGATGTTTTCTTTGCTTTTTGACAGGTGTACAACATGTTCCAGCATCAAAGCCTGGGAATTAAAGTCAACATTCGAGTCACCAAACTAGTCCTGCTCCACAATCGCCCTGTGAGTTCCAATTCCTTTCTGCCCTGCTCCTGGAATTGCATTGTGGTGTCCCACAGGGTGGGAGTGGGATGTGGGGCAGGTGTGGCCTCAGCATCACAAACTGTGAGGAGTTGCCTGTTCCACTTCACCAGGCAGCGTTAAAGGTGGGAAGTACAGGGGCTGTGGGAGTGAAAGGAATCAGAATCCTTTTATTTATCCTTCCTGGCAAATCTCTGTCTGCTTGTAGCTGCAAACCAGTCTCAGGAGTTCACTCTTACAGGGAGGTCTGATGCTTTATCTAAAGACTGTGGCTGATATTTCTCCTTTTGTATCTCTTTCTTGTTCCCCCCAAAGGCAAAGTTGTCCATTGGGCATCATGGAGAGAGATCTCTGGAGAGCTTCTGTCAGTGGCAAAATGAAGAATATGGTGGGGCAAAGTACCTTGGTAACAACCAGGTTCCTGGTGCCAGGGATGACACCCCTCCTGTGGATGCTGCTGTTTTTGTGACCAGGTATGGGAAGGTCGGGTTTTTCAGTTTACTTCATCTAATTATGCCCATGGCCAATGATGGGGTTATCTGGTCAAGCAGAAATCTAAGAAAAAGATGATACATTTGCTGTTCAGATGCCTCAGATGGAAGTGATCTGTCTTTTGTGCGTTCTTAACAAGGTTGTACAAAAGCATCTTTCCTCTTGAGCCAAAGTGTCACAGTCGTGGTCACTGTTCTGGGTCACAGTCAGGATCAGGATGTGGCTGTAGCACAGGGGGTGCCTTTTTCTCACACCAGCTGGTAGGAGTGGAAAAAACAGGGGAGGTTTTGGAGCCCTCCCTCCTAGGAGAAAGAAAGTGTGGAACTGAGAACACAGCTGAGCTCAGGTGCTCTGTGTGCAATTAGGGATGAATCAATTGAGCAGTCTTGGAGGAGCAGACAGTGTGTCAGCAGTGGGGAGGGAGTTATCTCCTAAAGAAAGGGGGAGAGAAATACCATAAACTAAATAAATTTTCTCTCTCTTTGCCTGAGAAAAGAACCACTTTAACACCTCTCCTCTGTCACAACTGGGGTAGAGGAGGGGTGTCATTCCTGATTGGTTTGTGTATTTGAAAACTCCTGCATTTATTTCAGATGTGAAATGATCTTTGTAGAAATACTTGAGCAAAATTCTTTGCACCCTGGAGCTGTGAACTTACTGATGTGTCAAACACATCAGAAAAAGCAAGAAAAAGGGTGTTGTAGGGACAACAGTCTTTTTTCCTCTAACTACTTGAGCTCAACCTCACAGTACAATGCAAATCCCATATTCCCCACAGTTACCACAAATTTTGAGTAGCAAATCCATGGTGTTTTAAGCTTTTTGCATCCTTTAGGATGTAAATGAAATATTCATTATTACAGAAGTGATCTCTGAATAATTAAAGTGAGCACAAAATTATGGTGTAATATGGATGCTCATGGGGCTAGAAAAACACTACTTCCTACCCCTTCTTCCCCAGTTTGAGACAGGAAATGTCTGTATTGCAGTTCTACATTGCTCACCTCTTTCACCTATTTTCTCTGCCAACAATTTAAGTAGAAATACATGTTTTTGCCTAAACTGCCATCCTGATTGTAATAATCTCTTGTGTTAGATTTGTGTTAGCAGTCCCACTACAAACTATCCATGGCATTCTGGAGAGTGTTCAGTCAAAGAGCTGGTGAGCAGGGCATGAGGCCAGCAAAGTTCCTGAGAAAGCTCCTCCACAGACGTGTGTGCAGCTCCCCCAAACCCTGCTCCCTCCTCTGTGTTCAGTGGAATCCACCAGGCACTTGTGCAGATACTTAACAGTTTAGACAGGGGGAATAGTTCCTTTGAAGTCAACAGGCTGCACATCCTGGTTATAGTTAAGCATGTGCTCCACTGGATCAGGGCCTAAATAAATAACTAATATTTTTGTTAAACTCATCTGGGCATCCAGTTGTCCTGCATGACAAGTGAGGCAGAGAGAATCTCTTCTGATGGGCTCCAAGTGCGGGGCGGGAGGAATGAGCAGAGCATTTCATCTCTGCAGACTCTCTGCAGCTTTCAAAATTGAATGCATAATGTCAGGCTAAATGAGTTGGACTCAGGCATCTGAGGAAGAACTGTAGAAAGAATTTGTAGGAGGAATTGTTCAGTGGATTTGCAGGGTTTTGCAGTGGGAATATCTGGGAAAGAACAGGTTTGGTTGGGTTAGAAACTAGATTCAGCTTTGGTGAGAAAGTTCAGGCCAGGGAGCACATGGCTGTGCACTGGAGCGGCATTTTCCCTGCTGGATAGGCCAGCAGTGTGTACTTGGAGTCTCTCCTTCCTTCTTGCTGTGTCCTGTCATCCTTAACCCATACTGCTTCTGCCGCATGGAGGATGCTGCATTGTTTGGAAGACTTCTGGCCCAGCAGCCCCATTCCTGTGTCAGGGAAATGAATTCTTCTCCTCTTGGCTTTGGAAGAGTGTGTGTGTGTGTCCCTGGACCCTCCCCAGACTGTACAGATGGACCAGTGGTAGAGGATGTGGGAGCAACAGCATGTCCAGCACAAGCAATTGCGCCAGAAAAAGCAGAAGCTGAATTTTCAGCAGCTGCAGCTGCTTTAAGGACTAGAAACAGATTCTTCGGGGTCAAGCTCTGAAGAAATCCCTCTGGTTCTAGTCTGGCTGGGTTCATTTGAAACACCAAGGCACGCTTGCCTTTTGAAACTTGACCTCTAAGTGATGTTTCCCATACCTTCATTTGTATGCAGAAGTAGATTATTCAGGTGGCAAATATCCCTCCTGTGGGACTTGAATAGTATCCACCTGAGTTCCAGGTAAGAGACGCACTGTGCCTGTGAAATAAGGTGCACCATTGTCCTGCTCAGTAAATAAATGAGACAGTGGGAATAATCTGCCACAGCCCTGAAGGTCTGAGTATAGTGTTGTGGTCTCTATAATCATCAGACCTTTCTCATTCAAATTCTGGTTTTGAACTTGCAGAAATTCAGATCTCTGGCATCTTTGGATAATGTACTTCATATTTTAACAGGCAGCTGACCAGAATAACTTCTGTCTGCAGAATCTGTATCTTAGTGATTTTAGAAGCATGTCTCATTTGAAACACATTCCCCCTCTTGATCCCTCTGTCTTTTGCATTCCCTGGGAAATCTTCAGTCACACTGATGTTGTCCCAGCTCCTGGCTGGAGGTGTTTGGGTCACCTATTAGACTGTAGGTGATGTGGTAGCAGAGCAAAGAATGTCCCAGCACTGACTGGAACAGGATTCAGAGCTGTCTTTAAGCAAAGACTTGTTTTTTCCTGACACAGTGGTGTAGTTGTTCCATTTGCAGCCTGTTCCTCCCTTCCACATTTCTCCAGCCCTTTGCCTTCCCATTAAATGGGCAAATGGAGGAATTCACTGTGCATCGAGGAAACTGGGCACACAGTGCTGCTAAATGCACCTGTGGATGTGGAAAGTTTATTTTGGCAGGTTCTGGACTGTACCAGTTTCCCCTGTCCTTTAGCTTTATGACCCTGCAGGGTTAGACTGGTCGAAAGATGTCATTTGAAGGATGCTGGGAATGGCCATTTAACAGAATACTTCTTATTCCTGTTGCACAGTTCAACTACTGTCCTTCTTTCTCACAGGAAGGACTTGAATTGCAGAGTTTAGCTTAGCACAGTTAGGTATTTTTTTCCAGTTGGTGGGTGCCAGATGGAAGACTGATTGTAGGAGGAGTTCTGAGTTCTTCTGGCTATTTTTATTGAACAAAACAACTGACTTGTCATTTTTTTGAGAATTGTTGTACTCTGCTAATGGGAACCCTCTGCTGGGTACCACACATGATAATGACTGAGAATTTCACAGGTCTCAGGAGGAGAACTTGTGTCTGGCTTGATTCAGTCAGTGGCTAAAAATGAAGAGTAAAACTGGTTCACAGTTAGAGCTGTGATTTCAATATATTATCCAAGACCTCGTGTGATAAGGTCAGATGTTGGATTTGAACTGCAGCTCCCAGAGAAAGAGTTTTATTCCAACAAAGCTCTGTAAAAAATTCTGCTAACAGAACTATGTCTCTATGATAAGAGACCTTTGCACATGCAATGAATATTAAAATACCTTTCCTGTATTGTTGAGTATCATTATAGTATCAACTATGTCAAGCTCTCACTTCAAAAATACAGATGCAATTGAGCTCAAAAATGTGCCAGAGAGACACCTGTGACTGGAACCTTTTTAAAAGCAGATCAGTTTCAGGTGCCAGGATGGGGCCATTTAAATCCTGGGTGTGACTGAGCCACAGGTGAGACAGATCATTTTTAACACCTTTCCAGGCTGTAGGACTGTAGGAGTTTCAGTAATGGGTTTTGTGATGAGGTGTCTCCTTGCCTTTGGAAGAAGACTGAGAGCCACCAAGCTTGTTTGGGACTTAAGGTCTGGATGTGCTTTTCTGTTTGGCCTCGGAGTTTTGGGGTACAATATTTGCAGTGGTCCAGATGGTTTAAATCCTGGCATTCTTGTACATATATTTGAATAGAAGATGGAGTCTCTTGGACTTGTGTTTATGACAGTTTTAAGGATGGGCTGAACAGGTTTTATACTTGAATTGCTAATGATGTTCAGTTCTGCTGCTGATGTGCTTCAAGCCCTTCCCTGACCAAACAGCATCACAGCGCTCTCTTCACACACAAGGGTTGTTCTACCTCAGTAGGAGAGTCTGCAAGTTGTGCTGAATCATTTACAGACCCCTTATTTAATGGCAGGGTGGTGATTCCTCTGTGGCACTGCCAGGAAGTGCCAGACACCTTTCAGTGGGGGACAGCGCGAGGAGCAGAATTTCTGTGTGTTATGTGCAGGGCTGGACAGGCTCTGGAGAGAGAGAGAGAGAGAGAGAGAGGCTTTTCTAGCTGTGGCCTCCTGCCATCCACTAATAGTTCAGCTATCTGTTGTCACAAGAAAAGCATCTGTTTGATTTACCAGTTTATATAACATAATAAGTCCTTAAATAAACCTCTGTCAGTTGGCCCTGGGAAGCCGAGCCGGCGCGCTGGTGCCAGCTCCGTCAGGAGACTGTCATTAGTCTTCCTTGGAAAGGCTGGAATGCCAAGGTGTCGAGACACAGTTAGGCTGCAGTGAAAAATGAAAGCTGGGGCCGGTGTGTGGTCGTAGCTTCCGATTTTTGTTTGGTTCCTGTCTGATTTTTTAACACTCTGATGGTTGTTATGGTTTTTCTGCACTGAAGCATGGTTGGTTTTCAGTGTCTGCTTAACAAGAGCTGGTAATGGCTGTTTGTGCTCTCCTTCCAAGCCCGTGACAGCTTGATTTGTGACTTTCAAAGGAGTTTGGTGTGGAGGGTCTGGATTCATCAGCCACAGTCCTGGGCCTTAAATCCCTTCTCCTATAAACCCTGGTTTCATAACTTTCTTCAAGGAAAGAGCACTTTTAATATTTATCTATTTTTATATTTCTCTTAAGTATTTTCTTTTTCTAAGTATTTATCTTTCTCAAAGTATTTTTGATCTTCCTCCTGCCAAACTCTTAAACTCCAAATCCCATGGGGACTCAGGCATTTCAAATGGCACATTCCGAATGTACTAATAGGATTCTCTTGCCTCCTCCCAGGGTGAGGAAAGCCATGGTGATAGAGACTACAGTTCCTCAGCTTCCCTTGGGTTAAGGAACTTCTGAAATGTTTTAGCACATGTGATGTTTCGCTCCAGCTCCTCTTTATTTGTGGATTGCGCTGCAAAGCAGCTCTGGTGAAGAGAGTTCCTAAAAGTTTAGGTCTAAGTGCTTATTGAAATGTATTCAAGCTATTAATTTAGTTGTAAAATACTTCCCCTCACACACTTGGTTTTCTGTCATGAGGAATCTTCTCACATGAAGTGTTAGTGCTTTGATGGTGAGCTAAAAGGCTTTTATTCTGTTTCTGTTTAATACAGCTCCATGGATCCCTCACTGTTTTGTGGGTGCCAGTGGTGTCTGTAGTGTCTTCTCCTGCCTTGATGAGATGTGGGGAACCAAATGGAGTCTCTTGAACCTCTCTGTGTTGGATTCAAACCATAAAATGGCAAATCTGACTGTAGTCAGTTTAGCTGAAGCCAATTTACCTGTTACCTCACAAATCCTGAAATTCTCTTTCTTCTTCCATGTCAACATGTGTCTTTCTCTGTTTAGTCCTGCTTCTTTCAGGTTCTTTTCTATTCTAGAGGAAGAAGAAGGAAAAACCTGAAGAACTGAGAATTTCTGGGTACTCATTATTAGTTCTGTGCTTTCAGGCTGTGCCTGACGCTTCTCTTACTCCCACTATCTTTTAGGGTGCATCACAGGGTGTCTGCTCCTTTTTGTTACAATTCTCTTGTGAAAAGAATAATCTTCAGTTTTAATCCAGTTGTGGAATAAGTGTGATATCACAGACTGAGGCAGGGCTCTTTTAGGTGCTAATCTGAAGTCTGTTAAATTGGACTGTGGTGTATGGGGCTGATTCACATAATTGCCTGTAATCTCAGTAGCAATCAGTGCTGCTATCTGTGTTGTCATCGTGTAGACTGCACAGCAGCCTTAAAAAATCCCCAGACCTCAACACCCATGATATGTGAGTCATGCACCTCTGCTTTTTCCGAGTCTGGAGGCACAGGATCCATTTCACTTCTGTTCTGTTTTTCTTTCTAGGACAGATTTCTGCGTGCACAAAGACGAGCCTTGTGACACTGTGGGTAAGTCCAAGAAGCAAGGGGAGGGTATTTTGATAGCCACCTCTATGCTAAGGGGAGTGTTCTGGGCAACCTTTCACTCTTTGGTTTGCTGTGATGTTGGTTTTGCTGTTCTCTGTACCTCTGTGATGCAAATATGGATTAGCTGAGCAGAGTATGAACTATAAATAATCCATTACATTTTAACCCTTTCTAAGCCCTGGAGGTGTCTGGGTTCAGGAATTATTCTCAAGTATTTCTGCTTTGGAGTGGACTTAGAAGAAACTGCCTTGTGGTGTGTCTGTATAATGTTCCTTTCAGTTCTCTCTCACCTCAAACAAGAATTTGCTAACTAAGGAGTGTACTTCCCATTGTAAGAACCTGTGTGACATTCCCAGATCAAGCTGGCACTCAGACACTGGAGAAGAATACCTTATTGTAGGAAAGCCAAGTTAAATCTTCTTTTCAGCCTCCTGCTCCTCCTACTTCCTAACTGCCTTTACTTGTATGCACAGCCTGCATACACAGGGTCCTTACATCCCAGACATTAAATACTTTATTTATTTATTTCACTCAGGTAGCAGTAACCTTCACTGTGTTCTCCTGGGTTTTTTTTAATCCCCACAGTAGCAGCAGTGTTTGGAGGCACAGCCCAACATCCTCTCTGTGATGATAGTGTGATTTTTTTTGGATTTGCCTCAAAGTCAAGTGGCCCCTTATCTTCCATTCTGTGTAAATTTGGGATGGATCCTAATTTTCAGCTGTTCTTACACTCCAGTGTTCAGGGAGACACTTGTAGGAGTTACGTTGACAGTGGGTGATGCAAAGCAGGGAGGGAAGTGCCTTCAGCAGGAGCCCTGTGGAAGGCTCATCTTGGAATGCAGGTCCTTCCCCCCCTGGTGTGGGGATCAGGTGAAAGGAGGAAATACAGAGCTGGAGGATACATACACATGAGCAAGGACTGGCCTCTGTGTCCAAGTTTTTTCCATTTAGAATCCCTCACAATGCATTTATTCTGTGTCCAATGGAAAACACACTTCCACTGAGGAAGGTTTTTACACTGTGTACCTGCACCTGGAGGTGGCTGTGGTAAGATACAATAAAGAAGTTTAAAAGAAAAAAAAGAGAGTCAAGCTGATGGAAGACACATGGTGACTAAAGTCAGAGCTCTTTCCATATTTAAAGAGAGTATTGTTGAAGATCTCTATTCAGGGAATTATATTACCAGAGACAGCATGACTAAGGAAATATTTTTATGACTTCTTCTCTGTTCTTACAATACCCAAGTTATTTCTTGTGCTGCAACGTGCTGCGGGCTGTGGCTGCAGTGGAGAAAGTAGAACATTACAGCAATGAAGGTTAAACTCACTTGTTTCTCTTTCCAGCATAGTTTTCCAAGATATTTAGAAGGTGAATGTTCCTGGGACAAAACCAGTCTGGCCTTTTTGCTCTCTTCAGTCCTGCTTTTCCTACCTTCTCCCCTGACAGTTTGATTATGTGGCAACAAAGCACTTATATCTTCACTTACACGTTTTCTGTGCCCCATTTGGCCCTGTTGTGCCATTTACATTTTTTTCATGTAGGCAGAGGAAGAATAAATTAATGAATGTTCTTTTGTGCCATGCAGCTGGCTTGAGAAAGTGATTAGTGTTGGTAGTACAAAATTTTAACCATGCAAAAGATTCTCCAGTCTTCCTCCTTCGTCAGAATAGCAAAAAACAGGTGTCAGTTGTAGAGAAATAGGTTTTTGATAGCCACCATTCCCTGCCCTGTGCACATACCTGGGCGATATGAGCAGCAGTGTAGTGTGGCTTTGACTTGGGCTTAATATGAGTGCAACAATTGAGACAGGCAGATGCCCATTAATCCTCCATATTGGCTTATGCAGGTTTGTCTTGGTGTTTCAACCATCTCTGCTGTTGCCAGATTCCTGTTTCTCACTCCAGCTCCCAGATATTCCTCTCCAAATCAGCAGGACTGCCTGTGAAAGCAAGAAGTGACTCCAGTGAGTGACATCACATTTGGTCTTGACGGTGGTGCTGAGGTTATTGCACTCCCCAAAGTTCTCTACAACAGCAACTTGCTTTCATTTCTTGCTTTACACTTGAACAGATGAAGAACGTGGTCTCAGCAGATGCAGGTGTGTTTTTACACGTGCTTATGGCTGAGCTTGGCCCTTGCAATGCCGGTGCTGCCATCCTGTAAATGCAGTGAGCAGCCGCTCTCCTAAACCAGGAGACTGAGGCTGCTGCTCTGTATAAGGCAGAGAATCTGGACTCTTAGACTCCTGATTTCTATTCCCAGCTCTGGCACTGACTCATTGTGTGACATTTGGCAAGTCACTTGCATTCTGAATGCTTCTGTCTACCTCTGTGAAATGAGGATTTTGAGTGCAAAGCTACAGGAGATTGCATGGCTTAGGGAGGTCCCCTATAAAGAATGTGGTGTTCTTGGGGATGTGATGCAATACAGGTCCAGAATCTGATGTTGCTTAGTCATGCTCAAGAGACTGTCAGGAATCTGCTGGATTATATGTACTGAAATAAGAGGACTCAGAGTGCTGTAGGTAATGTTATTTTCAGTGACAGTGCCTTGATTTGCTTTACATTGTGAGAAATAAGGAAGCAAAACTTCCCCTGGTGGAAGCCTTGAGGCCCAGCTGTTGTTTGGAAGTGGGATTACGAAGTTTAAATGGCTCCTAAGAGGTGTTCATTTGTGCTCTGAAAGATCCATATTGAAAAACCTGTCTGGAATCTTTGCCTGCCATGCAGACACAGTGAGAGAACAGCAGCAGGAGGTTTGTATTTGTATTCTGGCAGGGGCCCCTCACTGAAACCAATTGCTCTGGGGACTTGGTTCAAATTTTCTTGGCCCAGCTGCCAGGGTAGTGTGGAAGGTTACATAATGGCAGCAACAAGCTCAAAAACGGGGAAAATGTGTAGGTATGTTTTGGTGGGGTGATACCCCACTGTCTGCACCACGGAACAGAACCACGTCTGTATAAGAAATAGGTTGTTAATGCTCATTGCCCCTCTTGGCAGGGCAAGTTAGGCCTGGGAATGGATGAATTCCAAAGGAGGTGGACAGAAGGAAAACAATATTCCTGTGTGGAACAGTCGTGTTCCAACAGCTTCCGCTGTGGGACCTCCAATACACCCCTCAGTTTGAGCAGGAGGGTTCTCTGTGTCACACAGCCTCATCACACACCAGTCAAAATTCCAGAGTCTGCTTTGGGCTCATCCCTCGTGCTGTGACTCCAACCAGAGCTGCCGTTTCCTGCAGAAAAATCTGTGTTCCAAGGGAGCTGCCTCCGAGCCAGCCAAATTGCGAGTTTAATGTCTCACTATTAATATCAGGCTGCAGCTTGGAGCCTTGCACACTGTCAGAATCCAACCTTTCTGTGACATAAGCAGATTGAGAATGCCCCTTTCGTTCAATATTTCCACTGCCAGTGCCAAATAAGCAGCTTTACGGTTAGTTAGGAATGATCCTGCATATTTCAGGGCAAAGCTTGGCCTTCATTCCTCAGTGTACATGTTACCCCAGATCCAAGCTGAAGCTTCCCTGTATTCAGCTAATAATAAAACTGGGGGCAGTGTGGAATTGGGAAATGGAAAATGAGAATGTGTCTTAAATATCCTTAAATTGCCCTGGTTAAAAATGACTTTACCTCTGCTGCAGTCACATATGCTCCTCTGTGGCTTGATGTCGGGGAAAAGAAAGCAGAGTAAGTGTGTGTGCTGCAGAGGGACAGGCTGAGCTGAAGGAGTAGCTGCCTGGAGAAAAGCAAGCACAGAGTGAGGTGATTGAGAAACATAGTTTTCCAGACTCTTTCCACAAGTGAATCAGTGTTTTGAGGAAAACATTCCCATCTCCTGGCTGTTTATCGCAGTAAAGCTTTTCAAAATATGCCCAGGTTTGGCAAACGGGGGTCTGTGGTCTGCGTCTCCAAGTAGGCTTTTTTTAATTCTATGTAAAACACCTGAATAAGGGACATTTTTACCTTTTCCTTGGCCATTTGCCACCTCTGGGTGGCCTGTCCACAGCAGGAGACAGTTCTGGTCATCCTGCCTGTACTGTTCATTTAAATCTCCCTCCCTGTGTCATATTGATTCCAGTCCCCTACCAGTGTCACAACAGAGAATTCATCCCCAAGGAAAGGGAAAAGACAGGCTGGTTTGCTCTGAGTGGAAAAGGAATTCTCACATTAAAAACATTTTCCATAGTGGTTCATGTTGAATGTTTCTGTATATTCCAGGGCGGGTTTTTATTTGATGCCAGAATAAATAGAAATACCTGCTGCTTAAAACAATTCATTAGAGCAGCAGTGCCTGGCTTTAGCAAAAGCCTTGCTGGGACTGCCCTTCAGACCAAACCCAAACACAGCTTAATACATTAAAATGAACATCCTGGAGGTTAAAATGTCCCTTAAAGAAACACTGTCGAGTTGATTTGGTGTTTGGGAAAGAAAGGGACCTCACAGCACTGCAAATTTCTGTCACTTGTGGCTCTGCAAGGCAGTGGAGTCAGGCTCTTGGCTTTTAGGAAACCAAAGGGAGCTGTGGTCCAGTGCAGTGGAAGAGTTTTTCCCTTGCCTTTTGGTTGCTAGGAAATAAATGCTGGGCTGCACAACCCAGACAGTGCTGAACTGTGCTATTGGGCATATTCATCACTACCATCTCCCAGGCCCCACCCTGCCCACCACAGCCTTCCCATTTCTTTTCACCAGCTAGCAATCTCTCCTCTTCCAGATTCCCACTAAAAACTCGTGTGCCAAGGGAGTGTAATATGAGGTTGCATAAATCTCAGTAGGAACCCTGGGATAAGCACAGCCACTCAGGTAATGGGGAATTCCTGCTGCTGTAACCCTTGCTCTGCCTCATTCAGTGTCCTGCATGTGCTTTTCCTTTTCTTGTTTTGGGGACGTGGCTTCAGCCAGGCTGCCTCACTGTGCACTAAAGACCAGAGGAAAATCCTGCTTACACAATTCTCAGAATCTTGATCGTGATTTCAGTGGGGTCAGGATCCTGGTCCTGTTCCTAGACATTGTCTGAGACATGCAACCCTCCCGATATCATCTTATAAAGGCTTACATTCTGGTTTTATTGTTAAGGAAAGTAGAACATTTAAATTTCATTTGCCTTTGGGTTTGTTTTGCAGCTCAGGAGTCTTGTTTAGGTTTGTGTTTATTCATTTCACGTACTGAGGGCACTGGTGGATTCTTGATCTCCTTAGCTGAAAAATGTCTATCTGGAAAAGACACAGTAGCCAAACACGAGGTGCTGTCCTCAGTTGGGAGCTCGTATTGTCCTGTTGCAAGGACTTTTTGTAGAAAATAGCTGGTTGATCAGTCTGGTGATTTATCAATCTGTGAGTGCTGTCGACTCACAGTTATCTCAACTTTTTTCATTTTCTCTCTGATGTCTTGGGTGAAAGAATTAACTTGGGTGATTAAAACAAGTGTTTAGTGCAGGGAGGATTAGTTACAGGCTTTCTCTGTTTGTCATTGTTCCCTCTCCCATGTGTTTCCAGTTCCCGGCTCTGAGATCTCATAGACCCTCAGTTGCTCTCATGGTTGACTCCCTTCCCTTTCCTTTTTCCCTGTTTCTCACTGGGGTTAGTTCAGAGCTCATAGGAGCTCTTGCTCAGTTTGTGGTCTTTGTTCAGCTGGGCCTGGACACCCAGAGGCTGCAGTTCCCAGAGGCCCTGGAGGGTCTGTTTTCCGTCACTCAGACCGCAGGACGTGCCCACCGAGGTCACGGAATTTCCCTACGTTTCCTCCACTTTAGTCTTCGTAAACCTCCAGCAGTTCTTCATTAGTTCTCCATACATCATTCTCCTTTTGCAGCCCCAAAATGTGTTTCAGGCCCTTTTATTTTCCCATTATTTATCTGTCTGTCTGTCCTCCTCACCCATCCCAGCAGATAAAACAGTGGCCTCGCAGTGTGGTGTGTGTTTGAAGCTTCTTCTCAGGGAGCTGGAACTAAACACTGTCAGCAGGGAGGAATAACACATTTCCTGCTCTGTACCTGGCCTTTTGTGTCCTCCATCAAACTGCTATTGGTAATTAATGCTCATAGATATTTAAGCTTGCGTGCTGAAATATGTTCATAGTCATTGTCAGCTGTAGGGCAGTGTGTCCAAAATCTTCCCATCAACTTCTCACCCTGCTTTCGTATGCTAGTGTGTCTCTGCTTATCCTAAATCTTGCTTTTCTTGTTGATTGATCCCTCCTGACCCTTAGACTTTGACAGAGCTTTTGTCTTTGTTGTGGCTCACCCCAAAGTTGGTACAGGATGTTTAAGCTGATTTTAGCTTGAAAGCTTTACCTTCTCCCATTGTTTTATTAATGGTTCATGGGGATGTGTTTTGATAAATGCAAGTGAACAACTGTCTAAAATGCTGTGGAAAGAACCCATAGTGCTTTACCAGGCAAGATATTACTGAGTAAATATTCTCCAGGCCATCACATCTCAGCATTATACAGGGTGGTGCTGATTACTGTTTGAATGAAATGTATATGCATAGAGTTATCATCGAATTCTAGAATGTTTTGGGCCCATTAAAGCCCAGCTCCCTCCAACCCTCTGCCATGGGACATTTTCCACTAGACCAGGTTGCTCCAGCCCCATCCAGCCTGGCTTTCTTCAGAAAACTCACTGGCTACCAGAGCTATGGTCCTTTCCCATCAGGAATCCAAGACTCCAGCCCAAATCCTAGCCTAGTGTCTGAGTGGTGGATAAATAATCTCCTTTCTGCTGCCTTTGTTAAAAGGAGTAAGTCACGAGGGAAAATATTTGCCATGACTTTGTTGATATTTATTCTGATGCTCTGACTTTATTCTTTCATTTCAGCTCCATCTCATAAATCACTTTATGTGCTAAATCATTGTGCAGCTTGACTGGTGCAGGTGCAGACATGTCCTGCATTCCACTCCAGGGCCATTTCTGTCTGTGTGAAATTATATAGACATGTACACAAAGCACCTGGGAATTTTGGTCTCATAGCTTAAAGTGCAGATACCTGCATGAGATGTTCCTTTCCCCATCTTTTTACCCCTCACCCTCTTCCTACGTCCGGGGCTTTGTCATGCAATCACTTTTTTTGGGGAAAAGGACTTGTTATGACTGTTTTAGCTAACAATTCCCAGTGAATTTACAGGATAGTGTCCTTCAGAAGCCATTCAGTACACTTTCATGCTGGCATGGAGAAAAAGCAATCAAAAGTATAATATTTTAATATTTCCTTTTGTGTGACAGGCAATTCTTAGGGTTTCTATTCTCCTAAATATACTTTGCTGGAGCTTCTGAATTATAGTTTTATTTCCTAGACAGCTTTGTGCCTCAATTGTTTCTAAATTAGAGATGATTTGTGGGACACTGCTTGAGAACCAAGGCTTTGCTTATGGCTAAGCAGCATTTAATGATGATTTAAAGAAATCTCTGCTGTTTATCTCGGAAAGGGGTCATTGTGTTTGCAAACAGAGGAGCAGGAGCCTAATTGATGTCCAGCTCAGCCCACACTGCCAAACAACTGTCAGGAAAAGCTCTGGAACTGCTCCTGGCTACTGTGTGTGTGAGGCTGAGAAGCCTTTGAGGCAGACACGAGCAGAACAAGCTCATTATATTTGGTCTGTGGACAGACCATTAGTGTCTTTTGGGGTTTGTAGTATTTCTGCTGTTGTCTCTTGCCTCATCCATGTAAATGGAGATTTTCCATGCTTGCTGCACTGCTTGACACTCCAGCTCCATCACTTCCCCTTGCTGAGGGTTTGTTTCTCTGGGGGATTCTCACCAGAATGATCATAAAACAAATAAAATCATCAATTCTGCTTTCATAGCTCACCCTGCTTCTTCCTTCCCCTTTTATTATAAAAGGCTATGGAAAGATAAATGGTGTTTGTTTTCCATGGTGTCAGACCTGCTGTCAGTGCTCTGTAAATAACCCCTCTGGGCTGGGAATGCCAATCCCAGGCTCTCTGCAGCAGAAAGCAGGATTTT
Organism: Aleadryas rufinucha; assembly: GCA_013397815.1. Classification (NCBI taxonomy): domain Eukaryota; kingdom Metazoa; phylum Chordata; class Aves; order Passeriformes; genus Aleadryas; species Aleadryas rufinucha. The sequence continues at coordinate 427,304 of VZTH01000332.1, forward strand.
CTGCTATGACACGCTTCAGGCCAGGTGGACCAGGGAAAATGGGACTCATAAAAACCATTTCTCATTGGTTCTCATCCAAGAACATGTAATGATTTTGCACATCCCGGTTTCCAGCCCAGCGCCTTACCCGTTAATTCCTGGTGCCTCCCTGACAGACCTGTGCCATGAAACAATGCATTGAGGGGTTCTTGCATTGTATTTTATTTGTAAAACAAGAATGTACTGAGAGGAGAGAGAAATGAATTTGTAAACAGGGCTTTTCCTCAGTAAAATCCAAAGCTCTTTACCAAAGAGATCAGAACTGTGATCCCCGTGGTGCTGGTGAGAGAGTGAAGCCGGGAGATGGGAAGGGACGAGCCCAAGGACAGAGCTGGCTGCGGGCTGAATCTCAGCCCAACCCCCAGCTGCAGGCAAGGCTACCAGAGGCAGCTCCACTTCCTTGGGCACCAGCCAGTTCTTCAGGTCGGTAAAATAGTGGTTAAACCCTTCAGCAGGCCAGAGGTTTGTGTTCCTTCTTTCCACTGCCTGGGTCCTTATTTTCCCCTCTGTTTACACATTCCTGGTCAGTTTGCTGCACACTGCAGCATTTTCAGAAAGCTGACGTGTTTATAATCGAGAAACCTCTGAGGTTTTTCTTCTCCTGTCAGACATAGATGGCTTTTATCCAGTTGACTGCTTTACAGTGCCTTTATCCTTTGCTGGCTTGAAAACATTTCAGATAGTTCCTATTGTTTTATAGACCCTGTAGCTAAAAAACCAAGCTGTGTAAAAACATCTGTACATAGCTGTGCAATAGGCTGCAGACATGTAGGGTAATAAGGCATGATTGCATTCATTGTAGCATTTGCTCCACTGGATAATCAAAAAGAAGCATTCCAGTTGCACACAGGATATGTAAGAGTAAAGGAAGGAAATGAAGGACAGTTGCCTACTGTACTTTTACATTTCTTTTGTCTTGCAGCTGCCAAGACTAAATGCAATTTCGAGAGCGAGTTTTAAATAACGTAGAGATGAGATTTTACTGGTGATAACCAAGAAAACCACTCTGGGAAGTGTGCATAAAACTTTCCCTCCCCTTCCCCAAGAACGGAGTTTGACCTGTGCTGATTTTTTTTTCATTTGAATTGTTTTTTTCCCAGCTTTGGTTAATCATCTGGTAACATGACCTGGTATTATACCTAACCCATTTTGCAGTGTGTGTCTGGTCCTGGCAGGATTTTGCTGCATCAAGTGCACTCAATAGACTGAAAGTCACTTTAAATCCTTGGAATGTTGTTGGGTTTTATTTAACAATTCTCCCACTGCCTCAGCACAAGCTCCAAGCATTTCAGCTGGGATTGTGCTCTGCATAATGCAAATAAGAATTGGGTATGTAACAGCACTTTGCACCGCTGAAAATGTTCCCTGTGTTTACCAGACACTGAAAATGTTCTGTGTTTACCAGTGTGCTGAAAATGCAGTAGGGAGGGTGCTCCAGCCAGCTGTGATCCACTACACGCTCATTCCATGGCTGGAAACATTAATGGCAGGTGCTGCGGGGAAGGTGATGAAATTTTGAGCTGACCCAAGAATGCAGAGACACATTCTGGAAATAAATTACTGTCTCTAAATGCATGGCAGAGTACTTTGAATTTTACACGTGTGGATTCGACCACATCTTCCTTGTAGAAAACACTGGGGTTTCTTCATCAAGTTCTTGCCAATTTAGATAAGGTGACTACAGATAGTGAAATTTTAGCCTAATTATCCCTGAGGGATGTGTATACATATATATGTGTGTGTATTTGTGTGTAAACTGTCCCTTGAACAGGAGTGGAATTCCTTGGGATTTTATTTGGACACAAGGTTCTGCTATGTAGGTTTTTAAATTTCAGGTTCAGAATCCTATAATCTGCAAGGTTTTTGTCTGGATTAGTTTGACAAGTCTTTTTTCCTTTTAGATCAACTGATAGAAATACATTGAACTTATCAAAATAATAACAGTAAAACCCCTAAACTCAACCCATCAAATATCTTTCTCCTCCTGTACTCTTTCAGCATGATTTGTAGAATGTGAAGGATTTCTGTGTTTGCTTAGCTCAGAATTAGCCTTGTATTCCTACTTTGGTTGGTGGTCATGAGCAGTCAGCAGGTTGAAGGCATTTGTTGGTTTTGTGTGATTGTGTCATACATTTTTGTGTGGCTGCTTTGCCTGAGCTGTTTGCACTAAGGCTCTGCCTGGCCACAACTGGACTGCTGGGTACACATGAATGTTCTGCTGAGGATCTGCTTGTTGGTTTTAGTAATATCATCCATCAAGCTCCAGCATGTACAGCAATATTTGTGCTGTAGCAGACAAACAGTGTAAACACTGCAGTTATTTGTAAGAAGACTGGCCAGTAAGGAAACTTTGTGTGGATGTTTTTATTTATTGGAAGCGAGTCCATCGGTCTAATCAGACTTTGTTGTTCTTGAAATGACAGGAAAATAGAAGACTGAAGTTAGATTTCTATTTAGAATTTATGTTTTATATCTCTGTTTAAGAAACCTGTGCACTCATGTTTCTTATCTTGCGTGCTCCAGTTTGTTTGCTTTTCTGGCTCTGTCAGTCAGAAAGAAAATGTTGTCTCCAGCTTGGTCCTGTCTGGGTCCAAGAGTGGATGAAATTCCTGACTACAGCTCTCTCAACCTGTGTCCTGACTCCTGGGAAGTGCTGGGGCTCCTTCTAATCCCTTTGATGACTCTTCCAAGTGTCTGTTGACTCGGAGTTCAGAAGGGCAGCGTTGTTCTCTGGAGCTGCTCTGTCCTTCCAGATGGTTTTCCCTGGGATTCCTGCCTGACCCCTCTGTACCACATACTTCAGCAGCATCTGAAGTGGGGATGCTTTCCTGAGGGAATCCTGGGATCCTGCAACACAGAAGTGTTGCTTGAGCACTACTGAAGTTTTAAGCTTTGTGGTTTCCTTTCAGTGATGTCTGTTGCCTCACCAGAGTCTGATAATTATGTTTCAGTTTCATGTTTCTTTCTCCTGGTATCTTATTCCTTCTTCCATGATGTTCTCTGATTTGCCCCAGACTTCTTTCTATGGGTTATCTGTCTCACTTGGATCTTCTCATTTCCCCTCTCCCTCTGTGGAGCCAAGTGAGGGGCAGAGGTTCCTGGCACAGCCCTCTCGTGTTGGCATTCTCTGGGATGTCACTCTGCAGCTGAGGAACTGGGAAGGGTGTGATGCTCCTGGCTCAGAGCAAAGGTCTGGATTCTGAGAGTATTTGGCTCTTTCCATGATCAAGAGCCCCAGCTCTTGACTGCTGTAGTCAGGATTTTGTTCAATGCACTGATGTGTTTACAGGAGTGCAGGAGACCCACCCATGCACTGGTGTCTGTGAGCCACAGCATGATCTGAACACCGAGGTAAATAAAGCTTTCTGGCTTTACACTTCAGTAAAAAAGACAAAGGCCAACCTTTGGGGGGGGAAACTGAGTAAAAGATGGTTTCATGCACCTTTTCCAAAGCCAGGGGTAATAATCTTATGGTTCCAGTGAGACTTTGATCAAGCCTGTGGTGATTTGGTAGCTGGTACTGTTAGAGCAGATGGAACACACATCCAGCTTGTTCTGTGGGGGTGCCACGAAGCTGATTATGTTATCATTAATCAGGTGGCTTTGTTGGGAAATGCTTCTCATTACATGGCAGGTGCCAGGAGGCCACTGCCACTGGGCTCCCAGGCAGGCTGGTTCAAAAATCCCCAACCTGCATAGCTGGGAAGTGCAGCTGCTCCTGCTGCAAATTCCCTCCGGGAGCCACATCCTGAGTGGGGTTTGCCAGCGAGGAAACCCTGCAAACCGTGCTGCAGACTCAGGACAGTGTTCTCAGTCCCATTTGGCTCCGAACTGGAAGTGTCACCCAGGCAGGTACTGAGGAGCTCCTGCATGTCCTGGGGGTGTTTTATTTAGAAACACGTAGGACTAGAGGAGGCAGTTCTGTCCTTGTTGGGAGAACCTCAGCACAAAGCCCTGGAGCAGTAACGTGAACACACGTGCATGGAAATGTCCCCTGGCTCCTGCAGGATCCTGTGACACCTGAGTGCTGTCCCTGTGAGCCTCCCGGGCTGTCACTTCTGGATTCAGTCCATAAAGGCCTCAGGACTGGGACTGTGCCTTGACTTGTGTCTGTGAGGCACCAGGGACTCTTTGGCTGCTGTCAGTCATCGCAAGGAGCTCAGTGATATTCATCCAAATTTGTGTTTTCTTTCACAGAAGTTCAAGTTTGAACATGAGAGATTTCTTTTTATTAAGTGTGTGAAAAGCTCAGGCTGGTCTTTTTCATAGTGAGAATTTCTCTGTAGCTGGTGTGGCTTTAAAGGTGACATTTTATTTTTGAGTAGTCTAGAGAAAAAGGTACTTGAAAAACTAGATTCAGGACAAACTAAAAATATCTCCAGCCACATACCTGTGAAATTAGCCATGGCTTCTCTTCAGTCAGGCTGATGCTGTGATGTGTTTATGTCTGCATAAACTACCCTGTGGGTCATTCCCTTCCTGGGGAGTGGAAGCCAGGATGGACAGCTGTGTTTGGGGACCCAGAGGAGAGGCCCTTTGGGTTAACAGTAACCCAAATACTTTAACCTGGAGTGGTGAGTGTGTCTGTGCTCTGTGTGTGCTTTGTGCTTGTGTCCATCTCCCCCAGTGATGGTTGTTCCCTAATATTTTTAAAACCCATCGACCAATTTGAATCAAATTTGAGGATATGGAGCTCAGGAATGTTAGGCTTTCGGAAGTTTTCTGGAAATTAGGAAACTAAGTAGAGGAAGGAGCCCTCTCCCTCTGATGCTGCCACTGAGGGAAAGATTGCATCACCCACATTTACATCAGGAACCCCAAGTGGAAGTGGTAATCTCTAGGAAATCAAGCCGTTAATTTGGCAGTAAGTTTAGGGATTTTTTAAATTTATTTTCACTTCCCTTTCCACCATGCTGTCGTGCTCTGCCAGAACAAATGTGCTGACTTTTGATAGTGTGTGAGGAGAGGAGTAGAGCTGTGGCACTGCCCACTGACATGGAAGGATCATTTTCACTCCCCACCCCTGGAAGCACAAGTATCAGCCAGGGTGGATGTGCTGGGGACCAGCTTTTCAACCCAAGTTCTGACTTAACAGAGTAACTCAACCCTATTAACCTTATCAGGCACAGCCCCTGGGTTTGTCAGCCTTGTCAAGTCAAGCTGTGGGGTTAAATCAGTACTCAGCAAAGAATTAAAACAGAAGGGCTGAACCAAGAATTGCTAAATAAGTTTATCAGTGCTGGCTGGCAGCTCACCAGAGTGAAGGCAGGAGCTTCAGCAGCCCTGGAAGTCAGGATGTGGGAGCTGCAGATGAGAAGTATCACAGGAGCAATTTGGAAAAGCATCTGTTTGGAGCTTGATTACTGTGCATCATCCCATTTGCTGGCCTTCCTCCCCTGCAGGTCACCTGAGCTGCTCTGGTGTTGCCAGGAGAACAGCTTTGACATGCATACAGCACCTAAAAATAAAATACACTTTAAATATGAACGTGTTTCAAAAGTATAGATTCATTCAGGTTTTGAGAGTAACGATTGCTTAGTCATTCTGTAAGAACATGGAAAGAATTTAATGGGGAGCTGTGGAAGAACGCCATTCATCAGCAGCACAGGTGTTCAGCCAGCTCCAGAACGTTCAGCAGACTGGGCTGACACTCTCCAGACACTGAAATATTGTTCACTGTACATTACTGAACGTTGTTTAGCCGTTGCAGGACTGATCCTTGCTCATGAACCCACCCCTGACCAACACCACAGCAGGGTGAGATAGGCATGGCTCAGGAAAGCTCTTGGAACTGTTAAAAGAATCTTTTAATTTATTTGCAAAGCTTCATGAGATTCTTAGTGTTTGCAGCTACAGGAAGAGAAAAACTGGAACTGAATGCTGGACCCTGACTGTTCGCTCTTAAAGCAGATGCTGTTTGGTACAGAGACTCCAAATATTTTTGCTGATTTATTGCCAAGTCTGACCTTGTCTCTTCATTCTGGAAGGGAGATAGTGAGGAATTTAAAGGCTTCAGGATCCCTGCTGCTGAATTCCTTGTTCTTCTTTGTTTAGCAGTCTCATTAAAAGCTCTGTTTTGTTATTTTTCTTCCTTCTCTCTGAATTTAGGCCCTCTGTTGAAGCAGGTGGCTCAGATGAGTTACAGGGACAAACTGACAAATCCAAAAGTAGAAGTTGCAGAACTCATCTGAAAAAGAAGGATGAAAATAGCCCCAAAGCTGGTTTTGGAACCTTACACAGTTTTCAGAGCTGCAGCTATTGCAGGAAGTGCCAGGGTTGCTTTTCCATTTCTTGGAGGATGGTAACGTGCGGGTGGGAATCCATCCTGAGGACGGGTGTTGGCAGACTGACGTAGGCACGTGGCAGAGTGGTGGGAATGGGGCATGGGAGCCCTCGAGCACTTTCCTTTCTGATGGCAAAGTTGTTACATTTTTCTCTTTTTTCGGTGAGTTATTTATTTCCTGAAGGATGCAGCTTAGGGGACACTGATGCAACTCTTGAGTTCAGGCCTCTTCCACCAGACTGGACAGGTCAAAATGAAAGTACTGAAATACTGATTTTTGATAACATCTGGGAAAGGGAAGGGTGAGAGTCATAAAGGCTGTTTAGAGCAGGAGCAGGTGGAGCTCTCTGCTCTTGTCAAGCCAGCGGGTGAGAGATGTGGAGTCATTTTTACCCTGTGTCTCTGTGCTGCAGCCACTGCAGTGAAAGAAGGTTGCTCACACAGCTCCACAAACCCTGAATCCAGTGCTGAGTTCTGCTGCTGCCTTGATGGGTTGCCTGCCTTTTGCATATTGTCATGCTGATGTTTCCATGCACGTGGGAAGGGAAGATCCTACTTAACTTTACCGCAGTCTGTAGAAAGGTCTGGCAGGTTCACTGAACACCATGAGTCCAACACAAGATATTCAAATCCAAATGCCTTTGAGCCCCAGGCAGAGGTGACTTTCGAGGGCCAGGATCCAAATCCTGATTTGCAGCTTGGTTTCACAGTTGTTGGTGATGTTTTCTTTGAGTTCTCGGTCACATGTTCCTGTAGCCTTTCAAAAGCATCAGATCTCTGCTGACTTCTGCCAGATCTGATTCCTTTCTGGTGTGAGATATCCCTGAACAGCCTTGTCCCCTGGGCCTGTCTCTTTTCCTCCCACTATCTTGTATCTCTCTGATTTCCATCCCTTGTTTCTATACCAGTTCCAACAGCTGTCCCTCCTTTATCCTCAGTGCTCAGGTTTTGTCCACACCTCCCTGCCTGAATTACTCCATGCCCTCACACTTGTTCTGTAATTCCTCAAGTGAACCCATGATGCCAGAGACTTATGACCCAGGGCTGTAGTTCCATTTTTCTCCAGCAGTAAGTACACACAGACATTCTCAGGGAGCTCATCTTCCCTTCTGATCTTATCTCCTGCCCTCCTTGACCCCTGCCTCCCTCAGAAGTGACTCCCTGCTGCCTATGAGATCAAAGTCACATTTCCTGAAGCCTTCTGGAAAACCCATATTATCTCCATTTGCTGTTTTTCTGTCCCTGTCTCTTCTCATTCCCTATCTCTTCCCATTTCTTTCTGCCTTGTTCACTAAATTTGAATTAAGCTAGGCTTCTGTATTCTTCCCATGACTGTGTTTTAACTCATCCACTGCAATCCCCAACTGGAATCCCTCTCTCAGATCCACCTGGCCAGCTCTTCCCCTGCCTTTCCTCTTAACAGCTGTCCTAATATATCTTACTTGGAGTAATCAAGGCCATATAATTCCATGTGTGTGTGAGCATGGAGACTTTCAGCACCAGGCACTGATGTCTATAAACAGATGGTGAATTAGCTGCCTGGATTTGGGAATCAGCATTCAGGAATGGTGGTCTGATTTGGACTAAATATCCCAAACTCCATGTTTAACTAGGGAAAAAGGATTGCAGGAAGGAGCTGAGTTTGAGATCTGCATTCAGCAGCAGCCCAGGCTCCGGGGAGTGTTGGGGAGAAGCTCTCTGGAATGTGGCTGTTAGCATATCAAAGTAGAGTAAACATGGAGATGATACCCTGCTTCCTCTGCTCCAGTTAATTAAGGCACTCCTCATGTCTCGTTGGATGGAGAGGATTTATTAATGTGCTGTCATCCAGGGAAGTGATGGTTTGCTGAAAGGGAGGAGTCATTAATGGCATGGAGGATGTCACGCTGAACAAAGAGCAGATGTCAAAGAGACAGGGAATTTCTTTTATCTCCTGCTTTGCTGAGGTCTTAGATCCTGTTTTATCATAAAAGCTTAGGAAAACAGGGCTGGAAAGAACCTCAGGTGGGCTTTTAGTGCATTCCCTTGCTCCAAGGCAAGATCAGTGGTACCTGTGTCACTCCTGATGGATATCTGCTCCATGAGGCTGAGCAGTGTGCTTGTTTCCAGCTTTCTCTGAAATCCAGTGAGCACCATACCTCTCCTCAGGTCTGGTCAGTGTGGTGAATATTTATGTTTGTGATCACAAATCCTGGTGAATGGCAGTGGAAAGGAATGTGGTTTCAGAGATGTGTGTGCCAGACCTCTGAGAGTTTCCAAAGGTTGTCTGCTCTTATAATGCAGCAGGAATAATGTTTTTGAAAGCCTTGGTTAAAGGGTCTTCTCAGCCAAAAAATGTGTTAGAACATCTCTAAGATTTCTTATCTCACTGCGTTTGGTATCTGAAACAGCTTTTGCTGGTATGGGTGAGGACAGTTATCCCTAAAGCCAGGAGAGGTCTCGATCTCTAGGGCTTTTCAACTGTGTGGGCAGCCCCCTCTGCCTGAGTCAGTGAATCAGCAGAGTGTAAATCCAGTGCAAATAACACCAGAATAAAGCCCTTGCCATCTTGGGGAATGTCTGTGTGTGGGCAGGTTGGTAAAGGAGCAGATAAATGATTCATCCATTAAACTTGGAAAACCACTGGAGGGTTCCCAAGAAACATAAAAGCCCTGCAGAAAGACTGAAAGGTAAAGCTGAGGGTTGGCCGTGCTGGAGAGGGGAGTCCACGTGCTCCATTAATTGCTGTCCTGCAGGGTAATTAAACAGAGAAAAGGAAGATAGCAAAAGCACTCCTTTAAGCTCTGATGATTAAATCTTGCTGCCTCTGCAGGTTTACAGAGATGAAGAGGTCTGGCCTCACAAAGGTATTTTTATCAGGAAGGTACTGAGGAGGGCAGCTGATTTAGGTGTCAGGTAATTTGTTTGGAAAGGGAGCAGTGCACTCCTGCCTGGGCCCCAGTGTGGCATGAAAGGGTTGACCGAGAAGTTCTGTTGAGCTGCAGTGGTGCCATAGCTGAAATTTGGGTATTTCTGCCTCAATCACAGTCCTTTCACAAAGATTAAGGCACGTGGTTGAATCTGGCTCATTCCACTAGAGCCCTGGTCTTGTGAAATGTTATCCAGGGCCACTCATTGGACCCTTGGGTGTTGTATCAAGATTCAATGCCAAGAATCTCTAGTTATTCCTAATAATCAGAAAAGTATCTCCTGCCAAAGGTATTGAGCATTTCACTCATTTGTGCTATAAGGACCTTGTGTTCTGAGGAGTTTATCACTGTGAGCTCCAGAAACATCAGCTGGTGCTGTGAATATCGGGGACAGGTTTGGTTTGTTAGTCCCTCAGGGTGAGTGTAACGAAAATCAAGAGATTCAGAAGGTAACTACACTTTGTGTTCTGGCTGTTTATTTTTCTTGCTGGGCTTTTGGGATTCTGATAGCAGTTGTGTACACGGGAAATGACGGTATTTTCAGAGAAAGAAGTTATTTTATTGGGCACTACAGGACAGCAGTCTGAGTTCTGGGAAAGTTGTCCTGCATCCCTGCAGGTCATGGTGAACAGTTTTGCAGGGGTCATGTTGAAATTCAGGACAGGCTGTGTTCTCCAAAGTGAGAACAGGATTCTGTGGTGATGGGCACATTTGCAATGAGTTGCCCAGGTACAGAAAGTCAGGATCTGGTGGGTCTTCTCAGGAGCTGTGGTGGCTTCCATCAGCTGGTCTGTAACATCAGAAGCTCTTTCTATATAAATACTTGAGTTCAAAATATTGTGACTTGCAGTGGTGTGATTATTAACTTATTTTCCTACCTGACTGTAGCTGTCTCTCGTGCACTGGATGGTTGCACTGTAATTTCTGTACTTGCGGTTCATGACGAGTGTGTTGTTTCCAGTGTGGTTTTCGTTAAATGCAGTAACAATGAAAATTATTGCTCAGGAAAACAGTTTCCATACATGAATATTAAACTCTAATGGAAACCATGTTGTTACTGCAAGATTAACAGAAATTGGCATCTTGGATGACTATCCAGCATTAAGCCAAATTAATCTGTGCCACTAAAATTGCATGTCCAGCTTTGAATTAGGACATTCTCATAAAAATGAAGGAACAGCTCACCCTGTTCACTTTTCTGGATGATCCCTATAAGCCAGACTTGGTCCTGGAGGCTCAGTGGTGACAGCCTTAGCCTGTCTGTGTTGTACATGCTGGAGAGGGCCCTTCCTTGGATACAGTTCTTTTTCACCTGGATACCGCTGACTCTCGAGACCTCTGTTTATTCAGCTGTGGAACAGTGTTAGTACCTATCTTGGAGGCAGTTTAGTGGGTTTCTTCTTCTTTAATGTTTCTTAAATTTTGGAACCTTTGCTATGTAGGCTTTATAGAAAGGGAAAAGTGTTTTTCACTTTAAGTACCACAAGCACTGAAAGATTCCCTTGGTGACTGACTTGATGTGTAAATACAGGCAGGGCATCTCTGTCAAACATATCATTGCCATTGAATGGAAAGGCAGAGCATGAATCACTTCAGGGTTTCCTGATTTTACTCGTGTAGGATGTTAAGAGAGGCTACAGGAATGTAATTGATGGCAATGTGTGAGCTGCACAAATTGAAAATCGTGGGAGGATGAGAAAAACATCAGCTCAACACCAAACTAGTAATGATGGGGAATGGGAGGTCAGCTCTGAGCATGTGGATGTGCAGGGAGTCTCCGTCTGTGCCAAGCAGACTTCAGGACTTGGAGTTTGGCTCCCTTCCCAACAGCAAATACATTGAGCAGGAGGAGAGCCAGCCAAGTTTTAATCAAGTAAAAGTTCTGTATCCAGAGGTGGTTGGCAAAAGAAGAGATTAAAGTATTAGGAGTGCAATGAAAACAAGACATTAGAGAGTTGAAAGCTGGAGTACCTGGACAAACCACTTGCTGAGTGAATGCTCCAGAGCCGTCAGGAGGAAGCCGCAGGTGTTTGGAGTAGGACAAAAGGGGAACCCATGCACCAGGACTTGTCTTCTCTCAGCTTTGGCCATCCATGTGGCAAGTGTGTAATATCCTCATGCCTTGCTGGGCTGGTGGGATAGATGGGATCATTCCCCTTGGAGATACTGCTGGTGGAGGGCTCATTCGCTGGCAGGAAGGCCAACAGCTGCAGACTGTTTATGTATGACAAGTTTTTGGATAAATGTGAGTTTACACAGTTGCCTGTGTCCCAGGGTTTGCTGTGGAAGTGCAGATAGCTCTGCGTGTCCAAGCCCAAGCACAGAAGTTATGGGCTGTAATTATGTAATTTCTCAGGAGAGAAAGGAAAAAACCCTCGTGCTTGGTAATAGTAAAAATAGTAATTGGCTCTCCTTCCCCTCTTTCACTGATGCTCCTGCTTGACCTTTTTTATATATTAAAAATAGATTTGTGGTAATTGCTGACAGTGAATCTGAAAGATAAGGAATTTCTCCCCTAAAGAAAGCCACTGTCTGTATATTTGCAGAGGCACATGAGAAGTGTGGGGTTTTTTAAAAAATAAACAAACAAAAATTCCAGTTCAGCTTCCTTCCCTATTTTTCATTTTCACACACACACACACCTGTCTCACAGACAGGGCCAGAAGCAAAATTACCGAATAAAAGCGTTTCCTCTTAGATTATTCCCAGCCTGGTAGAACCACGGCACGCCAGGATTTTCACACACATGTCTGAGTTCATGAAGTTTTTATTCCAGTTCTGCAGACTTGAAAGGCTCAGAGAAAAATCTGGAAATTTAAGAGGCAAACAAGAGTTTCCATTCATCCCAATGCAGAAATAAATCATGTTAATGCATTGTGCTACTATTGTTGTTGGTTAAAGGTGTATTTTTCTCTGCATATCAGTTACGTGGATCATTGTACTGGGTTACAAAAAAGTTGCATTTATGTTAATGATTCACATATATTATTTACTAAAGAACTGGAGTAAGTTTGCAGATCAATAATTTATTTGTTGTTGATATTCTGGTGAAAGGAATTAATGCTAAAATGTATTGGTCCAAAAGAAAATTGTAGTCTTAGGAAACAGTTTGATAGAAAATGTGTTTCAAAAACGTTTTTAAGGCAAGCTTTTTCAGGCTTAAAACATGATACCAATTTGTTATAACTGGCTTGCTGTTCCAGAATGACTCTTATTAATAAAAGCACTCAGCAGTTCACGAGCTGGACTTCTTACTGAGTTCCTTCCACGTACTCCAAAGGTTTCTGCTCTTCCAGGATTATGAGTTTCTCTGCCCAGTCCATTTCTGTAATAATAAACTAATTTTAAACGGCTACATTTTTTTAATTGATCATTGCAGATATTACAAAAAGGCCACACAGGATTCACATTAAGCACTGAAAATAGCTAATAAAAATAGATGACTAAGAGTCTGTAACTGAGCCACAGTCACTACTTCTTTGACCACTGGTGGATGTACAAGTCCTTAATCATTAGTTTTCCACCTTTGAATGATGAGGGTTTTAGTACAGAGGAAAAGCCAATATAATAATGTGGATATGCATTGCCAGGTTCAGTGGGGATTAGAGCCACTAAACAAAGACTTCAGAAGAATTATTTGGGATAATGTATTTGACATTTTAATTGGTATTTAACATATTTTAATATATTGGCAGAATTCTAGACTGTTTTGCTGCACCACACCTCCCAAAAATGGCAGTGTTACCCCCTTCTGTCTCCATGATGGCAAACATAGACCCAGATTCATTTCATTTCATTTTATGAAATCTCTCCGAAGGAATTTGGCATGAATAATTTCAAGCAAAACTGACTTGCCTGATTGACCCCTGAGCCTGAAATGCAACTGTTGCTCCTCAGTTAAAACCTGGTGTGTCAGATACAACTGAGAGAGATATTGGCACAAGTTAATGGAAGATAAAGGTGGAATAATCAGGTTTAGTAGTAGGAGTAAAACACTTTTGGTAGAAATCCTGCTCTGGTGATTGCTGCCTAAAACTGCTGAAAGGGAACCAAAATCTCTCTCCCTATTCCATAGAAGAGTCTTTCAGCTGGCCCAAATACTCTATTTTTGCTTCCCTTTAACCAAACAGTGGCACATTCATAGGGCCACCAGGTGTGGACTGAGCTTGCAATCTCAAAAATCTTTCTCGAAGAAGGTTGTTACTTCCTGAGCAATTCTTTGACATCCTTAGGACTATTCTGCATGTAAAAAGCAAGTCAGTTCAAGAGAAGTGCTGAAATCCAGCCTTTTATGGCCACTGATTTAAAAGGTTAAATCTTGATCTCTTTTTTTTGTTTTTGCATGTGGTATGAATCTGCCCTTTCACAGTCAGCATTTTTAAAGTAAGCAAGTGCTAGTGCCTGATTTCTGCCTTCACTCTTCGCTGCAGGTGCTGAAGTAAACACTTTGTGTGTTGCCCATCCCTTCATTCCGTCCAGAACACCCCTGGCAACAAATATCCACATCCTGATTGTTGTCAAAACTCATAAAAACAGAGCTGGACTTCTTCCAGGTCTAAAGTTTTACATTTGCACCTTGATAAACACAGCTTTGTCAACTCTGAGAGGAAAAAAAAAGAAAAACAGGGATCATGACTCCATTGCATGGTCATGGTCTGCTCCTTAAAGGCAGCTCCATCCAGCTGCCCTTCCGTGGAAGTGGTTCTGCAGTGAGGAAATGCAGTCCTTAGGGCTGTTAAATACAAATACAAGCAGATCTGTCCGCTGTGATACCCTGAGCTGGCCTGTGATGCCATCACAGCATTCCCAGGTGCAGTGGCACTTTCAGCAGGGGACAGTCTGGCTGCAGGAAGGGCACATGAGGACTGTTGTTTTTCCATAGCAGAGGTTTCATGCCGTAACTTTTGAATTCCTTTTTGGCCTCAGCCTCAAACCGTTCGTGGTGCCCACACAAACAGGAGAGTACTGTGCATGGATCAAATCCTAAATTCCACTCAGTCATAGGAGACTTGTGCCACCTACATTGGCTTCGTGACTCACCATCAGCACTTTGCCAGCTCTCCTGGCTCTGACACTCTCACTTTCTTTTAAGCATGAAAATAAGGGAAAATGTAAGATTTTTTCAGAGTCTCTGCTTTATTGTTTTATTTCTTCTCCCTGACTTTATCCTGAAAATCATTTAAATGCTTGTTCAGGCTCCTTCACTGCATCTTTTAATGCTGCAGTAGAGGGTATTAGTAGAGAAGTTTAGATGAATTTTTGGGTCAGTGAAATATATTTTCCAATGAAAGCAGTGAAGGTGAGTGTGTTTTACTTATTTCCTGTCTGACAAAACTCTGGACTGATTCTTCACTAGGATGATGAAGAAACTACTCAGATGATTTTGTATGGAAACTGCTCTAACATTTTTCATTCTGGTTGCATTTTTCATCACTCTGGTTGTTACTGCTGTATGTTTGAGTGAATGAGCTGTTTCACTGGTTTTGATGGGAACATTCTCTGTGGTTTTGTTGCAGGAATTGCTTACCTAGGAGGTGTCTGCAGTGCCAAGAGAAAGTGTGTTCTTGCTGAAGACAACGGTCTCAATCTGGCATTCACAATTGCACATGAGCTTGGGCACAAGTAAGAACTTGTCCTTCTGTTTCCTTCTTTACTTACGCCACTGTGGGATACTTTTATTTCAAGCCAGACAAGTGCAATTACTAGTGTGGTGTGTTTGTTATGATTTCATAAGTGTAGCACATTGGTACATCACTTAATTTTCAGGAGACTTATGCAAATACCCATTTTAGCACACATAAATCTTTCTAGTTGATCTTCCCCTGTTTTCAGCTCTCTGTTCTGATTGAGTAGCACAAAGAGGCCTCATTCTCTTAAATGAGGGACAGTAACAGAGATAGATTCTGCTTTCCTTTACTGTATAGAATAGATCCACAAAACCAACATCAGCTTCAAAATCTTTGAACTTGCTAAGTTGTTTCTGATGTTCAGGTGTCTGTGTTGAGGACTTTAATAGTTAAATAGTTTGGTGATGGTTTCATCTCTGCATATGAAGCAATCTGCTGTGACTGAAATGGTAAACATCAGTATTTTGGAAATGCCCTTAAGCAGAATTATTTGATCAACAGAAAGAAATCCTATAACTTGATTTATCAGCTCAATCATACCTAACACACTGAACACACTGGAAAAGCAGGAAAGAACATGATGAGTCCTAGTCAGACAGAAATTTGCTAAAGGAGATTACTGGGTACTTTCTGCAGGTGACTTTGGAGACTCTTTAAAGCTGGCTCTAAATATCCCACGGGCAGAAGAAAACAAAATTGACTGGAAGAGTCAGCTGCATCCTCTTAGTGCAGATAATGAGTTAACCAAAGGTCAGCTCCACAGTCCCTGCTCTCTGGGCCCAGTGTCACATGCACTTACTCATAATTCTTATGAGCTTTTTCCCCTTTCCATTGACATCACCCTGGTTGCAGTGTCACAGACTGTGGAAGGTATAGAATTAGACTAGAACAAAGTTATACAGGGGGCAGGACTGTGCGTGGGGGATTTTCAAGCACTCTTTCCTTCAGCCTCAGAAGGAAATCCCATCTTTGTTCCTGTAGTAAGAAGTTGTGCCTGAGTTTTATCTGCACCCTTCCTACAGCTCATGTGTCTGGTGTATCTTCCTTTCCTACAGTAAGAAGTATTTCACAGCTAAGTCAGAGCCAATGGAGCGTGTTCAGGTTCTGGCCAATCTCATTCCATGACAAATAATTGCTTTATGGCAGTGTATTTCCAAGTTGCATGGAGGATATTTAGGTTACCTACCAAAAATGAATCTCCTGTTCACCCTCCAGTGACACCAAAGGCAGCTGAGCCAAACTGAGGGTGGTTTCAGCAGAAATGAAGGACATTTGGTTTTGGTTTTATTTAAATTGCATGCCAAGATGTTAAACTGAGCCTAAACTTAATAACAAATTAACCTGTGGGTAATGCTAAGGGAAATTCAGCACTCATCTTTGGATGGGCCAAGAGCAAGAGGGAAAAATACTTGAGCTGCAGAAAATCCAGCTGTGTGAAAGAGTGAGACTGGTCTGCCCTGGTGTTTGCCAAGTTTCTCAGTGGAGCTGACAAGCTTCCTTCTAATAATGCCTTGCAAAAAAATCCCCATCATAAATAGGGGATGTAATGCCTTTGGATACAGCTCCCCATCTGTGCAGAGAATTGCGAACTCCATTTCCTTTTCTGAGGGCAGTTTTGCTGCTGAGACCATAATGTCTTTCCTCTGCTGGTTTTCTTTCTTTGCCTTCATCTCGGAAAACTATTTCAGGAGTGCTGAAAGGGTGTGGGGGTCTGTGAGGGCCAGTTTAGGGACCCAAGGTATCTGGGTAATGTGGCTCTTGGAGGGCACAGGAGCCAGGAAGGTTCCAGCTGAAGGTTGTAGAAGCTGCTGGGAGGATTCTGCTGCCACAAATGTTTCGGGACATTTTCCAGGTTATCTTGTTTCTCAAGGAGTTGCAATTCTCTGTCACACACTGGGGCAAACCCTTCTGCCCATTCTGCCTTGCCAACAGCAGCATAATCAAGCCCAGTGCTGCCAGATCAAACCAGAGGGGGGAAAACGCTGTGTCTGTCACCCCCCAACCCGAGCATCGAAATCATCCCTCTGTGCTGTCACCCACCAGTGGCCTGGCTGCTTATCTCAACCTCTGGCCAGGTGAATGGTGCCTTTCTGGAGGCCAACAGGAATCTTTTCATTGACTTTACAAGGTGTCAGGCCTTGTTCTTCTGGTGTTGAACTGCAGTAAGATGCTCTGAGCAATCCTGTTTCAGCATGTCTTGTGCAAATAGAAGAATTCTTTGCAGACTTTACTTCCAAACTCAGAGGTTTTGAGTGAAATGTAAGGAAACCCATTGCAGACATGAACACAAAGAAGCTGACATGAGCTTTAAAAATGAAAACCAAGGAAAACTAGGTGCAAGTTTCTTAATTTAAAACAAAATCCAATCAAAACTTACGTTCATATTGGCAAAAATATAAATTTTGGAGAGCCATAATTTTGAGCTTTATTGAAGTCTGATTTCCTTATGAGTGTAGAAAAGCTGAGATTTATTATTCTTTCCTTAAGACTAACAAATGTCTGTGGAGATCACAAGCCCAGTTTGGCATTCACAGATAGTTTCTGATGTGGACTTTGGAAAAAGTGAATGGATTACTAATTGATGTGTCAGATTCCTAATCTGCCACTAATGTCATTTGGACTGACTGCAAAAAACACTGTTCCGGACAGCTGCACTGTGAAAACATGGATACACCATTAAATAGGTCCATTAGGATGAAATAGGTCCTATGAAAGTTGAAGGATGAAAGTTCATCTTCAGGTTTAAGCTGTGGAGTTGTTGCTTGATGATGGGGTGAGTGACGTGACTTCTGTATTTAAATCTTCAAGTCTGTACTGATAATTTTGGTCCATGGACACAGAGACATCCATCTGTATTTAGACACAATTTTTTCTACACAGGATCCAGGAGAAGAGTCTTGCTATTACAGAAGGGTTACAGGCAGGGAGCCAAGTGAATGTGTATCGAGGCTGCAAATAATAAACTTTTTCCCACACAAGACAGGACCCTGAGCCAGTCTTGTTCTTCCAGTCAGCTGGGTCAGTAGTGGATGTCTTTTAAAGCAGCACACTTGAGTGTAACCACAGTTTGTTGGATTTTATCCAGGGTGTGCTGGGTGGAGTCCTGACCTACACGGAAGGGAAGACCCAGGGATCACAGTGGTCACTGAAGTCTCAAAATGTACAAGTCTTGAGGTCTTCATATTATAAATGCAATATAAACGCTGAGCATTTCTTACTCTCATCTTTCCTCAGACTTGCAGGGCAAGTCCATCTGTAAAAGCTTAAAAATGCCCTACTTTTGTCACCAGGATCCTGACTGGTGCTTCCCTGCTCCTCCTCCTCCTCCTCCATCTCCATGAACTGCACCAGTGTGAGGCTGATCTGAGATTCGCACCCCTAAGACCACCCTGAACAACCGACTTGGAGAAAAATAGTGCCAATTCCCCCCCTCGTAGTTCTCTCTTTGCCTACAGCAGTGACTTTGTTACCATTTTCAAGTCCTTCCCCAAAGAAAAAGTCAAATAAGTTTTTGAAACAAAAGCTGGGATTCATCCGTATATCCGTTATCCCCCGAACGAAGCAGGACGGGCTGCAGCCAGTGGTTTTTCAGGACAACAATGGCAGCTTTGTTGCCATTCCTGTTTCTTTCAACAGCCTCAGCTTTCCTGTTGTGGGATGGGGGCAGGCTTGGGTGAGGAGGGAAGATTCCCATTCATGAGCCAGCGGAACCTGGCACTGCCTGGATGGGGAGAGAATAGCCGGAGGTGGTGTGGCTGGGAGCCACGCTGGGGCAGATGCCCTTAGGAAAGGGGATTAAAATCAACTGACAATAAGCAAGGAGCTGGCTCTTGCCAACACCCTGAAACCGCATGGCCTCAAACTTGAAGCTGAAACAGATGAGGACATAAACGAGTCCAAAGGTAAAAAGCCCATAATGCACAAACCAAACAGCTCAGGGCTTGGAATCAGACAAGAGAAGGGTTTGGAACCAGCAGGTTTCTCTCCAGTTTGATTATTTGCTTTAGATGTTAGGTATTGATAGTTGTAGCTTGGTTAAAATTACTTCAGGGTGCATAATTATTTGCTGCGTGATGAAGTACGGCCTTTGTGCTGTGTCTCAAGCCTCGTGGTGTTGCAGGTAAGGGAAAAGCACTCTGGGTGTTCCCTTTGTGGCGTGATATTTGTGCTGATGGACTTGTGAATAACCTTGGCCTCCCTGATCTGTGTAGTTCATCACCCGGCAGAGAGATTCATGCAAATGTGCCAGAATGTGAAAATATTGCAGGCTGAGGAGGAATGTCCCTGAGCAGATCCCAAAGGTGCGGAATGAGGGCCTGTAACAACTTACACCAGCAAAGCCCAGTCACTGGGGTGCAGCTATTCAAGTGTAATTCCTGAGAACCAAGCAGGAAATTTCCCCCTTCTCCCCTGCCCTGCAGTTTATAAAGAAGTGGTCATTTTAAAAATGAAAAGTTTCACGTGGAAGCTGAGGATTACCCCAGTAAATGTACAGATCTGTGCACACAGGTAATGCTGCAGAGTGCACACTGTGCTGATAGAAACCTGGTTCTTCTTCTGGAGCAGCCTGTCCCATGATTCCAAACAGCCAAATCATGGTGGTGCGGCAAGGGCAGTGGTTCTGGAAACCATGGAGAAATGGAAGGACCTCTACTAAAAATTCTCTCCTTTTATCCCGGCGTTATAACATTTAGGTGCAGGATGTGGGATCTGAGAAGCTGTTATAAAAGAAAAAATGCCAACAACCCTCTGTCTTTTTTAGAGCAGCTCAGTACAGTTTAACCCTTGAACTCGGGGCTTTACCAGTGGAGGCAGCTGAGTGTAGTTTCTGTCCTGGCTGACTTTAAACATTAACACTGTTTGCTAAAAAAAAGCTCTCACCGGGGCTTCTTTTTCTTTTCTGTGTTTCTCTGAGTTAGTCCCACATTTATCAGGCAGGTTCTGCCTGACCTGAATTTCTATGGAACCTTTTTATTTGTTGCTATTGCAGAAATACACCAGTGTGTCCCCAGGTTACTTCTTACCTCCCAAAAGGCATGAAAACCAACATTACTGAAGTTGTAGAATCAAACATGCAGAAGCACCAAAGTCTCAGTTTCAGGCAACTTTATCCGGACAACTTCAGTTACAACTCTGTTCCCTCTGTACTGCAAATGAGGCCAAACTTCTAGTCACAGGGTAGGATTTCAGCATGTAGTTAAAGACTTTACTTTAACACATGCCCACAGGCATCTTATTCACTCCTGTGAATTAATGTTTTACTATAAGAGAGAGCTCCAGCAAAGAGATGCCCATCCTGTGTGTCTATAGGGTAGTATCCAGTTAGGGATGGCTCAGGGATGTAGCCTATGGCTGACAGGATCTGCCCAGTGGCTGGATAAACCTCTCCAGTGGCACTGCTGGCAGTTTGGGTGTATATTCTGCCTTGTTTTTGGGGAGCTGTGGTTCCCTCTGTGCCTCCATAAACCCTGTGTGGCCCTTCTGACCATGCTATGTGTCAGAACTCACATCTCTGCATTTGGAGTGGTGGAAAATCAAGGTCAGCTGGATCCCAAGGAGCACTGGAGCCAGAGGCAATCCCATGCAAGCTTTATTCTAGCAAGCTCAGGTTTTAATGACTTTGCTGCACCAGGATTTCCTGAGTAGCCGGAGAGTTGGATTCAGGCAGTGCCTGCCCCAGCTCTATTCTCCTGGTGCCAGAATCCCCACTTTAAATCTCTCAGGAGGACGTAGCTGTTCCAGTATATTGCAGTCTCAGGAATACTGGGAGGGACTAGCTGCTGTGTAGACATACCCTGGGGCTGGCCAAAAATGCTGGCAGCGGTCCGTACCCACCCTGGAGTTGCTAATTTTATTTTCTGCCATTTGTGTTGTAAATCTGTTGAGGAATGTCTCTCTCTCCGTGTTCCCAGGCTCCCTTTTCGTGCTCCCCTCCTCCCAGGTTTCATTCTTCTTCCACAGATAATTGCAAGCACATTTTCACAGTTAAGTTGCCCTTCTCTGTACAACTCCAAAGGACATAATGGAACACTGCCTATTTCATCATATGTGTCTGTACATCAGAGTGGTGTGGTCTGACCAAAGCAGTTATTTAATAACGGGTTCTGGTCTGGAGAAAGAATAGGTGTAGCCTAAAATTTCAGGAGATGCTTCTTCCACTTCTGGTAACACACTGAGGGATCTGTTTTAGCTAAAACAAATTCTTATCATGTACCTTAGCAGCTTGATAGTAACTTTCTGAAAACCATGTCCTAAGTCAGTCAAAAGGAAGCAGAGATCAAAGAAGTGTTTAAACATATTAAAAAAAAGACAGTGGACACTTCTGCCAGCATGGATGGTTTGACCTGGGGAGGAGGTGGTGGTGGAGCAGCACTAAACAGAAGGTGTGTTGGTCCACTGTAACACACTGCAGGATACCTGAGTAAGTTAATTTGAGTCCCAGAAACAGAACATCCCTGTGGCATTAACCTTGTTTGGGCAGGTTGTTTTTGCAATGACAGTGGGATCACACAGAGAAAAATAAAAGAGAAAATCATGTACAGAAATCACACAGAGAAAAAGAAGATTGGGGAGGAGAAATGGAGAGGTTTGGTAGTATCATGTGCTCTGGATAATAGGCCTGGGTTTGGTTTTATGTGAATCTGCAGGATATTTCCATGTGCATTTACTGAACCTGCTAATCCTGGCATGGTGAGAGGGCACCTTCCCTCTATCATGATTATCTGTTTCACCTTTGTACCATCCAAATCTGATAGTTTATTTACAGCACTGGAATGTAATAACATTGGAACTGGGCGTGGGAATGTCCACGTCCCGTTGCTTTCTGCACTCTTGCGGCAAACATTAGTTCTGGGCAAGGGTTTCTATGGTTTTACTCTCTGCTTTGTGAAGGATCTCTGTGTGATCCCTAGGGAAGCAACAATCCCTTGCAGTTCCTCTAATTTCTTTGTTTTTGAGCATCTTGTACAGCTTTACTTAACATAATAAAACTGCACCAAACAGGCGAACGACAGCCATTTAGAAACACAATTTTCGTTTAATCAATAGCTTTGTAGCCTTGCCAGCTCTGCCTTTCTTTTTGAAGGCTTACTCTGCTGAGTAAGCCAGGGCTGTGTTAAGTAGCTGGGCCGTAAGGATTTGGCAAATCTTGCATCTGCTTCCTGCCACGAGGGTTCTGGTTTCATACTCCACTGGCTTTGCTGGCAACAGCCTGGTGCACCCAGTGACCCAAAACACGGGGACAGTACAAGTTCCCATTGTGAAGCCTCCCACTGCACACCAGCACAGGAAATATTAGGTTTGTAAGTGCCATTTACCAAATAATAATTTGTTTTTATACAAGGGCAGTGATCTAGATGAAATATTTACTTTTCCATTAGCAGTTGGGTTCCAATAGCCTGTAACCCATGCTGTCTGCCTGGCCTGCTGAGTTCAACAGGTTCCAGGTGAAAATGACTTCCCGAGCTGGGGAAGGTGATAAATCCCAGAGTGTCACTTGGAAAAGCCTTTGGTAGTAAGTCAGCAGCAGCAATGCCAGTGGAAGTGTTGTTGCCTCTAAAAATGTGGTTCCCTTTAGCTGTTACGTCAGTGGAAGGCTGTGCTGGGGTGGAATAGGGTTGGCTGCCTCTTGGCCAACAGTTGTGTTGGGAAATAAAACTCAGCAAAAAAGAGTTTACTGGAGAAATGAAATAAACAGGCCTGCTTTGTTCTCAGTGATCCCTTTCCATTTGCAAAATCCTGCCTACATCTGATGCCAGGACTCTTTCCATTGCTGGATCCAGTCCAGCAGAGAGTTTGTTGTCTATGTCTTTACTTGAACCCCAGTTTCCAAAAAAAAAGAGGAGAATAGCTCACAGTTTTCTCAGTTTTCTGCTTTTGCTCTTGCATAGGTAAAACAAATCAAAGCAAAAGGAATCTGATCATAATGGTTTGCTCTGACTGGCTTGAAATGTTTCCTTCCTGCTGGGCTCTAATTAGCTCAGGGCCTTAAAAATGCGTATTTTTCACTGTACCTGCACTTTCTCTGCTCCAAAGTCCACTGGGACGCTCATCTTATACACCAGATCTTATCCACATGTGGGACAGTTTGACCTCTCAGAAGTTTCTCATGTCCACTCTCTGGTAGCTGTTTCTCACCTGCCAGTGACAGTCCAAATCCTGCCTGGCTCTTCCACCTGCTCCCTGCTGGGCTCCCTTCCTCCCACCCTGCTGTTTGCCAGCCTCGCTCCGGAGACAGCTGATGAAGTGGCAGGTTTCTAATCTAGCTTTTAAATACTCATTTTAATTGCACACACTAGAACGAGGCTGCAGGATAAAGAAATGCTCCCTAGAAACAGTTTGCTTCTTAGTTCAGGTAGTCTCTGTACTTAGGGGAAGCATCTTTCCTTCAAAGGAAAAGCACAGCTTCCTTTCTTCCTCCTGGAAACACAACCACCAGCACTTTGCAGTGGGTGAATTCTTTCCTGTCTGGTTCCTCTTTCATCTCAAGTAAAGCTGCTTGCTGTGTAACATGGGGTAGGTTTGGTCAAAGAAGTCTTCCCTAGTATCCATCATGAGCCACCATGAGTCAGCAGTGGTCACATTTTGATAGAAATGCAGATTGCCTGTGTTTAGCAGCTTTACAGAAATGCAGCAAACTGGGTTTTCCTACAGGAGCACTATAGTAATGACTTTGTCATCAGCTTTCCTGCCTGTGTGTACAAGCATCACTTCCTATCTATTCCCTCAAAGTGCCATCTGCACTGGGTATATTTTTTTACCTCTTTCTCCATTATTTCACTCTGTTTTTGACACATTTCCAGTACTAATCCAGATATGATCCTGAGGGTTTTCTCTAGTCAAAGAAAAAAACAACTTGTTTGCTTAGGAAAATATATTCATATTTTCTTTTTATACTTCCAGTAGTGCTCTCCATATCTGCAGCTCCTTCTGAGCTGTTTATGGTGTGTGTTCAAGTAACCTTGCCAAATGTGTGATTGCAGGAGCCCCTCTGAGCACAATGAACAGAATCACATGAGAAAAGCTCGTACACATCTGCAGAAAGCTGTCACCAGATAAATGACACACACCCTGCACCTCTTACCAGCTAGAGACCCTCTGGAACAGTATCTTATGAAAATAACAGACTTTCTTCTTTCTCTGTAATTTGTCTTCACATTAACATGTTCAAGCCAAAGTTATTCAAAGCAAGAGTGTCTTTTCAAGTCATTTTTTACTTTCCTCATGTCACTTCCTTGGACAATATGAAAGCAAACTTGACTTTATTAGCCTTGAGGTTTGTAGGCAACCAGGCACACCCACTACCCAAAGAATTTCACTTCAGTATTGGTCTGAACATCTCATTTCCAAATTGCTTTGATACCAAGCCATAATTTGTAACATTCCTGTTTGATATCGAGTCTCTCCCTGCTGATAAAATGAGTGAAACTGAGATAACTTGCTGAACTTCTACAATCATTTACGAACAGCCAAGGCCAGGTGGTTCTGGTACTATAAATTATTTCAGCAGCTGAAGCATTATGAAAAATCCCAGGAGTTTAGGGAGCTGGTGTATGGGAGTGCCACTAATGGAAACAAAATTTTAGAACTGGATCATGCATTTCCTGTGCAACTCTTTTGTTAGTCAGTTCTGGTGGGTTTTTTTCATTTTTGGAAGCAAAAGCGAGCCTGAAGATTTGTTACTGTCCACTGCAGTCACCTGTTGTGTTGGTGAATCAGTGCAAAAGGGTCACATAAGGATGGATTTCTTCTTGCACTGAATCTGTGAGCCCACAGTGATTGACAATGTGGACCAAGAAAGAGGATGAAAAATATTTCTGTGAAAAGGACTTCTGCTGCTCTGAGAACCATAAAACACATACCCACTGCCTTGTCTGGGGACTGCACAACACTTGATGCTGGTAGAATTTATATATTACATTTACATCTCACCTTTTTGTCTTTTGATGTTGGTCGTCTCCTCATTCTCACCTACAGGAATGGAGAATTCATCTCCCAGTGTGGGGAAGGCAGCCAGCATTCCTGATTCCTACAGTGCATTCCCCAGGCAGTCCCACTTCCCCAGCGCTCGGCTGTGGGTGGCTTCCTGATGGGTCAGAGTGTGGGACATCTGGGTTACTTGTGTTGCACGTATTTGGCAAATATTCCACACCATCTCTCCCCTCTCCTTGCTTTTCTTTTAAGGGTGTCTTGTGTTGTAGCTCTGCATTCAGGTTTGGCACTCGGTCATTTAATGCAGTTGACTGGAGGCTTTCAGTGGTTTCACAGGAGTTTTGGAAAAGTGATTGTACACAGAGCTTCCCCTGGGGTTTCTGACACTGTGAGTGACAGGGCCGTCAGTGCTCACTGAGCTTTTGTCTCTCTTCCCTCGTGGGTGGGAAATCCCACCCAGCTATCCCAGGGCTTGGTCTTTTTTCCACCCTACAATTTATATTCCCTTTTCATCTTCTGAGGAAATGCATGTCACATTTTTGGAGGTCTCGTTCTCACCCACTTCAGGCAGTGCTGAAAGCAAACAGCTTGTTACCCTTCAGCTTGTTCCTTCTGCTGTGCCCCAGGGTGCTTTCCAAAAACAAGGAGCTACAGATGGAGCACAGCAGCCTCTGTGGAATGAGCAGTCCTTCTCTGCCCACCACTGGTTCATTCATAGTCACTGTGCTCCTTCTGCAACAGTTCTCTGTGTTCTGAAACCAGATTGAAGCAAGTGAGAAACAAAGAATTTTGTATGTCCGAGAAGTGGATTTAATCTCTTGGAGGGCAAGGATGCAGCTTAATGCAAACATTTTCATGGAGACATCCTCAGATAAATTTATTCTTACTTTAGGGTCACAGCTCAGCTGTGATCATGACAAATAGCCAGTGTGAGACAAGGGACTCCCAGTAGAGAGTCACTGATCCATGTTGTACAGTGAGTGGTTTTGGATATATCTGTGTTCACCTCTTCAGCAGGGATTGATTGAAGGAATTAAAGCAGTCCTTGACTCCTACTGGTGCTGTTGTGTCAGAAATCACCTATTACAAAGAAATATTTCACCAGAAATCACCTATTACAATTCCAGCTCAAATGAGCACCCCCACTTCACTCCTTCCTCTGTTATGCCTTTATTTTCAACTGCAGTATGTTGTTGACAGGTATCAAGGCATGTGAGAGGGTGTAGAAATGCTCAGCATGTGGTTGGATGCCTGCATGGAGATGGGAAAGTGCTTTAAGGAAGGAGACAGGAAAGGTTCACATAAGATGCTAAATGGATCTTGGAAAGCAGGGAGTACTGAGATAAGAAGGAAGAAGGGTCTGTTCCTGAGGTAATGCTACCTCTTCGATGCTGAGTTTCTGCCAAGTTTATTTGTACACATATTGATCAACTTTAGCATTTTGTAGGACTTTGTATTTGGTGAAGCACTCCTTTTTCTGCCCCTGCAGCCTCAGAACCTGCCAGCTCTTACCAGGAACTGTGGAACTTTTTCAGGAAAAGGTTGATATGCAGGGGCCACATCCTAGAAATCAGAAGCAGTGGAAGAAGGCCATTGGAATGGTGGATGTTCAGTTGCATTGCAGCTGGATTCCTTCATCTCATCAAAGGTGCTGGAATACATCAGGCAATGCCTGTCCTGCTGTGAATCACCACTCTGTGAAACAGCAAGGGCTCCTCAGGAGAATCCCATGAGCAAATGTCTGCTGAAGAAAGGAATCAATAATGTGAGCATGTGATGTTGCTGGGGAGAGGATCCTAAGATCATTCAGCCTGCTCTTCACGGCCTTGGTCGGGCTTTGATCAAGCCATGTAAAGGTCTGGTGTCTCTAACAGCGGGCTTTTAGATAAAATGTTCGAGAGCGAAACCCCAGTGGGTGTGCTTGCCATGTCACTCATGTGCTCTCTGTCCCTGCCATGTCACTCATGTGCTCTCTGTCCCTGCCATGTCGGTCTCATGTGCTCTCTGTCCCTGCCATGTCACTCATGTGCTCTCTGTCCCTGCCATGTCACTCATGTGCTGTCTGTCCCTGCCATGTCACTCTCATGTGCTATCTCTCCCTTGCGGCACAAGCTCGTACTTTGCTGCCTTCCAGATTCCAAGGCAAAAGAGCTAATTCTTTTTAAATGAAAACCATATCATAAAGGGCTGGATCTGTCATGCAGCTGAATAAACCACAGCTTTCCACACTGTTATTCACCATAGGCGTTCGTGTGTTCTCACTCGGTGTTGTTGACTTCTTGGCTGCTTGATGGGTAGATAACCATATAAAATATCTGGTTACTTCATTATTGGAGAGTGACATAAACTTGGTTATGAAAACAAGAGTCCAGTAGTCATGGCTCCCTTTAAATGTTGACTTTCCTGATTAAAAAAACCCCAAAAGTACAGCACCCATCCTGAACACCCCTGTTCTAGATAACACTATGTACGCAATCACCAGCCTCGGTTACTTCAAATGCTTTAAGTAGGATCATCTCCCTCTCTTCATCACAGCTCCCCAAAATGCTCCTGACAGTTTCTGGAAGAGTCAAAGCATATTTAAGAAACACTGTTTACACGTTTGAAAAGCAGAGGGTGAAAAAGCCTGTTTTCCATTAAGCCAATGGCCTCCGTGGCCGCTGGTTTTATAGGAAGGTTGCACAAGATGTTTCCTTGCCTCCTCCCTCAGTGGGAGCTCAGCTCACCTCAGCATTCTCTCAGGATTTTTTAGTTTGTCCAAGCCTCCCTTGGTCCCCTCTGACCTCTCTGGCTGTCTCTGCCTCTCTTGGAGGCATCACCTTCCTGGGTCTCCCCCTCAAAGTTACTGTCCTCCCTTTGCAGTGCAGCTCTTATTACAATTCCAGCTCAAATGAGCACCCCCACTTCACTCCTTCCTCTGTTATGCCTTTATTCTCAACTGGATGGAAACCTCATAACTTGCAAGATGATCAGCATTTTATATTGAAATGTTAAACATGTTGAACCAGTTCAGAAGTGGGCATCTTTCCAGTGATGCAGCTTCGATTTCAAATGCTAATAAAAATTCCTAACATTGAACTCAATTTGGGAGCGGACAGCTCACAGGCTGGATGATGTGGGGTGCTGCCTCCCACTCCTGCTTCAAACCCAGCCCAAGGCAGAAGCTGCTGAGAACTGTTGATGTACATCCTCTGCTTAGTGACCTGTTTGGATTTGAGTTTAAGGGCCATGTTTGCTGTTCTCAGCTGCCAGCCACACACCCTGTGTAACCTCCTTCCACACCGGCATCTTCCTTTGTGGTTGACACTGGATGCACTGCAGACATGGGACTCCCTTCTCAAACCTTCACTGAGACCCAATATAGGAGGTGGGAAGGGGAGGAAGTTTGTCCTTCATGTGGACATCCTTTATATGGAAAAACAGATGGCATTTGTGCATGTCTAAATAGCTGTCCTTCCATGGGGCACTGTCATCCTGCCCACACTGACATGCCAGAGGAGATATATTACAGCTCCCCTTCTCTCTTCCGTCTCCCACTCTGCAAGGATGTTGTCCAGTCTGCCCTCCCTTTGCATTTATATTTCTCCAGTGGGCTTTAGAAAGAAATCTTGTGCTTAGTCCTGGCTCTGCCTTTAATGCTGGATTACTTGTGGGTGAGTCATGGCAGGCTGGGTCACAGGGAAGGACTTCTCTCATATTCTCTTCTGAGAAGGTCAGTGGTGCCGTGCAAGGCTGGTACTGCCTGTAGCTCATAGCAGTGTTCCCTTGCAGAAACAAAGCCTTTAGGAGAACATCTGCAGGCTAAGGCATGTGACAGGTAGAGAAACCGTGCTGTCCAGCAATCAAGTATCAGGCAGAAATGTTAAAACCTTAGTGGTCCCACTGAGCTTTTCACTTGGAGCATGAGGTATCACTGCCTTCTCCTGCCCCCCCTGTATTTGGGATACAGCTGTACTGGGCTCTTTGCTCAATTCTGTGAGTCCATGTTGGTCTGCAGGGCTGGCCACAAGCTCTTCCTATTTAATGTGTTGCTGAGCTTACACAGTTACAACTCTTTATGAGTTTGTTCTTTGGAAAGACTCCTTAGGATTTCTGTCTGTGGAAGTGAGAGACAGCCCACTGTCCTCATTTCCTTCTTGGCAGCTAGACATCCTCCCTGTCCTTTGGAGAAGTGGTGGCTGAGGTAAGTGCAGTTGTGTGAAGAGCAATCAGTTGTTTGTCATGCATGTTTAATAAGCAGCTGGGGTGACAGCCAGGACACCTTGGGTAGCCTTGATAGCCATGAGTTTCTAAAGTGATCCAGTGTTTGACTCACCCTGAGTTATTTGCAGGCAAATGAAATGGTTTGACTTTCAGAGGGAGGTGATGGAGGTGGTCTTCCCTTGTGGCATTTTCACTTCTGGGTGTCTTTTTTTCAGGCTTCCCGTCTTCATATTTCTTTCTTTCACTTGCTACCCTTTTTCTGAAGGAAAGCTCTTCTACTGCTGCTGATGGTATTTTCTATCAAACTTACCTCTTGTTACTTCATATCTCTTCCTGCTAAGGGCAAGTTAATCATAACAGTCCTGGGGATTTCTCCAGTGGTCTCTTACCAGCCACAGAATTGCAGCTGTTGAAAAAGTATTAAGCATCTCCTAAATCTGTTTCCCCCAGCCCTTGGCATTATCCTCTAACTCAGATTTGGGGTTTTTATCAAGGGTCATAGTGGTTCTGGTGAAGATTTGTGTACATGACCTCAAGAACCTGGAGGTGCAGCAGTGCATTGAAGGCAGTAGGAGGCTTTACACAGGCTTTGGTGCACTTTGGCTCAGGCTTGTAAAGAATAACAGGAAACACTGGAAAACGCACCAAGGGTAAACAGAGCAGTTTAGTTACATTAACTGTCTAGAGGAGAAGCTCCTCTAATGACCCAAACAAACAAAGCAAGTGCATTCGTTCAGCATTGCTGTGGGAAAACAGAGGGCTGATGATTGAGTTTAGCTTAAAAGAGTTACACAAGAAATTGGCCAGCTCAGGCCCAGAGTGTAATTCTGGCATCCTGACCCAGTTCTGATTGCTGCACAGGCTTCAGGGAGGCCAGAGCTCCCAGAGGCTGCATGCTATTTTTTATTCATAGCAGTGCTACTTTAAAGCCTTATTCTCCAGCAAAACTGCATCAAAGAGATCTGTTGTTGCTGCCTCCCGGTGACTCCTGATCAAATTTGCCTTGCTGTGATTATGTTAACAGTCAGGACTCAAACTGGTCAGTCAGCTTGTTTCTGGCCTCACACATGATGAGCAACAACAGTAAATGTGCTGCAGGACTCCTCCAGTGAGGCCCTGGTGTCTTTGACTGGTAAGCAATGCATTATTTATATTAGGGAAGAAGCTGGAGTGTGAAACCAGAGTCCCAGGGTGCTTACTCTGAGTAAACATTGAATGAAAGAAGTTGAAGAGCTGACAGTCTGTGCTGTCCTTGCTTGCCTTTGTGGAATGTCATTGTCTTCAGGAGGAGAATGTGATGAACTGAAAGGCTGAAGTTTCCTGTGGGGTTAGGATGGAGGAGTGACTGCGGTAGTAACAGCACCAAGGGAAACTGAGTCCTGCTCATCCGTAGTGGCTCTGCTGGCTTTGTGAAGGGTACAGGCAGCGTCTGCTTGTGACTCCTGATAAAATGGACATTTATGTCTCAGGGAGCACAGAGGGCAGTGGGTTTGCAGGGCAGTGCAGTGTCATTTTGACATTGCTACTTCTAATCTAAGAGCTTTTCTTATCAACTCTTTGTTCAAGATCAGTTCATGTAAGAATAGAACTTCCCAAGGCAGAGTATTTCAAGAGACTGATTACCTGCTTCTAATCCCTCGTGAATTCTGAATAGCAGGTAAGATTAGATGGTCACAAAGGAAAGGTAAACTGCTGATTCAGTTTGCACTGGTGTTTAGTACAAACACACAGTGCTCTGTCCCATTGATTTCTGTTAAAAGGAGGGGGACTATTCATTAATGAAAAGAATCAGCATGGCATTGCATTTACTACATGTTTAGGAAAACCTGGTCCCTTTGATGTAGCTGGAGACCTGTGAACTTCAGAAAAGAATGTGTTAGCATGCTAAGGTATGCCTTAGTCCTGCAGGTCATTTAATAATTTTCTCAAGTGAGTCATTGTAAGGTAAAGTAGATGCTGAGAAAAGTTCTGCATTGCCAATTAAAACAGGCTCCAAAGGTGTTGCTGGTTTCATTCTACCAGAAACTCATCACTGAGAGGCCAGGAGGGGTTGCCTGTGTACCTTGAGGCCAGATCCCAAGCTAATATAAACTGGCAAAGCTCCTTTGCTTTACCCCAATAAAGGTATTCCTTTCAGGCTCAATTCCTTTATGCTTATGACTTTTAAAGGAATTTCTGTTAAGAAAACAGGAATGAATCAGAAATGGGTAGATTTCCACACATGTAAGAATTGAATGAATTTCAGAAGAAGCCTGTAAATAACTTGAGGTGTGAGTTCTGATTCAGTCTTTATAGAGAATACTCTTTATCTGCCTCAAACCCCCTGCAAAAGCAAAGCTGAATAAGGTCTGATAGCCTCAGCATTTGTCCTAGGCAAGACATCTTTCAGGAGGTCAGGTTTAAAATAAAGTTAAGGACAGGAATGTACTAATTAGTAACTGCTACCCTTGTTTTTTGCCAACAAATTCTCACTTTCAACATATTTGACAAAAAATAATTGAAGTTAATCAGAAAGCTAAAGCATTTCTTAATTAACAACCCCAGACCAAACACCAGTCTTTTCTGGAAGGGATAAAATCAGGGAGCCTAAAGCACTTGGAAAGTCAGGAAGATGATTTGTTTTCACCCTTTTGAGGTGGAACAGCTGATGTGCTGACCAGGAGGCTGTTCAGGAAGCTGCCAGAGCAGGAGGGCTGCCAGATCCCATCCCACAGAAACAGAGTAGAAACCCAAAAAGGACCCAGCTTTGAGTCTCAGCAGCAGTCACAAGGCAGACAAGCTGCAAGAAACCTTGGAAACCTGCCTGGTCTCCCT
The DNA here is from genome assembly GCA_013397815.1 of Aleadryas rufinucha. Classification (NCBI taxonomy): domain Eukaryota; kingdom Metazoa; phylum Chordata; class Aves; order Passeriformes; genus Aleadryas; species Aleadryas rufinucha. The sequence goes on from VZTH01000332.1 coordinate 459,109, forward strand.
TAGAAAAGTTAACAGGATTGCTGCATGCCCACTAGCCTTTGGGGTGAACTTTTGGCATTTTGGGGTGAACTTTTTTCTGGAAGATTCCTGACATGCTCACATCCTTTGCTTCATGGTACTGAGCCCTTCCTTTCCTGACTTTTAGGAACACAATCTTTAGATGGGCTTATTTGCATTGGAGAAATACTGCTGGAACTTTCATCCTAGCATGTAAGGAGTTTTCTCTGTGTGTAGAAACAACATGGGTAAAATATTTGGAGTGAAACCCGGGCTCCATTGAAGTCAATGGCAAAACTCCCATTCACTTCAGTGGAGCAGGAATTTCACTCTACTGTTTTGAAGTTAGAGTTACTAATAGACTGTTAGATTATTCCTGCGTGCATCAAACAAAATGTGCTTGATGTTAATGTTTCTGCAGTGTTCAAAAACCACAAAGGTTTAAAAACAGTAATAACTATGAACTTCTGAGTCTAAAAATTATGTTAAATGTAGTTTTGCTAGAAATAATAATGTCCCTGGAGATAAACCTAAAATAATAGACTCCACCATATAATCTTCACTGTAAGCTAAAAATAGCAGAGATGGTGGTTTAACCTAAGCCATAATTATCAAACTGTTGAAGTGGGTTTTGGTTCATTGCAACTAGAAATGGATGTCGTGTTTGGGCTCTGAACAGTCGAGTCCCACGACTGGGGAGAAGCAAAGCCAAGAGCACAGTCAGAAAGCAAACAGGAGCCTCAGATTTGTAGGGAAATAGCATGGATTAAACAGTGCAACACCATATTTAAAGGGACTGCTCCTGGCTTGCTCCAGCCAGCCAGCTGGAGACCCAGTGATGCAACAACAAAACAGGCCCATCTCTACATCATTCTCTCAGTGTGTTTGTAGCAGATAGCCTTCTCTGAGCTACATCACTTCTCCAGGTTCACTTCCCATAATCCCTCAAATAGTTACATTTCCTAGGAGGAAAGTCCATAAGAAGCATGTTTAAAAGTTTCAAAAACACAAACACCAAACACTCTGAAATTAAGGCAATGGATAATTAAAGGAACATATAGTTCATTTATTTAAGAGGTGCCCAGGTCAGTACGTGACTGATTGTGTGCTTCATGTGCAGCCTGTTGTCGAGTTGTTAATTACTAAGAGTGTCATTGCTAAGGGCGGTGGGAAATGAGAAACCCACACCATAACTTGATAGGCTTTTTGTCTTGTTTTGTTCTAATCCAACAGCATGGGAATGAGCCACGATGATGATCATCAGCCCTGTGCTGGGAGGTCTCACATTATGTCTGGAGAATGGGTGAAGGGCAGGAACCCAAGTGACCTTTCCTGGTCTTCGTGCAGCCGAGACGACCTTGAAAACTTCCTAAAGTAAGGATTGTGCTGAGTGTCAAAAATCCTATCAGGCAAGAATCCACTCTGTTGCTTTAAGGTGAAAGTACTAAGACTTTTCCTTTTTAAAAAGTGTACATGTGTCATTAGGGTGTGCAAGTTTGAATCTGTCTCCATTGCAATGGCCCCTTGAAACTGAGGATTGAAGAGAGACAGAAGAATTATGTGCAGTTGTCAATGGGGCTGATAACACCTTTTAAAAAATCCCAAATCACTTTCTTTTTTCAGAAAATGCCCTTCAGTTTTTCAATGGCAGAAATCTGTATGTAGGTGGCCTGCAGAAATCTCTGCTGAAGGATGCTGCAGCTTTGTGCTGTGGCTTTTACTGTCTTGTTATTAAATAGCTTTTATTTTATTGAAACTTGACTTTGTCTGGAGGTAATTCTGATTAAAAACACTGAGTGTTTTCTCACTCCTCAGTGAGTGTTGGTCTAAAACAGTTCACTATAAACTTCTTTCCTACTGCATCCATGTTTCAGCTCATCATATTCAGTTGTTCAGGAAGGATTTCTGTCCTGCTGCTTGTTAAATCTTGTGTACTACAGCAAGCACTGGAATTGTCTGAACTCTGCAGTTCTGGTCTTAACCCTTCAGTGCAGCTCTGACAAACAGTGCCTGGCACAGTGCTTTGTGCTAGGAGTGAGTTCAGCATGGAAAATTTCCCACTCTGGGGGTTAGAGGTGAGAAAGAAAGGAAAATTATGAAAGAAAATGGGATATTTACTGCCACATTAAAGGCATGACTTTGAAAAAGAAGTTGCATCTGAACTCGTCTGGTTGCATCTGGCCCCAGATGTGACAATGACATTCCAATTTGTAAAAGATTGTTGTGAAGGCAAGGAGAAAAATCTTCCCTTTATGCCTGTGATGGATAAGAAAAAAAGTCAAGGGCTCAGAATACAGCTGGAGGGATTGAGGTGAGACATAATGGAAGAGTTTCTAGCTGTCATTTCAAGGCTGGTGAAGCTTTGGGCTGGATTGCCCGAGGGCAGAATTGAGTCTCCATCCATTTTCTAGGAACAGTTTAGACAAATGTTTAACCCAGAATGTTGTGAATGTAGTCTGTCCTGCCTTGAGGCCTAGGGCCACGCACGAGTTCCCAAGGACCTTTCTATCCACGGTTCTCAATGATTTAGAAGGCTTCCAGGAAAAAACCACTGTTTCACATGAGACTCTCTGCTAAAGAGAGGACAGTGGCTCCTCTGTAGTAGTGATCTAACGCTGCAGTTCAGAGGTGCTTTCCCTCAAGGGCATCTTTCCTCCCTGCGCTGCCCAGGTCCAAGGTGAGCACCTGCCTGCTGCTGACGGACCCGCGGAGCCGATATTCCGTGCGGCTCCCTCACAAGCTGCCGGGGATGCACTACAGCGCCGACGAGCAGTGCCAGATCCTCTTTGGGACCAACGCCACGTTCTGTAAGAATATGGAGGTAAGAGCTCGTGGGTTGTAGCTGGGAACAAGGTGGGAAGTGGAAATAAAGCTGCCAGGCCTTGGGGAGGAGAAAAGGAGTCTGTACTTCCTTCAGTTTCAGCGCTGCTGGTGGAAAAAGAAAAGGCCTCGAGCTCCGTGTCAGCAGCTCCTGCTTAGGCCTCATCCTTCTTTCCCCACGCTGCCCTTGGTAATCTCCCAGAGCAGACTCAGAAAAACTGGTGTTTGCACTTTGTTCCCTTTTGACATTGTTTTGCTGAAATGCTCTGTAGAGATTGTTTTCCTGGAAGTTCAGCTGAGGTGAAAGTCTTTCCTCACAAGAGTGTTTGGCTACTTTCACAGAGTCAGCTTAGATGGCTGGCTGGGTGTTTCACAGCCTTCACCTTCAGAGCACTGCAGTGTTCTTAGGAGCTGACTCTTAACTCTGTGCTGAGGAAATATTGAGGTCTGCTCATTTCGTGAGGCCTTAGAGAATTCTGTGCAGAATCCTGTGAGTTTTCTAAGCAACACAATGTGTAATCAGGATTTGGGTGCGGTGTGGCTTGTATCACATGGTTGGTTGGCAAAATGGAGACACTGATTGTTGTTGTCTCTGGAATTAGGTTGTATTTGAGATGAGGCTGTCGGACTCATCCTCCGGAATTTAGACAGCTAAACTTTCCATAAGGTCTTACACATAATCAGACCTTTTCATTCTGAGCAGATCTTAGCTGCACCCTGCTTTAGACAGGGAGAGGGGTGGTCCCTGCTTCCAGTGGGGCTTTGGAGACATCCAGAAGAAAGTCATGAAGCTGTGTTGGGTCACCAGCATCAACTGGCAGCATCCCCTCCTGTACAGACAGGCAAGAAACAGACAGGTTTCTTGCTTTTAATAACTGGCCATTTGTATTTTTCAGTTTTTCCTCATTCCCATTCTGAACAAGCTTGGGATCTTAAATCAGTGTTAAGAAAGAAAATAATAATCAGAGATAACTGAGGTTTCTAAGTGCCAAATTACTAAAACTGTGGAACACATGCGAGTCCTGGGAAAATGCTCTTAATTTCACATTAGCTGTTTTATTTATTTTGGACTTGGAAACTAGCTAATATAAAACAATAGGAAAAGAATCTGGATAGGTTGTGTTTCCCAGCTCCATCAAGAAAATGCAGACCACCAGGACTACTGTACTGGAAGCAAAGTATTAGAATATAGGTCTGTAAAGAAAACCTCAGATCTACCCAGCATGACTCAAGTTCTTCCACTTGTGTGGGTGTCACCCAGCTGAGCTGCTCTTGGAATAGTTTTTTGCTATTTCCCTTGTTGTGATAAAAAACCATTTTGTTTCTGGATGTTCCAGTGCCTAATAAGAATGTCAACCCACTGGTAGGTGGTCAGCATTTCCCACACAGAAGTTACATGTCCAGTCTGGAATTACTTTAGGGATGTGTTGTTTGCCAGAATAATGTGCCAAGAGGCACCATTCTGTGTGAGATACAGACAGCAGGTGCTTGTGTCTCCCAGGATCTGACACCTTTAGAACACGATGAAAACCATGCTCTTTTTCTCCGTCTCTCCTTTCTCCCAAAGAAAAGCATATTTTGTGAGGACATTAGTGCTTTCTAAGGAAAAGCCTGGTAGAACTTCTGTAGATTAAAACCCATTTGCAGTCCCTTGTTTAGAATTATTTCTGTTGCAGATATTTACATCCTGTTATGCTACTCTGAATTGGTGTTTGATGGCAAAGAGAGGAAATTCTTTAGAGGAAATGATCACTTTTGATTTTTAAACCTCTGAAGTTTGTGTTCTTTTCACCTTTGTGTTTCTCAGGCCTCATCTGCAGAATACTTGTATCATAAGTCTCAAAGCTGTCTACAAAAATATGAACCAAAAAAAAAAATTGGCACTGGTCACTGGCATTAGCTGTAGAAATTATTGGCAAATACAGCTGTCTCCTCTTTTAGCCAATGGTAATGTGGTATTTTTAATTCAATAAAGTATTAAAAAAATCCAAATGTAAAAGCAATAAACATTTGACAGTAAATATTTGTTACGAAAAGGAAATAAACTTCAGGAAATGAGCCTGCTCAATCTTTTTATGATTACATGTGTCTACTGCCTATTTTCTTATATAATAAAAGAGTTACATTACAATATTTCTTTGGAGATAGTTGAGCTACATAATTATGTCAGGCAAACTAGAGGCCCTGCATTCAAAAATGCCATGCAGTTTGGTTTAGAGCAAGTTTCAGAGGTAGGTGATTCCAAAATTTCAACATTTTTGAGAAACTGCAGAAAATTTCTGTGCAATAAGCTCTCTCCTTTAACAGCATCAAAGCCCAATTTTTTAAAGGAATGTAATCTGCCTTCCCAGAGAGTCAGGTCCCTCAATGCTTGGCAGTGGCTGGGCCTCCGACACCAGTCCAACAAGATAGTTAATCCATGAATATTCACCCTTATCTGAATATTTGAGATTGCATCCCCAAAATTCTTCTTCCATTTTGTTTTTAATGGTAACTCAGATGCCTTAGAACAAAACTGTAGCTCTCAGGTTTCTAAGTTTGCCAAACCAGCTATCCTGCAGCTATTCTGTTCCAAATTTACAGAACAGAAATTAAAACATATGAGGAAGGCTCAGCTTTACATATACTAAACCTCTTGACATTCCTTTTTTCCTCTGCTCCTGCATTGTAATATACTGAAAAATGAGTTTATGATAGTCAGATGATCCATAGTCTGTTATGATCTGTGACCTCCAAGATGTTGGGTAAGATTTTCTAGTGTGTGTCACCTCTTTGAGGAGCTGTGAATCAGGCTTTTAGTCTGGGTTCTTGTTAGGGCCAAGAACAAGTGTCCAAGGATGGGGCTTGGAGCAACCTGGGATAGTGGAAGGTGTCCCTGCCCATGGCAGGGGGTTGGAACTGGTTAATCTTTAAGGTCCCTGCCAACCCAAACCACTCTATGGTTCTGATTTCACACATGTTAATGAATCTCCCAAGACCCTTCAGTAGCTCTCCTTTCATATCCGAGTTACACAGTTTTCTCCTGGAATATGCAAAGGCATCAAAGTGCTTTCCCATGGTGCTTTCTGTTCATCTTTCCCATTGCAAATGTCAGGCATTGTCTGATTGCTGCAGGTGCTTATCTAGCAGGATGTACAAGTGTGCTCGGCCATGCCAGGCATGCTGCCTGTCTCCTGCTGGGAAGCTGTACAGTGTTAGCAGAGCTTTGGCCCACCTAAGAGGTTACACAGTGGCCTTTATTTTGAGGCAGACAAGTTGCTTTTAGCAGAAATTAAATAGATGACTGTGTCATTCTCAAGCTCTGAGCAGCATCATGATAATTGCAGGAGAAGCTGAACAGAAAGGCACCTCTGACACTGCACAGGGCATTATCAGTGCACCCCAAACACAGAGATCCTCGGGGGCTCTATCTGCTGAATGCTGACGTGAGTCCAGGGCTAACATGGGAGCAGTTGTGCAAATTACAGGCAATTCAACCTGTCTGACCTCTGTCCTTCAGCTCCACGCTGGGCTATGAATCAGCTATTGTGAATTCATTTGACCCCTCCGAGAGAGGAAGCAGAAAACTCCAACCCCAGCCAGGCAACGATGCCTGGAGAGCAGGGGTTAACCCTTTGCTCTCCCTGTGCTTATTCCAGGAGGAATAGCACGGGTGGTTTCTGCTGGATCTCCCATGGAGCAGAGATGGTGTTTCTCCCCCAAAAATGCATCAAAATACATTTGAAACCTTACATGGAAACATTCTGCATGTTTAATCTTTATTTTTTCAGCCTGGCACGCCTACCAACAGAGGCTTTTGCACTAAAATCATATTTATGGGGGAAAAAATGTGATTTCTATCTCATGTATCTGTTTGTCTTTTTATTTTATAAGCCTTTTGGCTTATTTATTATTAACACATTTTTGTGGGTTTTTACGTAACTGTTATTGTCCAGCATTGTTTTGAGTCAAAACTGGGCTGAGGCTGGAGTGGCACTTGGAAGGAGATTAGCATTGCTACAAAGAGATTTTTTTTCTGACAGGGGACACTGTCAGCTCAGATGTAGCTGGGAATGTGAATTTTGACATAGCACTGTTTTTAGAAATATTAAACCAGCTAGAATTGGCTCCACTGTTTTTCTTAGGCTCAGGTTGTTTTTTAACAAATGTAGATATTTTCCAATACCTACAAGCTACAGAAAAAGAGGGCAAAGTTGATTGCAAGCCAAAGGAGACAAAGTAGATTTCTTGGCTATTATGGAAAAAGAGAGGAACCAAAAAACAAAGTAAAGAAAGAGCAGCAATTTCAATAATCAAGTGGATTTTATGAATCCTTTCAGTTTGCATATTTGATGGTGTGGTGGTGAGTATAATTCAGCAATTGTGGGTCTGTCTGTGGTCTTGATCTTGCAAAGCGGCTGCTGGAGTGGCCTCTTGGGCTCTGTGCATGGGAATCAATGGGCCTCTGTTTGCCTTTTCTCTGCAGGGCCATTTGTGAGATGCAGACCATGATAGGGAGCCCTATTATTTAGTAACATATAGAATATTTACGAGAATGTGGTAATTAAATTGAAAACTGAATTATCCTGAAAATAATAGGTTGCATTGTCACTTTCTGTACAACCAGGGACTTTGTCTACATAATAAGACTAATAAATCTGGAAGAGGATGGATTGGGTTTATCTTGAGGCTTGCAGGATAGAAGCCTGGCAATTCTAAAATAAAAGGAGCAGATTTTTTTTTATTTTGAGAAGTAAAGGTAACAATTAGCTTAATTGCCATTCTAGAGTTTATAGTTTTCCTCATGTAGGTTGTTAGAATTCAGACTATTTTCACATTGCTTGTTTCTATGAAGCCGAAGTGTCCTATTTCACTGCTTCTGTATGTTGCAAAAATACCTTTTTCTCTTTATTTTCAGTGGAAATACTTTTTGTTTAAGAGAGAGAAAGAACGAGAGAGAAGCTGAGTTCCTGCCTGGGCAGCACAGCCCAGTTTACAATTATTGGAATGCTTCAGAAATTTTTGTACGTGTTTCAGTTTGGAAGATGGTCAAAACACATTCTGGTGCAGTGGTTTAAAGAAAACTAAAAAGAGAGAGGGGAATCAAAATAAATTTATAAAAATACAAAGTGGAAATTTAGGAATATAAACATAATAAATTCTTAACAATAGTAGAGAGAACCTATTAAGAATTAAACACTTGAGTTTGGCAATCCTACATTTCTTATTAAGACAAGGGGAGGGAGAAAGAATTAGTGTAGCCTTGTGATGTGGCATCTACAGCTGAAGTTTGAACTTTAAAAAATTAGCCAAAATACGATTGCATATCAGCCTGAAAATAGTGTATAACAAGCTTAAAGGGTATTCAGACTTCTCCCACTGGCCTTCTGGGCACTTCCCATCTGCAAAACACTTCAAGAGAACCCCATAATTTTCACAACCACATCTGAACAGTGTGTGTACATATCTATATTTATTTTGCTGTCCCTTGCTTCTCTTTTCCCATGGCCAAGAAGTGCAATCCATTATTTCATTCTTTAAATTTTCCATTTTTTAAATTTTTTTTTAATGGACAACTCTGCCTGTTGTTCAAAAAAAAATCAATATTTTTCATAGCTTACAGTCAGGTGTTAGGGCCTGAGGAGTTCACTGGGAGCTGTTGAATGAACATTACTCTTAAGAACAGCTATTTTAAACATTGGTAATAAGTCACAAATAAGTACAAAATTCCAATAATTTAATTCAAAGACTGTTCCAGTGCCTTGTTCCGTGTATCTCTACTTCCAGGTCTGGCCGTATAAAGACACTTCCATGATTTTTTCAGCTGATGTGACATGTACATGTTGAGTTCTCTCATTTAAGATGCTGAAACCTGGGCTCAGCAAAGCTCAAGAGGTCACACAGTGAGAGTTTTGTGTTGGTAGGAAAGTGCATAAAACTTGTCTTTTTCTCCTTGGATTTTTCCATCTGTGTATATCCCTGGAGCTGGTGACATGAATGCCCTAAAGACACTGGAAAATTTTGTATTCAGCGTAATGTTTTGCCATAGAATTAGTTCGTGGTCTTATGATTGCTGTCTTTCCAATCTCTTTCTTTTGACTATTAATTTAATTCCAGGTACATGAAAAAATTAAATTAATCTGGTGCTTTGCAAAGAAGTATTTCAGACAGTGACGGTTTTTCGTTTTCCTTGAGAGCACCAGAAATTGCTGAAACTAGAGACAGTGTTTTCCTGTTTCATTGTTTGCTTCCCAATGTACAGTTTAAAAAAGCAGAAAGTATTTCTATTCCTTTGTGCCTTCCCTGCAGTCTGGGAGTCTTCCACTGTTTGTCTGGCACTGCCTGGAATATCAGCTCTAGACACAGGTCAGCAGCTTGGCCACTGAGACACGGATCCCAGTTTCACAGTTATCTTGTCTGGGACATGTGGCTCCTTTCCAAATGTGCCTTCCAGTTTTACAGGATTCGAGTCTGGAACGCTTCTCATCTCATTTTCAGCAGCAAGAAGCTCCATCACACAATGCTGCTCACCTCCCTTGTGATTGCTGTGGGTTGTTTATGCACCCAAAATTAGAGACAGTGATGGTGTAGAAATTGGGGCCATTGTTTTTGTCACTTTGTTGTGTAAAGAATTGCTTCTCAAAAGGATCCTGTGAGGCCTTGAGAATGCTTGCATTGTGCTTTGAACAGGAAAGCGAGAGTAAATTGTGTGTTTATTGTACCTAATAGGTGTTAATTAGGATACTGGTTAGCAGTATGCTGAGCCAGAACCTTGGCAAAATAAAGGAGTTCTGATACTTCATTGAAAGTCAACCTATTTATAAGCAAACCTGTGCATTATGAGGTCTCTTGCTCCTCTTCCTTAAGGATATTTACTCTTCCTAAGTTCTTATTCATAGTCCCTTCATTTTGACAGAAAAATTGGTTTCATGGTGGTTTAATTCTGCTGCTAGAAAGAAGAGGTTCCTCTTTCCAATGGGCAGCAGAAACAAATTCATCCTCAGGAGAGATGCAGCCAAGGTGAGGGAGTGAATGTGTTGGGAATGAAGGGAGTGAATGTGTGAGGAATTAACAAGCTTCTGTAGAGTTGTTCCATGGTGGGAAGGACTTCTTTATTCACTGGATTCTTTTTATGCTTTGGAGATTTGGAAGCTCCCCTTGTAGGTAGTAATCTGAGGGTTTGAGGTGGGGAAGTGTTGTGAGCCCTTTCTTGTGAGCCCACGTGAGGTCATGGGGCAGGGTTACACAGATTTTAGCAGCAGTGGTGATGCAGTAGCTACCCCAGAAAGAGCAGTCTCCAGACTTGCTGCCTGTGGGCAAGGAGCTGCCTGGATTAGCTCTGGCTTCTCCTCATTTCCAGCTGCAGCACTGAGCTAAGGAACCTAAAATAGATCCCTTTGCTGAGCCGCGTGTGAGCTCCGCACGCTGCGAGTCTGTGCGGGCACGCAGGGATGGAGTCCCAGGGAAGGGAAACACTGTCCTGGAAGAGTGTGAAAAGCTGGGAAAGATGGGAAGGCCCAGAGCCAGACCCTGGCTTTAGCTGGAGCAGGCAGTGACACAGGAGCCTGTGGCAGTGATGCTAAGCAGAGAGCTTCGAGCAGCTCTGGTTCAGCTTGTCTCCCAGCAGACTTTCAGCAAGACATTTAATCCCTTTCTGTTCCTCATCTTTCCACCTAGAATGGAGTGCTAAAACTTCCTTTATCCCCAAGCTCCCAGGAGTCTGTTTAGATGGTGAGATCTCTGAGGGAGAGAAAACACCTGGCACAGTGAGGCCCCTTTGTCAAATAGATGCCATTATAATCCCTGTAATCGGAAGCGCCGTTCACCTGCTGAGCACATCTCTCCCAGCTTGGGAGTTTCCAGATCGTGACCTCTCCCAGGACTGGTTCCTAACAGCTGTGCACACAAGCTTTCCTATCTCCCTGGAGTTTCTGAGAGTCTAAAATTTGCACCTTTATAAAAATTTCATTTTATTTCAGTTTCTAAATTTTGGTTTTTTCTGTATAAACTCCTTAAGAGTTCAGTTGAAAAAGCTTTTTTTTTTTTAAACAAGTAATTTTAAATTTTTATTGAAATGCTGCTTTTCAACAGCCATCTCACTTTTTAAAATTTTATTTTGCTCTTGGAAATATTTCAAACTGGGAGCTGATCCAAAGATGACCTTTCCCCACAGACAGTTTCAACAAATCAATATTTTTCCAGTGCGAAATATCTATCATTGGAAAATCCTCACTGGCACTTCTTGAACGCTGTAGGGAATGCTTTGCAGGCAGGGACCTGCCATTGGAAAGCTGGTTGCTGAATGCAGAATTAACACTTAACACAGTTCTTTTGATGGCTTCTTCTGTATCAGTATAAGCTCTGAGCTGCCACTCACATACAACAACTTCCTTTCAAGTCCTGCCATTTCTCACTTGGATATTTCACCACAAAGCTGGCTGTTTAACCATTAAAAAGTCAGTCACTGCGAATGCTTTGCTGTTTAATGGGGAGTTTTGTTTGAGTTCCTATTGTAGCTGAGGAGGATACATGATCTCTTTTGAAAAGAGCTATTAACATGATAAAACATCTTGGGAACATACAATCCCAAAGCTGATGGTTTCATCTTTGCTGGGGTATCTGAACACTATTAAATGCAGGGGACTGGGCTAACGAGGGCCTGGGCTTTGTAGTGGTGTGGCACCAGAACACAGAGCTCAGCGCCGGTACCAGATTTTTCTGTAACTGTTTCCTGAAATATGCTTTGCATTTAGGATTCGGAGTCAAACACAGGGATGCTATAAAAATCCGATATTTCCATACCTCAAAGATGGGAGATTTCAGAAAGATTGTTTTTGCTGAGAGAGATGATTCCTTTATTTATCTCCCTACAATTGTGTGTGTGTATACATGTATATATAGGCATAAACGCACTCGTGTATATACACACACCACACTCACATGTATGTGAATATTTGCACCCTCTGTATCCCTAGGCTGGGCCCAGTTTTGCAGGTGCAAACACACATATTTGAGGTGATCTCTGCCCATTGCTTCCCCATGCCATGACTCATACCTGGGCATGTGACTTGGCTTTATCACCTTCCACGTTCTTGTGACCTATGGAGGGATTCTGGTTGCCAGCCAAAATTGCACAAAAAGCTGTTTCATTTTTATGACTTTGTTTCTACCACCACCCCCTCTGTCCTTTCAGTTTTACATCAAAGAGTAGAAATTAACCCTAATTTACATGCAGTTTATGATCCAGGGACCTGAAGCTGAAGCTGAACAAATACAGGTCTTACATAATGCAAAGATATTCAGCAATGGTGCTCATATGTGTCTAGAACAACTTTTTTGGGGATGTAGTTACTTCCATTGCATCTTCAGCCACGATGTCTTCCTGACAGAAAGCAGAAGCAGAGGGTTTTCTTCTGGGGCAAATTTTCTGTCTGGGTCATTCAAGAGATCTGGCTGGAGTGTTTCTCCTCACATTCTGCTCTGAAGCTTTGTGGTTATATGCAAGAGTGGGGCTGAATAGTGGAAGAGTGGAAATACTTGCTGTCTGCATCTTTCATTTCCAAAGCTTCCCTTCATTTTACGTATCAATATTGTCCTCAACCACAGTTTGGAAGGAGATTTTGCTGGTAGTGCTTTCACACTGGTTTATTGCCTAGATTTGTGTTCTTCCTGTAATGCTTATGGATGGTTAATAGATGTACCTTTTGATTTTAGTCCTCTCCAGAAGGCAGGGGGTTGAGAATCTGGGAGTTATGGGGTGGAACAATGAATTTCTCAGTAAGCTCTGAAATCTCTGCCTTGTCAATGCTTCTGCCTCACTATACCTATCAATAAAACAATGTGTGATGTCCTCATGGCTAATTGGTGCTTAAGTGCTTTCAGAGCTGTGGGTAAACCACTAATTAGTCACAGTCATTTAGACAAAATTACTAAAGACTGATATTTTCCCATATGCTCTATTTGTTCAGAGAAAATGTCTTGAAAATTCATTGATTTAGGTTTCCCCAGAGTATTTGCTGTTGTTTGTTTGTTTGTTTGACAATGACTTTCTGCATTGTGGTTAATACAGATGTTGAATTGTGCTGTCTGCTTCCAGTTTTTGGGAGTGTTCTTTGGGTTTAAATAGTGCAAAATCCTCTTTCCAGAAAGAAATGTGGAAATGGAGCAGGATGCAGATACTGCTGTGATAACTATTTTGTTTCAGTGTGTTCTACATCATCGCTGGGACTGGGATTTATCTTATCTGCACCCTCTCTTGTACAGATCTATTTTATAGAGACATACCAACATGCCTGTACACAAAACACACATGCACCCAGTCTCTTACATTACATTGGGAAAGAACCATGAGGCTGAAGCGTGTTGACTCAACTATTTAATGAGGTGCAATAAATCTTGACAAGACCAGCTGGCACTAGAGTCAGGTTTCTCATCTTTTTACCATTACATTGAAATGTGAACAATAGTGGAAAGAAATGTAACTCTTCTTTTTCTTTTGGTACTCAGCTATGTAGCACTGAATTGAAATCATCCAATTTCATGGAATGCAAAGCATGGTGGGTGCTGTGGAAAATGTTACCGATGCAAAGGCCCCTTTTCCTGGTGCTTTTTCTTAAATTCTGGAAATGTATTGATCTGGCAGATCGCACAGTTGTGGTCAGCACCGAGATCCCTGCAGCACGCACTGGCTGAGTAGAGCAGCAGCAGCAGGACTCTGCCTGCCACCAAGCTCCTCCTTTGCTGCACGGCACACCATGACATCCTTTCCTTTCTCATTCCACCTTCTCCCCAGGGGCATTGCTGGCTAGTTATTGTTACCACCAGCTCCAGTTACTTGAGTATCTTTTTGTAAAAATAGGAGTAATTAAGCATCTTGGACATCTAAGCATGTGGCATGGTTCCAAAGCACCCAACATGGCCTCCCATATAGGATTCCTTTTCAATGGACCAGATTTATTCTTGTGAAAAGAAATCTGTTTAAATAGTACACTTTTTGTTTGAGGTAGGTTTTGTTCCTGTCAGTGACATCCATCAATCTCTTTCATGTTTCCAGCCTCACCACTTAATGCCAATCAACCCTTAAAAAATAATTGCTCCCAAACCAACTAGATGCCTCTGGATTCACTTGAGAAAGGCTGCCTGAGCTTTGAAGTGTATCCCATAATGATGGCTGGCATCTCCAAAAGTAATAACTGCATCTCCTTGCTTTTTGATTACAGCATTTGATGTGTGCTGGGCTTTGGTGCCTGGTGGAAGGAGACACATCCTGTAAAACAAAGTTGGACCCCCCTCTGGATGGCACCGAATGTGGCGCAGACAAGGTAATCAGAATGCTCAGCAGCATCACTTTTTGTTTCCCAGCATTGGGAATAATGTTTCCAAGATGTTCACTATTTAGCATAAACCCATAGCTCATCGCGTTCTGGGTTGTATTTGAGGTAGAAAGTGTGCAGAGCATTTAGTCTGACATTTGGAGAGTGAAGGAAGATGGAGAAAAGAAAAGAGCTTAAAAATATTGTAATTTCTACAAGTAGCTCAAAATAATTGAGCTCAAATTCAGTGATGCTGTGTTCTTTGAGGTATAATTTGCTATATTCAGATATATATATATTTATTTTTTATTTTTGGAACTTGAGTGGTTTGGTAACTCTCAGTCCCCTACTTACTGGTTTTGGACTCTAATATTTTTTGTCTAATATGTTTGGGGGAGGTGAGAAAGGGTAAAATTAAAAAGCTGGTTGCTGAAATCAAGGATTAGAGACTTTTTATTTGCTTGCAATAAAGGTAAACAATGACAAGAAAAGCTCTGTCCTGGAAGGCATGACAAGGAAATGGAGAGAAAAGGCTTTTAGGCCCATGTTTTTCTAACTGAAAGAATCCTGGTGACTCTTTTCATAAGGTTTCTTAGCAGTGCTCACTGTGTTATGTCCTGGACAGGCCAAGTTTGCTGCTTGGTCAGGAGCCAGCACAACCTATTAGAATCAGAGGAGTTTGGGACTTTAACCAAGTTAGGTCCAAAACACTTCAATCATTTTGTACATACTGGGAACAGTGCTGATGAAGGCATTGCTTTGGGGTATAATTTCTTGGACTCAGTTTCTGTGAATCGTGGGGCTTTAAGTCTTAGCACTTAGATAGTTATCTGCTTTATGAAGTAAGGGGCTCAATTCTGTGATTGTTTTTTTAATGACAGAACTCCCTTCAGGGGCTTGTTGAGAGTGACACTTAAATTTCTTTGTTTCACCTCCTCCCTTCCTCCTCCCACCTCCATCTCACCAAAGCCTCGAATCCCTAGAAACTTGAAAATGGATTTGTTGCAATCCCTCAGACATCCTTTAAAGTCCACCTGTGCAAGGTCAGGGCTTCTTCCCAGGCTGTGCTAACCTGATTGCCTTGCAGTGGTGCCGAGCTGGGGAGTGTGTCAGTAAAACCCCCATCCCTGAGCACGTGGATGGGGACTGGAGCGTGTGGAGCCAGTGGAGCATGTGCAGCCGGACCTGCGGCACCGGGGTGCGCTTCAGGCAGCGGAAATGTGACAACCCACCGTAAGTCCTCACACCATCCTGGCTCCTTTTCCCACACAGGCAGCCATTTATCACTTGAGCTCCCCTTGCTGTATGACTACAGGGGAGAAATGGGCAGCAGAGCTGTGCATAAGCCCTGAGAAATTTTTCATTCACAAGCAGCAATGACCAGGTCAGAATCCTGGAGTGACTTGAAGTAGGTTCTGTGGAAGTGGCTTGGAGGGTCACCTTTGGAAGTTTCCCATTGCAGTGATTCTAAGGTAGATACAGTTGAATTAGAAACATGTAGTTTGGCAGAAAAACTGATGCTGTGTTTCCCATCTAGGACTGCAGTGAATGAGGAGGGGCTGATCTGGATCTACAGACCGGACTGAGCCAATGTGCCTGAGAGATCAGTTTTGCAGGGAGTGCTGGCTTTGGGCTTGGGGAGCAGAGCAGTGGCTGACAATGGTCAGAGTGCCCCAGAGCTGTGTTGGCAAAGCCCCTTGAGATGTTCTGTCAGATGTGCTGCACAAGAACAGGAAAGTTTTCTGCACAAAGAGAGCCCTGGGTCCTGTTTAGCTCCTGCACAATGACTACGAACAAACCAATGCTCTCTGCTTGGGCTTGGATGTTTTTCTGATTCAGGATGAAGTGCAGGTGTTGTCCTTCATCCCTCAGGTCAGTTTAGGCCCATCTGGAAGTCTCTTCATTGGCTTGGAGTCCTGAACAGGTTACAATGGTGCCATTTAACTGACCACCCCAATTGTGTTTATTATAACTTCACAGCCTTGGGAGCGGCCCTCCAAGTGGGGTATCTCTGACTTTATTCAGATTTGATGTTTTCTTCTAATAGTACCCAAAGCTTTTCTTTTTAAATTGGGGCTGAAGTTTTGGATAACAACACAGTCACTTTGAAGACATGCCTAGATGATGGATAGGCTCACAATTGCTGCTGCTGACCTGTAATCATGTGAAAAGGATGGTTTTGTTTATTCCTCTCCTTATCTGAGCTGCAGTTGCATGTCTATAATATCCTGGTTTCATTTTTACCAGCTCATTTTCCTGAAAAGAGGACTGAGCTGGTTTCTTTGCTGTCAGCTACAGGGCTGACCAAACCTAAATCCATTCATCATCATTCCTTAAATTACAGGAAGTGCTCCTTCCAACACTGCACACTGATTTTAAAATTCTCTTGCTCATATGCATTCTTGGCTGGGGATACACACGTGATCTTCTTTTGCTTCAAATTCCTGGCCTCAGCCCACTTCTGCAGCTGGTTTATTCACTGTCCAAAAATATTGGCTAAGGGATTTATCTTTTATTTTATATATATTTGGTCTTGGGATTTTTTTTTTTACAGGAATCTCTGCTCCTGCTAGCTGACACTTGAGCCTGTGGGACTATCAGTATTTTTAAAGCAGTTGCTTCACTGTTTGATTTGGTTTTTCCTCTCTGTAATTTCTTTGAGCATTTACATGCATTGCCTCCACATGGTTGTAAGGAGTGTGTCATGAGCCAGTTTGGACGTGCAGACTTTTGAGTTGTACTGCCTTGTGTTCTTGTCTAGGCTTTGGGCTGTTGTACAGTTGAACTGAGGAGGAAACCACTGGCTTAAACAGAGCATCCCTTCTCCAGTCCCCTCTTGTCATGTAAAAGGGTCACAGCAGCATAAATGGGCTTTGGTTTCCTCAGTTCCATTAGTGGGTGGATTCTCTTGGCATAAATACAGTGCAAGGTGGCTGTGCAGTTGTCTACCAGGAGATCTCACACAGTCAGTGTTTCAGGCATGGGCCAGGGTGGGCTTGGATTGCACTGTTAATTGGAAATCCCAGGTAGTGCTTGAGCTCGTAGTGTACAAGGTTTGAGACCTGGGATTCCAGATTCCATGCTTACTTGTGATTTTTTGTTTGTATTTTATTTTGCAAAGAAAATACAGGCTGTTGCTTAGAATTTGAGTTTTCTTTCTTCTCTGGGGATTCATAAATACAAACAGATAGGTTTTGCAGGTACTTAATCCTGATGTTGCATTAGCAGCCTTTCCTGAATGTTTGAAAAGCAAATGTGTGGAATGGCATGGATTTTGTGGATGGAGGTTATCTGCAGCAGAGGTTTGTTTCTGGGTACCCTGCCTACAGTGCAGGTTATAGCTGCTTCAGTAGTATTTTAATTGCAGGGAGGACACGTGCTGAAGAGTTGTTTGCTGTGTCTCCATGCTCAGGAGTGTTTGAGGCAGGGGGCAAAGCAGTAGTGGGAGGGGAAAGGTGGAACATTCCGGGTGTTCGGTGCTGACCCTGGTTTTGTTTCCCACTTCAGCCCGGGTCCGGGCGGGAAGAACTGCCGGGGGGCCAGCGTGGAACACACGGTGTGTGAGAACCTGCCCTGCCCCAAAGGGGTGCCCAGCTTCAGGGACCAGCAGTGCCAGGCCCATGACAGGTACACCAACAAGAAGAAAAGCCTCCTGACAGCTGTCATCATGGATGGTGAGTTTTTTTCATCTCCCTCTGTAATTCCTTGCTGTTCTTTCACTGCACTTTCTCATCTGCAGGGCTCCCATTGTTGGTGAGAAGGCTGC
Organism: Aleadryas rufinucha; assembly: GCA_013397815.1. Taxonomy (NCBI): domain Eukaryota; kingdom Metazoa; phylum Chordata; class Aves; order Passeriformes; genus Aleadryas; species Aleadryas rufinucha. The sequence goes on from VZTH01000332.1 coordinate 476,983, forward strand.
AATAGGCCGCCTTAGCTACAGCTGAAAGACTAATTACAGTTAATTGTTCTTGGTGCTGCCCTGCTGTTCCTTTAGCTTTCTTAATAGAACATACAGAGTTGTCAGTGCTTTACTCATCTTTTTGAAATGCTGGGAGAGAAGTGCCTCAACTTGATTGATTCCCAGTCTGAAATTGGGAATTTCAGACTGGGAATCAGAGAGTTGAGAATTTAAACATTAAAAAGTTCCAGTTAGTTCGGAACTGAAAAAAAAGGTGGATACCTTATGACATTTTTTTAATTTATGACACTTTGGGGCATCTCAGCATGATTGCCTATCTCACCTATGTTCCTTTAATACTTCCTTTGCTGGATCTTGCTGTTCACCTGCTATTCAACCAGATGTTGGTGGGATATGAAATGGTCTGGAGAGCTTGTTCTTCTAAAATCAGTGGCTGTAGCCTGAATTTTGTGAGACACAATAACTTAGTCATTCTTACCAGACTGATGAATGTTCCCTGTAACAAACATCTTCTCTTTACAAACAGATACACAAAGGTGTATTGACTGATTGGTTTTCTGTGCTGTTAAAGCCCAGTCTCATCAATGTAACCCTTTAAATATTGACATTTTAAAGTGGTGCAATGACAGGCCTAAACTGAAAACCTCATGCTCCTTCAAAGATGAGATATCCAAATCCATTCATGTACAGAATGCACCACCACTGCCTCAAACACTTGTTTGTGCTGTTCCCGAGGGCAGTTGTCGTATTTCTTTTTCCAGATAAGCCATGTGAGCTCTTCTGCTCTCCGCTGGGCAAGGATTCTCCCATGCTGGTGACAGACAGAGTCCTGGATGGAACTCCCTGTGGGCCTTACGAGACAGACCTCTGTGTACATGGCAAGTGCCAGGTGGAGTAACTTTCTCTTGTTCTATTGCTAGTGTGAGGTTCAGTCAGGGGCAGCACCGTATGGGTGGCTGGGAGGCTGTCCCTGAGGGGAGGGGACAACCCTGTTTTATAAGACCCACTACAAGTGCTCCATGGCCCTGTGTCTTGGTCTGAGAATTGTGCTGAATGCCCGAGGTATGATATTATTCCTGAGCAGCTGAGAATGCTCAATAATCACATTTGCTTGTGTGCATGGCTTGGGTGGGAAGGGACTTCTGTGAGGGGAGCAGATTGGAGGGGAAGTCTGGCCTGCTTAACTGCTCCTTTTTGGGTGTTAGAGGAATCACTGATAAAAGCACTGAAGCTGCAAACCAGCTTACAAATTGTCACTAACCTGTTACAAGCAGTATCTTGCCAGAATCATGATGCTTTTCAGGTCCACCTGGTTCCTTCCTAGAAACATTGAGGAAACTTTTCAGTGCCAGTTGCACCTTGGCTCCTGCAGCTGCACGAGCCAGTCTTCAGATTTGATTCCCTTTTCCTTAGAGTGATGGCCTATAATCATTGCAATGATTATTTCTCTCTAACCAGATTACACACAGACACAAAATGAGGTGTGGGAGATCTTTGTGATAAAACTCTTCATGGTTTGCTGGGCAGTGAGACCGTTTGTAACACATTGAATGCTTGGGGAGAGCAGCTCTTAGAGCTGGTGCTTCAGGTTCCTTGAAAATTTAATGGAGTTGTGTAGACCCATATGAACTGGAGATTTAAGGTTTGGACAAGGGAAGGGAGGTGAGAAAATGTGTATTTAAAGATCATAAAAGACAGGAAGTTGTTTGGAGTGGGTGCTCCTGGTGATGGGTTCAGGTCATTTGTTACGGACACTTTGACAGGGCAGACTCTTCATGGGATTCCTTTCTCCTGATCACATAGCACATGTTCAAAGTGTGCTGCACACACCACAGTGATGGGAAAGACAGGTCACTTGGCTACAGCAGCCTTGCCAGTGCTGGATTCTTCCTGGCAGTTCTTCCCCTAAGCTTCTCCTCATCTAGATTTGTATCCTGTGGTAGGAGTTGCTCTTCCTGGTGTTAACCAGCCCGTGGTATCCACCAGGGCAGCTTTTTAGCATCGCCTTTTATTTCCACTAACTTCACTGATTTGCCCTGGGGGCACAGGGCACACCAAATTTGGCATTATTTCTGATTTCTGTGAGTGGTTAAGAGCTGCCAATTTTTATTGCTTTGAGCCTTCCAGGTAGGAAGATAAATGAACACCATACTCAACTGGGTGTGAGAGAGGCTTTGGGGGCATAAAGCTGCTTTGCTAATAACAATGCAAAGAGAAAAGTGAAAAATCTTTGGACTGAATTTTGCACTGCTGCAGAAGACACTTCCCACTGTTTCTTGATAAATGATGCTGAAGAGGCACTTTTAATTCAGGTTTTCTAATTTATTCCAATGAAGGATATGAATAGCAAGAATCTGGGGAGCCAGTACAAGTTTGATTCTTTATAATACAAAGTGCTTTGCATAGAGCCAGGTTCATGGTGCATCCCAAGTTATTTAATTTTTCCCCGTTTTTGGCTGTATCTGAAAAAAGCTAAAAAAAAACCCCATTAATAACCTTTTATAGGCAGGCCAGCTGTGCGCTTCCAGCTGTGTGCCATTGACCATTACTCTGGGCTGGCCAGTTTTACTGCTCCAAACCTTCAGATCAGCCACAAATGGTAAATCAGATATCATGGCAATGCACATTTTTTTCATCCAGGGAGGATTAGTAGCCAGCTCCCTCCAAATGAATTCCTTTATGAGCACAGAGCACTGGAGGTACATCACGAAAAGCAAATTGCACTCTGAGTCGGGGGCAACTGCCTTTAACTGCGCAGAGAGGTGATGACAGCTGCAGAACATTCAGTCCATTTGCATCTGGCTGAGAAAAAATGCGAAATGATCAGTTCAAGCCGAGCAGATTTGAAAGCCCTGTGAACTCATTTATGATACTCCTCTGCCTTATATGCAGTGCAGTGCTGAGAATTGCCATATGTGCCTGTGTACCCCATTTGCCAAAGATACTTGTCTAACTAGCTGCCTATTAAACCAATTTAATTGCCATATTCATTTAATTACTCCTCTCCTTGTTTCTTTACCCAGCCTAGACAAAGCCTGGCAATAAGCATTGCAGGGGGCCTGGAGCAGAGAATAAGTGCTGAAATCAGAGGGTGGTATTACTGTTATTTATTTTCTTATGTAATCCTTCTAGTTAGAGGCTCTCAAAGGCAGGAGTGACACACTGTCAGTGCAGCAGACAAATTAGCAGTAACCATTGCCTGTGAACATCTAACCCAGGAAATGTAATAGATCTTTTCCCTTCATTAGATGCTCTAAATGCAGCTCATGAATCGTTCTTGGATGATGAATGAATGTAGATGAACATGGCAGAGAAAAACTGTTGCAAGGAGAGGAGGGTTTTGAGAAGGAAAGCAGGAACAGTTCTTTGAAGCCTCAAAATCCCCCAGGTACATTTGGGCACTAAGGGAGGAGAGTTTTCCTTCAGCTGTACTTTGTGAAGTTACGACAGTTTCACTTTAAAGCTGAACTCCAATCTAAAAGGTGTCAATGAAGCCTTTGGTGTCAACATCGCTATCCCTGAAACAAAATCATCAAAAGCAGCAGCATCCCTGTATTTATCCCTTACACCTGAAGGCAGCTGGAGTAAGTAAACTGGGTTATTACTTTGATCATACATAGGAGCACTAGAGAGCAAAGTCAGCCCTAAATTTAGCATAGGGGTTCCTAAATCACCTGAACTTTTCTAGCCTTACTCCTTGTTTTTGAGATTAATCATAAGGTCTTAATTCAATTTTGTCCTTGTTTATTTGAGTTGTTTTTGAGGCTGAACATTTCCAATGCACCATTTCTTACCATCCACTGAGCAAACTGGATCCCCTGTTCAAAGTGTGTGTGATGAAAGAACATTCATGAGAATAGGGCACTTTCTAACCCCTTGCAGTGCTTTGCTCTGTGCTGCTGAGGTTAATTCAAAACTGCTGGCAGAAGTGGAGCTAAAAAAAGTGTCAGATGTCACAGAGCAGAGGGGTGAGGAGAAGACAAGCTGCTCAGTTGACTGTTATGATGCACATGACCTTGTGCTGGCTTTTCTCAAAGGAGGATTAGTCTGAGACTCATGACAGCATGAGAACTTTCCAGTGGGGACTACAGATTGTGCTTCAGGATGTAATTTAAGGTCTCTGTGAAAAGACAGACCTCCTGTATAGCAGAACTGGGCTAGAGATCAAGGGCAGCCTTTGCTGTGATTTAACAATTTAAGAGGTGAAGATGTTTTGGCTCTGTCTGCAGTTTTCTCATGAATGTTTTGTCATATCACACCTACTTTCAACTGGCTGGTGAGTCCACAGTATGTTTAATGATAATAAGCCACATATTAGGCTGTCCTGGCACAACAAAAATGTTACAGAACTACTTCCTCCTGAAAGTGATTGTCACACTCTATGAAAGGGGAGCACAAATTGGAAAATGGACAGATTTTCAAAAGTAGCTTCTGCAAACTGGACAGGCAGAATGTCAGGAGAGTGCCACAGGTGGCAGAGGAGAAATTGAAGTTGTCTACTGGACCTGCTGCTGGCAAACAGTTTTTTACATACTTAGTACCCACTTTTTGCATTTGATTGATGCCTGCAGTTCTGGCTTTGTCTCCTCACTTGAGTATTTTCCATGTATTATTCATATTCCTGCATTACAAACTGTGGTACAAGATGTTCCAGACTGGGTAGCTTGTCTCCATACAACAACTTGGCTTAGCACTGTACTTTGATAAATTATTTAGTGCATGTGCACAAAATCCAGAAGGATTGTCTGAACTACAGCAACCTGTTTTATAATTGCCTTTTTTTTTCTGTGTCTGGATCTGTAGCAATGTCATCTGAGGCTAAAAAGAGTATCAGAGATTTTGGTGAGTAAGGCATAGTGACAAAACCCAACTCTTTGTTGATATCCTGCAAGTTTTTGGTGTACTTTGCAGAGGGGTATGAAAGAAAAAAACCCGTGCTGTTCCCTCCAATTTTTCTTCCGTGTTATCCCATGGAAAGCATATAATAGAACAGAAGCAAAGGAGTTCCTGGGATGGGAAAGAACTTTGTATTATTTGCATGTTCCCTCATGAACACAGAGGTTTTGACACATAACCTTCAATCTCTATATGTGAAAAGTCAAGAATTATTGTGTCTAACACCCCCATGAGCTGCTGAGGGATCTGAGCACAAAGTCAGTGGGCAGGTGACTTTGCAGATCTAATGCAGATGAGATAATGCTCATTTAAAATAGGAAGTGTCTAACTCCTGATCCAGCAGAGCTGCTCTGATTCAGACCAAATCTGAAGGCTTGGGAAATGACAGGAGGATATTTGCTGAGCTAAATCCTACATGGACTCCAATCCATCACACAAAATCTGCTGTGGAACAGAAATAGGAGTAACTCAGAGATGAACTGCTTGATTAGGGACCCAGCCTCACCTCACCCAGCCCTGACAGCCACCCACAATCCTCCACATGGGCACACGTGTTTAAAACAAAGAAATAAGAATTCTCTTCCCCTCAGATCTGAATGTCGCTCACATCTGTACATTCCTGTTTCACGTGGTCCATCCCTGGAGGTATCAATGGACATTGGATATTATGGACAAAAGCAATTGGCAGTGCAGATGAATCTGTCATAACCAGCCTGCTCTGTACATGATTAATTTGTAAAATGGCACATGTTGCATCAATATTTATATTTGATCCATTGAGACAGCCAGTTAGTTCAGCATATGGGAAGCATTACAGTTTTGTGAGCCTGCAATGTCATTTCTTGCACAGGGTGGGTGTATATAACAAAAATAATTGTGTTTATGTAGCAAAACATACTCTCACAAGCTGTATCAATTGAGTTCTTTCACAGCCATTGAAAATACAAATAAAAATATCATTAAAAAATATCCAAGCAATACAGAGAATAGTTCACACAGAAGAATCCAAGTGATATGTATTCAAAAGAGAAGAGGAGTTTTCCTGTGCTGGAGCCAGCAATGACTGAAGCTGGAAATACCACCCAACAAGCAGTACTTTCAGATGTTTAATTATAAAAATGAGAAGAAGGGAGAGGGAGGGAAGGAAGGGTGGATGGAGATACCGGCTTAAGGAGAATTAATTTCAGGCCTTTGGCTCAGCAAACGTGCAGTTACCTGCCAATTTAAAGGGCAGTGGCTAGTTCCAAAATGTGGTGTCAGAATAGGAGACTGCCTGGGTGGAAGAGCATTAAGAAACCTGTGGACACATTTCTGACTGTCCATGCTGAGGACTTGAAGCCCTAAAAGACTTATTTTCATGTTTCTTGCTACCATTCCCATGTTTTAAAGCTGCTTCCCTTCTTCCCAGTCCATTCAAGACTGGTGGAACTGAAAGTATCCAGCAATTGCTGGATGGGCTGGTCCATGGACTCAGTCTGCTCATCTGCAGGATAACTCTTGAGTCAGAAAACACATGGGATGCTATCGTTATTTACAAGGTCTTTCTTTCTTCAGAATGTAAATCTTCCCCTTTCTGCTTCTCAATTTAATAAATCCCCTTGCCTTGACCAGTGCGTTGCAGTGGACAGGAAGCAACACAAAGCAAGTGAGAGATGGCAAAGATCAAACAACTCCCTTAAACTATTTGGGTTTTAAGGGATTCTTTCTGCACTGTAAAAACTTGACTTTTGAGCAGTGAAACTTGGGATTTTCCCTTTGAATATCATTAATTAGGCCTTCACTTTTTGGAAAGCTTTCTGCAGCCTGAGGATAGCTCCGTAGTTAAAGGATGGACACAGTATAATACACAGAGCATGTTGTCAGTGGGAAGTTGCTGATGTACAGACTCAATAGTTCTTCCACCCAGTGCTGGAATCTCAGGGGCTCTCACACCTTGGAGAAACCTGGATGTATCTCTCAATTAACAGTCTAGGGACTGCAGGCAGGTACTTTGCTCCCAGAAGGGTGATGCCCACTTGTGTTCTGCCTTCCAGCCCCGTCTCTCCCCCTTTGATCCACTGATCCACTTGTTTTAAGAGTGGCCATTGTGGTGGTTTTAAGAGTATTTTCCGTGTTGGGAGTTGTCAAAGGATCAGAGTGACCAAGGTGGTCACTGCAATGTGTTTCTAAATGACTTTGCAGCTTTTGGAATACACTGTCAAATCTTACCCAAAGCTGTTTCATAATGTACTGTTATTAAATGTACTATTATTAAATGCACTTTCAGTTTGGAAATGATTGGAAAGCTTGGGGAGAGGGAAACGGGCTCTAATGTTTATGTAGACAACACTAAAGTGCTTCCAAGGTATTTTTCCCCCATAAAGTAGCAAGAATGCACCAATTTTCATCTTGAAGCCAAGAAAAAAAAGTGTTTTATTCTCTTAGAGATATTCCTTTGTAAGAAACCATTTCCTGGCCCAAATGTGATGGGGGCTTTGAGTCTCAAGGCCTGAATTGAAGGGAAAGTGGATGGGAGCAATGGTGCCTTTGAAGAGGAGGGTGCAAGGGCCATTCCCAGTTCCTTCACTCACAGGGAATTAGGGTGAAGATGAAAGGTTAAAAACAGCGAAGATTTTGGGAGTTACATTTGTGGATTCAGTGGGTTCTTTCCATGCCTTCAGAGAGGATCTCTCAAGTCAAAGGGTGTCAGTGACCAAGTAAACGGGTGAGGAAAAGGCTTGTCTTGAGCCCCGTTCTCAGCTGAGGGGGGACACACTCTTCCCAAGCTTTGCTGGCTTGCGCTGGTTTCCATTATCTGGGAAACTCCAGCGTAAATACAGAGCGTGTGATTGCCAACTCCCCATTCTTTCCCTGCCTCCGTTAGAGTCCTACAGACTCCTCATGTAGCTCTGGGAATAAGTGTGGTTCAACACTCATTATGTTCCCTTTATTCATCTGTGTGCTCACATAGTGCTAATAACAATGCAGTACAATAAAAGATAGCACCAGAGCCTTAAATTAAACACAGCCTTTCCAGTATCTCAGCAGGGTGGCAGGCAGGCATTTATTTCCAGCTGCCTTTCAGCAACCCCATTAATAAATCATCCTGATTTTCCTGGAAGGAGAACTGCTGGGAGATCCTTCTGTTCTGGGGGCAGAATCACGTTCAATATCCCAAAATTATTTGTTGGACATGGGCGTGAAGTTTAGGCTTGAGAATTGCAACTTCCAGAAACTCCATGATCTTCTTCCTACCTCTTTTAACTGCCATTTATACATTTATAGAGGTTTTTTCCTGCTGTTCCTGTGCACCTGTGTAGATGCTGTGCCAGTTAATGAGTAGCATTTCCCTGGTATGTGTTTAGGATGATCATCCTCTCTCAACATAACTGTCCCTAATGATTTACCTAGCCAAGCTCTGCATCAGCACACGGTGGAACGCTGGCAGTCTTTGATCCCTGAAATACATCTGGACTCAGGCAGTGGCCAGGGTCTTCTGAAACAAGGGGAATGTTGGAGTTCTGATCCAAATTGCATGGCTCGCAGCAGACAGGCTCAGATAAACAGCCCAAGTTCTCTTAATATTTCCCTGCTTACCCTATTTTTCAAAATGTTTGTTGTTTTGATTGTTCCCTAAGATATCTCTCCAACTTTCCTCTGGCTTCATTATAGGAAGGCAAAGAAGGGAGAGACCAAATAGCCTCATTCAAATAAGTCTTATTAGTGACAGTCCTGCTACTCATTTGCCAAGAAACTGTTTATCTGTGCAGAATGAATCTTAAACTCATTTTTAACAGTGCAATCTCTGCTAATAACTTACATAATGACAATGCTTATTTCAGTAGAAATTTATCTTTTAAGAGTGAATTGCTGATTATTTTGAGGACAGAATACAATTTACATAGATTAGTGACAGTCTTGTCAGCCTCAAGATCTACAAATGTGGAATGTTCACCATCGTAACCTGTAAATGCTTTGTGAATAAGGGAGATTATGGTGCTAATCCCGATAGCTACGGGGAGAATATTGTGACTCTTCCCATCTGTGGAAGCAGAACTGCAGGGTTTTATTGGGAAAAAATTAGGTATGTATAAAAAATGATGAAAATACCATTTATAACAAAGCTTTAGGTGAAAGTGTTAGATTTTATTGTTTATTTTGTAATTCAATGTTGATTCTTAATACAGTGCAAGCATGTGGAAAATTTCATAATTGCATAGGCAATCCTGTGGTAGAAATTGGCCAGATATGAACCTGACCTGCTTCCATTGAACTACTTTTGCATTTCAGGTATCTTGAGCCAACTGATTAATGAGGTCTTTTTTCAGGTATTTCAAAAGCATAATCAAGAATTCAGTGTTTTCTCTCCATTCAGGTTTTCAGTCAGGTGTCAATCTTAGTCTTGACCTCACTGTTTAGAGATGCTCTAACTTTGCAAACAAAGTAATGGGGGCCTCTGGTTGTTGTCATTAGAAAATTGGCTGTGATGGGATCATTGGCTCAGCTGCCAAAGAGGATCGCTGTGGGATCTGCAGTGGTGATGGGAAAACCTGCAAAGTGGTGAAAGGAGACTTCAACCACACCAAGGGCATGGGTGAGTAACACTCAGTGGGGTTCTCTTACCTACTGGAGGAGAGTTAGGGTGGCAGTAACAGCTTTTTCTTGGATAGCATTGGAGTGGCCTAGCAAAAACAGCTCTAGGAAGCACCTAAGAAACACAAAACAAATCCCAACTCACTTCAAGTGTGATACCCCATCTGCTTCTTACTCAGTTGCCCAGATACCAGCTGCTGCCTCTGCCTGAAATTCAGAGTGAAGTGTTTCTCATTTTGAGGGCTACTGGTGCTGATGATTTTATGTAGGAGACAAAAATCACAGAATCTTTCCCAGTGGGAGGAAAGTTGGATTTCAGCACCATCTTTGAGGTCTCAGAATGATGCATGTTGCATGTTGTAGATGATTCATGTTAGAATATCTCAGCTAAAGGAAAGAGCACTCCCCTCTGAATATTTTTACTGGTTCCCTGCCAGCAAAAGTATCCAGTATAGGATATAAGAGCTTGGAATTAAGACTTTTCCCTCTGTTATTAAACATTAATGTATGTACAGCTTGGTGTTTAAATTAGTCTTTGTTCCAGGGTTTCTGTACTACACTTCTGAGAAACCTGTTATCACACATTCTAATCAGCCAAAGGGAGGGAAAGCCATGTCCAGAACTTGGAAGCTGCTCCAGGAGGAAACAATTGTCCAGAAAACAAATTATTTCCCATTCAGTGAATACAGAATTGCCATTTCTGTATGGAGAAGTACATTCAACATGTGCTGCTCCAGGAATGAGTTCCACAAAGCACATGAAAATCCCCTTTAAGCTCACACTTCAGTTCAGTTTAGTGGCCAAAGCAGTGCCAGTGCTTAGCTGCTCCCTTTAGTCAACGTCTCATCTCTGAAGTCTGAAGCTCTGATTTTGTTCACTGACCTCTTTCTCTGTACCCTCCTCCTCCTCACCTGTGGGGCTGGCTAGGATCTGTCACCTCCTGTGAGATGCAGGTGGGATTTCCCACCTGGACCACGTCTCTGGAGCACATCTGTGTGCTTGCCCAAGCTGTTGAATGGTTTCCTGCATTAGTGCCTTTGACTCTTTTGTCCCCCCCACTTACATCGAGTCTTTTGCATTTGATGCAAGTGGTGGGAAAAGTTCCTCATTTCCATTGAAAAAAACCCAGCTATTCTCCATTTCTATAGCAGATTATACAGCTTTCATGGACTTCTTATATACTCCTGAAGAGCAGCTATCCTTAACTTTTCCAATGAGTCTACAAAACATCTTGTGCAGATAAATAAGAAATTTCTGGGTCACTGCCAGCAGGTTGCACCCATTTCCAGCTACACAGACTGCTTGAGGTGGTGACTTTACAAGGCTGTAGGAACAGAACAGTTTCAGCCTTAACTGGCTGCCAAGACACTGCAGGAGGTTTTCACCCCCAGTGCCCTGGAACCTAATCAGAAAGAATTCCTGATGACTCGTGGACAGTGTTCCTGCATTCGGATTCTTTGCTGATCATGTCAGAAGCACAAACCTGTCAAAGTGTTCCTTTGTCAATGCAATGTTTCCACCTTTACCTATCTCACATAATCTAGAAGATAATTGTTCTTACCAGTATAACCTCATAATCATTTATTAGATGTTTTGTTTTAATTTGGAAAGTAATTAAATTTTATGTTTGCGCCTATCCATTTCTGCTCACACGCTGCTGTTTTGCGGAATCAGGTCCTCAGGTGAACCCACTGAATCTCATGCAGTAGGCAGAGCTCCAAGTTTGGTGTACCACAAGTGAACATGAGGTTACTCAAGGGAAAAAATGGCTTTTTTTAAATTGACAGTTAAGCAAAAATGTGCAAAACTTTGATGGAAGCTGGGGCAAAGAAAAATCCACAATATGCTGGTGATAACAAGTTCAAGGTTTGGGTGTGTAAATGATTGCACAGTTCAGTGGCAAATCCCCATGACCTGGCTGTGATCCAAGTCGAGGCCAAGACCCTGAGTCCAGTGTGCTGATTTATTATTTCAGAAGAGCATAGACTTCAAACATCAAGACATTGATTGTTTTAGAGTGGGATCTGTTTGGGGAAATTGCAGCTGCAGCCTTGGGCCTTGGCTGTGCCCGTGGGACTCCTCTGGTTGCAGGATTGGTCCCTCTGTGTCCTGTGATTGCAAATGATGTTGTGGAGCCCTGTGAACTGAACTAAACCCTTGCCAACTCCTTTCTGTTTCTTAGTAACCAATAGTCATTGTAAGAAGGTTTCCACATGTGTGATGGCAAAGGCAAAGGCTGTTCCCAAGTGTTTCTCGTGTAAGATACTTGAATGCTGTTTGCAGTGTCAGTGGGTGTTGGTGAAATCCTTTGGTGTTGGTTCTTTATCTTCTTCTTGTCAGATTAGCTTGGGGAAATTTGGTGTCAAAAGCCATGGATAAACTTCAAGGCTTTTTACTGTTTCACTTGCCTGGTCAGAGATACAAAGTACAGATCTTTCCTTTTAGAGAACCTATCTGTGTGAAAGGAAGCCAAATTTTCATGCACCAAGCAAAACAAACCAGATCTATTTCTTTTTTTCCCCCAACTTTAATGTCACAGAGGTTCTGCCACCCTGGTGGGGAAGATGGTGGAACATTCAAACTGCCTCATAGGAGGTTCAGCAGTTCAGCTCTTACCACCTGTGATCCAGGGTGATCCAACTGGAAATGGACTCCCTTTTTATGCTGGAGAGGAGGTCAAAAGCCTTTATTTATGATGCTAAACATCACATACACTTGTGTGCAGCTGGCTGTCTTCAGCAGGCCAGCTAAATGCACTGTTTAGACTGAGGTTTCCTTTTGACTGGCAGCATGCCCTGTACCTATTTCTACGAAATAATTTTTCAAAACCAAACACAGAGTTGTTCTGAAGTCCACCTCTGTCACCCTGCCACTGTACAGGGGACCTAGAAATGAAGGATGGCTCTTTGACTCCTGTCAGCTGGGGAGCTGATTTATCACTGACAGCTTCTCCAAGGCTGTTCCTGTATTGCTCAGAGACCTGTATCTCTCTCTTGATTTTTCTCAGCCACACCAAGATTTTCATTTGGTTATGATTCAAAAGAATGACCACTGATATTTGGGGGTTTTTTCATGGCAGTATCTAATAAGGTGAGATATGCCAGTTGCTGTAACTATCATTTTGGGAAAAGAAATGTACATCTTTGCTAGGAATTTTTCTTTTTAAGATGGTGGAAAAGTGGGGTTTTATTGCATATGCCGTTTGTCCAGCACTCATTAAAAGAAATTTGAACAGTAGTGCTGTAGTGCTGGCTGGGAGCATCTTTAGCCAACACAAAAACTTTTTTTATCAAAAGGATGCACATGTAAATTATGAGAAAATAGAGCTCTACCTAATCTCTAACTCAGAGATCCCTTATAAGGATTTCATCAGAACATGCAAGTTAGAAATCCCAGTAACCAACTTTGCAGCAATGGTAGGAGGCTTTGAAATCTATCCATGGCTCTCCAGAGAAATGATTTTCTTCCAAATGAGCTATCCCATGGCTGGAGTGGACAGTTTGCTGTGGAGGATTTATTCTGAGGCTAAAAGCAAAGGAGAATCATCACAGCTGTTCAGAAAATAGACACATAATTTGCACTCCACTGCAGCAAGTAGCACTCAGCAAAAGCTGCAAGGTGGGAAGGAGATGGAGTCTGAGATGCCCAGCTGATGCTTATCCCTGAAATATCATGGAAGATGTGCTGGCCATGGCTGGGAGGTAGGCAGGACAGCCTGATCTCCTTGGCTTCTACTCTGAATTGTTTGTTCAAAGCACTTTTGGGAGGTTTGATAATGGACTGAGCACTGATGACTTTCTGACACCAGATTTTGGTGTGTACAGGGATAAGATACAAAGGTGCAGTGCCCAGAGATTGGTACTTTCAGCCATGGGATAATTTTTCCTTCACCTTGGAGTCCATCTTTCACTGCAGTGTGAACCAGAAGAGTTTTGCAGTAGATCAGTGGCATTCTGAAGTTCACACTAAACTTTCTGTTCTTTCTGGGAGTAATAACAATGGCTAACAATGGATTTTTCTATGTGGGCTGCTTTCCTCTTGCAAATCTCTCCAGCATTTAAATGAAGATACAGTAGCCACTGTTCACATATTAATCTCCTTGATGACAAAGCCACCTCTTTGTTCTGGTGTCTCTCCTAATACGAGTTACACCATAAAATTTGTATCTAGGATTTGCTTCAATCACAGTCTTACATTCCTGAGACACTGATGTAATGCAGATTATCCAGAAAGATTGGTGTGTGCCAAAGTAACTGTTCCCAAGGTGGAGTATACTGCGTACAGCACTATAAATTATCAAATAATGAAGTTCTCCTGTTGTATTTTCAAAGCTTCATCTTAACAGGCTGATTTATGGGTGAAATTACTAAAAATACTGCCTGATAGTTGCCAAATCTCATCAGTCTTTAACCAGTTCCTCGTTTAAAGCAGAACTTTAAGCTCAACCTTGCAAACCCCGGCTTTGCAGACAATTATCCTAAGACCTAACAGAGCTTTGAGAGTCCTTGACTCGGGGCCAACTCTGAGACTTTTTTTGGTCATTGTTGCTGACACTTGATAATCTTTCTGGCAATCTGCAGTTACAGTTTGCTTAATAAAATGTGCCTGGAAAACACTGGAGGTGTTTCCTGGTGGAGTTATCTCAAAGATCAGGAATCTGTGACCAGAAGCCTCACACCAGCTCCAAGGACCAGAGTGGAGTGGTGGAGGCGATCCGAGTTTGTACCTGTGGCAAATTTGCGTGGGTGATATCCAGTCTGTTTGCAACAGAATTCGACCACTAACTCGCACAACATTGCTGGAGATAACGAATGAGAGTCTCCAGATGCTCCTGGTGGGACATGCCCAAGGGTTCTGCTTCACCTCTGAGAGGACAGGTCACATCCAAACACCTGCAAAGCATTTGGCAGTTCTGTAACAGGAGAGTGAAGCTCAGCAGTCGGGTTTGTGCCACAGTGACCTAGCACAGTGTGTTTCTTCTCATTCAGGAGCTGTGAATGCAGCCCCCCAAAGCCATCAATCAGGATTAGAAATTACACAAGGAGGAAAATCTGGGGTGAGACCAAACCAAACAGTCTCCAGAACTATACTCTATTAATAGCTTACACTTCACTATTTACTATTGTAAAAAGTAGCATAAAAATCACTTTTCCACGTGATGTTTCTCTCATGGCACAGCGATGAAATGAGTGTATTTATGGCTTGGGCTGAGCCTCCAGTACAGCCCTAGGGTTTGCTCACCTCTGAAACAGTGTGACACACTTCTGGCTGCTGCTGGGTCAGAGGACAGATCCAGAGTTCACTGCACTTAGTGACTGGCCTTCCACTAAATTCAGAGAGTAACTTTGTCTCCAGCCCCTGCATGATTTAGCTCCGGGCATTTGTATCTGGTTTAAAAACTAAATAAGTACATAGTCCCCTAGAAGATACATTAAATTACCTGAAACTTGGGCAAGTTCCAAACTGGCTTCCTAACAGGGATGTTCAGGGGTGTCTCAAGAGCTGTTTCCCTGTGGCAAACTGTCACTGGTCAGACTTTTGCTGTGTGTTCATGTCTTGAGTAGTTGTTGGTTGGGTTTATATGCAGCTGCATGGGGTGCAGTGAGGATGTTTGATATCTGAAACACTCTGTGTTGACTATGATTTGGTATCTCTGCTGATGAAAAACCAACTCCTGGCAATGTCCAGAATAAAGCCCAACATCTGTTTGCTCTGATTTCATAACAGATTTCAGTATTAGCTTTGAAAAATTGACCCTGGAAATAATGATTTTTCCTGGTGAAGCCCAGACTGGAACAGCAGCCTCTACTCTGGCTTCTGTGCACAGACAAGGTTTGAGCCCTGCTGCCCCTCTCTCTGGTTTTCCTGCAAGGGATGAGTGACCATTTCTGAGATATTCTGAGTAAGGGAGAAGTAAGTGAGGAGGAACAAGTACAAAGAGAACTGAACTGAAGAGTCAGATCAAAGTGTCATTCAGATACAACAATCAGGGAGAGAGGGAGCCTGTCTGGCCCAAGTCAGCTGCCCACCCTCTGCACCTGATGAAACCCAAGAGCTCAAGTCTTACTCATGAAATGAATATTCAGGAAATGAATCCACCGTCTGAGACCCCAAATCTGTCTCACTCCATGTCACAGTGGCAGGAGAATCACTTAGTCCTGAGGTGCAAGAGGCTGTCACCATCCTCCTTTGAGTCCTCTCTGTATAAGCACAGCAAAAGCAGGGCTGTTCAGCTGCACTTTTATCCCTAAAATAGCTCCTTGAACACTGCTAAGTGCTAGAGGAATCACTGCTCCTTGTGCCAGCACTTCTCCAACCCATTGCTCTAGACAGCCCACAATTCCCATAAAGGCATCACTGACATAGAACAGCTTCACAGAGCCCTTTAAAGCAAGAAAAGTGCATGAGGGAACATACAGGATAAGCTGCTTAACATCTAAAAGAAAGAGGACAGCAATAACCCCAAAAAGGTGCCAAGTGATAGACTGCAAAGTAAACTGGGTGGCCAATTAGAAGGAATCAAGTCATGGTTGTGATGAGATTAGTGTCATCCACAGAGGCCTGATTCAAAGTCCAGTGAAGCCAGTGGAAAAACTCTGCCTGGCTCTTTGAAATGGGCCCTAATGTTCCTCTGTTTTATTATTTAAAAGCACCACTTCCACCCCATGGAACAAATCTGTAACTCCACATGTCTCCATAGTGGGGGAGAATAGGCTACATTTCCTTGTAGCTCCTGCTTATTCTTATTGTATTCTGTGAGTCAAATTTGATCTTAGAAAAATTTTTTAGTGGTAACCAGTAGTCAGTCTTTGAGAAACTCCCAGCTCTGTGACTGCATTAAATCTGAGCTGTTGAATTCTCAGCAGCCCAGTGCAAGGAGATCATTATCTCCTCGAGAATTTTTGTACAAAGCTGGAATGTAAGTGAAGACAAGCTTTTTCCCTCATTTATCCCACTAATTCCCTCTGTTCAGTTTTAGCATCATCAAAAATTTTGTAGAAGTGAGTTGCTTCTGACACCACAGCCTTGACAGGGAGGACAAAGCTGGAGCATCTGTTGGAAACATCATTTCGAATGTCTGTTCTGTGCAATGTTGCTCCTGGCAGTGACACTTTGCAGTGTCCTCGTACATCCCTGTCAGTACTGCAGGAAAACCAGGGTGATTCAAAGGGTGCAAATCTAATCAGAGCTAATTAACAAGCCTGAAGTCACAGCTGAGCAGCACACATGCATTTCTGCTGAAATGTTAGTCATGACCACGCCTGTCACAGCAGTGAAAACTGGCTGCCAGCACAGGGATCTCATTTGGAGTGTTTCTCACTCAGTCCCCAGCCTGGAGTTGAGTTTTTCACGGGGAGATATGGGATGGCTGATCCTGGCTGGCCCTGCCCTGCCCTCATTCACCCCTCTTTTGTTGCTGTAGGTTACATCGAAGCTGCTGTGATCCCTGCGGGTGCCCGGCGGATCAGAGTGGTTGAGGATAAACCTGCTCACAGCTTTCTGGGTAAAAAGACAAAAGAAAAAATGTTTTGATTAAAATTCAGCTCTGTTTTCTTTTAAAAATGACCCTTCTCTAAATGACCTGTAAGGCTTGTTGCTGCTAGGGAGGGGATGGTGATTTCAGTCTTGCTGCAATCTCTTCTTTCGTGGCTTGGTTTCATGATGTTTGCTTGATGTGATAGTATGTGACACTTACAGGCCCTGTGCAACCTGGAAGGACCAGAGAGTACTTTTATATATAGACAGAAGAGTTTCTGAGCAGAACTTGGCAGTGGCTTGCACAGAGCTGCCAGGAGCACACAGCACTTCAGGAGGGAGTGGGGAAGAGAACAGTGTGTTTAGAGAAGGGAATGGCAGAGGTGCTGATAGGAAGGCGCCCAGCTCAGTCTGAAGCAGAAGCAGGACAGGGCAGCTGATATCTCTCAGTAACCTGCTGCCATTTCCTGCAGCAGCACGTTTTCACTGGATGCTGTCCTCAGGACCTGATCCTGCACTCTGAGATGGGCTTAGTTGCAGCCTGTAGTCTGCTTGCCTCTTTTTTATCAGGCCAAAAAAATTTTTAATCCTCTTGTCATTTCTACTTCTGCATTCTTTTAGAGGGGAACAGGTTTCCTCTCCTCCTTTTCCTTTTGGGAAAAAAAGGTTTAGACATGGCTGATGGGTAAGATTTGCACGTGAAGTTGTAGGGCAGAGTCTGTCAATGAATTTGTTGTTCAGTTACTCATTGAATAAATTAAAGGTCAGAATGGCGTTTGTAAAGTGCAGCCAGTCAGTTACACTGAGGATCTGTCAGTATGGTCTTCTGCCTCTTCTCTCCAATGTTTGGCTCAGTCACTTCCGTGTCCTTACTGTGCAATAGATAAAGGATTATGCCCCCATCTACTTCTAGGGAGTCCAGGTCACAGAAATGCTGATGCCCCATGGCCCTGAATTCACACGGGAAGCCTGTGGCAGAGCAGGGGCTTCAAGGAAAATTGTCCAAGAGCCAAAAAAAACCCCAACACATGAAAGGTCCCTGGCACAATCAGAACTGCTTGGCCATGGAATTGCTTCCAGAGAGGAAGGAACTCTGAGAGGATTGCAAAGCTTTGTCACAGTCTATTTTGTGGAAGAGGAAGCTGAGGTGTTGCAGCTTGCTCAGGGCTATGCAGAGAGTCAGAGCAAAGCTCAGACCTTGGTTTCTGATTTCCACATCTTTTGCTTATAATTCTTCATCTCCAGCCAAAAGGAGATGTTAATATCCAGCACTGGAATATAGGATGCTGCTGAAAACATTTGCATTGTGGTTGTGTCAGGATTTCAGGTCTGGTACCATGTGCCTTCTGTCTCGAGATGCTGCCAAAGTTGGCAATATCACCAGGAAAGATACTTCTGTTCTCTTTCATTCCAGATTCAGGGGAAAAAAGAAGGGCGGATTATGTCATTCAGCTGCCCTTTGGTCAAAACCATTGGCATTTGTGTCACTTCTTGGTAGGAAGCAATATCACCACTGCTCCTATTTCCGTAACGCTGTAGCCAGCCTGCTGGAGGATCCCGCCTACACGTGAGATGTTTGACATAGCAAAGCCTGGTGGAACAATGGGAGCCAGTGTTTCTTTGGGTTTTGAAAGTGCTCTGCCTTCTGGAAACCAGCCTTTTTGTTTGTCTTGGTGGAGTTTGCACAGGGTATTTGGGCTTTGGCATATAGCAGAGCACTGAGAGTCTTACGTGGAGTAAGAGACTGCACTTCCTTGGGACAACATAACCTTGACTAAAGCAGATGGTTCCCCACTGGGTGGGGAAGATTAGGATTGTGTATTTTTGAGAGCAGGAGTTGGCCCTGTGTGCATCAAATAAAGATAAAAATCTGGCTCTTTTAAAGCTTTGAGTGCTTTCAGCTCTTTGATTCATGGTCAGGAGCCAGGAGAACCTCTCTAAGCTTTCCAGGGTTTTCTCTTTCAAGGAACACTCAACACAAAGAAAAGATACCCAATGTCTTGCTGAACTGAGATAAAGAATAGCAGCAGGGAGGTTCCAGTAGGACAATAAAGATGACCAAGAAAAAAACCCCAATCCCTTTGATAAGGCACTTAAGTCCAGGTCTGAGTGTGGAAGGATTTTCTATTTCAATAGCACTGACAAAGTTGAGTCCAATCAGGTCCTATTTCTACTCAGAACCAGGTACAACATTTTGGAAAGAAGCCCAGCATAATTTGGAATCATTATTCCATGTGCTGGGAGCAGTGCCTGAAGAATTTCCCTCCACCTACAGGCAACCCACGCTGGCTGCATTGGCTGGCTGTAACTCTTATAAACCACCTTGAACAGGAAATGCCTGGGTAGTTTGTGTCCACAGGCTGGGAAGCAAGCTGGAGGGACCCACGGTGGAAATAAAGATCTGACTGGATGCCAAGTTTAGAAATTGATTGGTCAGTTCCTGCCTTGCAGCCAACAAGAAAAACAGAAGTTACAGGTTGTTGCTGGGGTTCCTATTCCTTCTGCTCTTCTACTGCACAAGTTTGAGTTTAGTTCTGTCACCTCTGGGGCTGGGCAGAGCCAGCCAATAGTTGTGTGTGACAAAAGCCATTGGAGTTCTCCGTGTCTGAGGCATGGAGGGTTTTGTAGCTGCAGCATTGATCTCTGCTGATGGGGCAAAGGAGGCAAACAGTGGTGAAAACTTTGGCCCAAATGCTCTGCCGAGTCTCCAGTGCAATTCCTGCAATCCTCAAGGAGCACCTTTGGGAGCAGGTCTGTTTCCAAACTCTCCATCTCCTCAGTCACTAAGGGAGCAGTGCTTGCAGCAATCAAAATCAAACCCTGCCCGGAAAAGAGGTTCACAAGGATGAAACGTTGGTTTTCATCAGCAAATTATCTCCCTTTTATGGTGAGCTGGAACCAAAGCATGGCTTAAGTCACTCCAGCTCTTAGACAGTTTTGAGCACATGCTGGGATATCTTTCCTAGTCAGCCATGCTGCTTGGAGATAATTTTGTCTCTTGCACAGCTTTGATTAGTTGTGTCCACAGCCCCTCAGAGCCAGCGTGATGGCTGCTTTGTTCTGCCTGGAAGGCACTAGGCCTTGGCAGAGGAAAACAATTGTGCTTCAGAATTGTGTCTGGAGCCTGCAGAAGGTACTTTGTAGGTGAGGAACAAAGCAGGAGGAGAAGTGAGAGCAGGGAGAGACACATTGCTGCAGCATGCAAATGCCAGGACACCGCTGTACCCCTGGGCTATGTGCCAGAGAGAACTTTCTCAGAAAAAACATTCTCCCGCATACCTCCTACTTCATTTCCCCTTCACCCTGATTTTGGAGCCTCTCATGGGACTGTGAGAGCTGTCAGGAAGGTTGTGTGCAGCAGGACAGATAATCCACCTTTTTCCAGGAATTCCCAGGGTACAGGTCCTCAAAAAGGCACACACAGATGCAGAGAACATTGTGACCTCCACCTGCTCCAGACTCCACCAGAGCTTAGACATTACAAATTATATATATATCCTAAGCACACCCAGGAGGGTTTGCTGGCTATGGGGGCTTGATCCAAAGGGATGACAATGGGAGATTTCCTATTGACTTCCAAAGGCTTTAAACAGCTTCTCTTAGCTTCTTGCAACACACTCAGTTAAGTGACAGCAAAGTTGTTCTTTACTGGAAGAGAATAAAATAGGCATGAGATGCTAGAGGTTAAAGCAACATCTTGTTAAAGGCTTAGCCAAAAGACACAGTTAACCTTGAACTAAGGAAGCCCAGTAACACATGGGATATTCTGTCTGTCTGCTGTCAGGGCAGATTTGATCACGGTGAATGGATCTCCACAAAGGGGCCTGGCACTTTCCGCTGGAACAGGGTCTGCCAATTTTCTCTTCCCTCAGTGCATCACACCAACATCTGGATAACTCTGCTTCCGTTCAAACAGAGAAAACACATCAATCCCTAAATCAGCTTGCACTGATGAGTCAACAGTAATGTGATGCCCTTACGGCTGGAGTTGTCTTTGAGTGTTTGAAGGACATCAGTAATCCTGATGCAATAGTTATGGAAGAAAGGATATACAACTCCAAGTATCTTTTCTTCTCAATATTCATCTTCCTTCTGCAGTTGAGCTTTCCATGTTGGCCTAACTGAGGCACAGGATGGATGTGACCCTACTGCACCTGACCTTATGCATTTGTGTCCATCACCTGGACTCTGAAAAGAGGGTGGCTAAGTTCACATTCTGCCCACTGAGCAGCCCCTGCTTTGTAACTTGACTTCTCTTTATGGCTGTGACAGCTGAATGTTAATTTGTTCAATGTTTGGTTATGGAGCACACACAAACTTAGCATCAGTTGTATTTTGCACTTGCAAATCTTCACATGTGTATCAGCACAGATTTGATTGATCTTTTTCTCAAGGAGAGTTTAGGAAAATGCAGTCTCAAAATCTGGAAACTGAAAGAAAATTCTGCTTGGAAACTAAATTGCAGAGTTGTCTTGTTGCATTTAAAAGGAGAGTTTAGAGATAAATGATCTATGAATTTTATGTTAATTCTTCAAAATACCTTCATCAACTGAAGTACAGACTGTATCCAAGTTAGAAACATTACAGTGGGGGTTTTATTCTTTTAAACTCACATGCATTACAAGGTTTCTGCATCTTGTGCTTGAGGTAGCTTGAGACAAAGGCTCAGTAGTCTGTATTGTAATTACAAATTTGCTTGCATTTCATTCCGTGGTGTTTGATTCATTCCAGCTTTAAAAGATTCCAGTAAGAGATCCATTAACAGCGACTGGAAAATTGAGCTTCCTGGTGAGTTTCAGATCGCAGGCACCACTGTCCGGTACGTGCGAAGGGGGCTGTGGGAGAAAATCTCTGCCAAAGGACCAACTAAAATACCACTGCACTTGATGGTAACTTTATATCCTTTGTTTGTGTTTCTTAAGTGATGCAACAGAAAGGGTTTATATCCTAGCTGAAAGTTGAATTTTGATTGTTTGCTTCCTCACCACAATGTTCTTTTGCAGCATTGCAGGGGCTGGAGAAGCCCAGCTCCCCACTCTAAAAGTGATACTCTGTTCTGGGAGAACAGGCAGTGTCCCAGTCAGCTCATGGCCAGTGCAGGATACCCCTGTAATGTGTCACAGACAATAGGACAGGTCCATTCTAGAGGATGTAGGTTCTACAGGGCCTTTCTTATTTCTTGGACATACCTGATCACACACATAAAAGCATATTGGCTGAAATGTCTTTTCATCTTTTGCCAGAATGTATTCTGTGTTTAAGTACTCTGTTCTCTAACAGAAGAGGTGCAGATCTAGCATGCACAGATGATATATGTGAATTTGAATCTAAGTAGTGGCTTAATTACACACAGAAATGTTCTTTGTTTTCTCTATATTGCTTTTTCAATTGTATGTAGTTTAAGGTGTTTCTTGACATTTTTTCCTACTGTTCAGCATAGTCCTTCTGTTAACCCAGCTTGGTATTTTATGAACAGCCATGTGGCTGGACATGAATGAGAAGTCCACAGGGGTGAGAAGAGCAGGACTGTAGTCCCAGAGCTGTCACTAGTGGGTGATGGGGTGAGCCATGGGCCAGTCCCTTAATGCTGGTGTAACCTTAACATTTGTATCTGTGAGACAGCTGTAATGATGCTTGTCTCATGTCTGCAGAAAGCTTTACAGGTTCTACAGCAAGGTTTGCATAAAAGTATTTTAGTTTTCTCATTGTTTCCTGTAACTTTTTTATTCTATTTCCTTTTTCCGTGTGCTGTTTCTTTTCCTTGTGAATTTTGCCATGTTTGTTCTCTGAAGGCTATCTGTAAGCACTGCTAAAAATCAGCATTCTCTCCATTTGCTCACCTGATTTTTTTGGCTTGCTGGTGTTCATTGTGCAACACTTCTTGACCCAGTTTGAAAAGCTCCAAAGATGCCTGAACTTTTCACACGCACAAAAAGCTGACAGTAATGGTCCACTTTGTCAGTGCTTTCTTGGTGTCAAAATCTGCTGCACAGGAGCATGAAGGGTTTTGTCTTTGCTTTCTCAGACAGATGAGTGAGTTTACAGGCTCACAGACCAGTGTAAAGCTGTGTTCCAAGAGGTTACAGCTGGAATAGTCAGAGGTGCAGGGCTGGGGACACCAGCACCTTCCTGGCTCACCCGTGTAATTCAGGGTGTGCCCACTCAAAGGAGGTGGATGCAGGCAACTTCTTCACCATCAGAAACATCAGCTTCTGCTTGACTTTGGCCTTAACACGAGCCTCCTGAAACCAGAACTCCGACAAAGTATCTTGTACTGCCAAGGTCATTCTCACCTCATGTGAGAAACAGGACTTGCACAGGTACCGTTTGGGAAGATGCTGTGCAGGGTTCCTTTGGCAGCTCTTGGAACCTTCCAGGACATTATTTGGTTGAGGTCCACTGCAGTAAAATCTGGTACTGGCATTTTGTGAACCTCAGCATCAGCAGAACTTTGGTTTTAAAGAAATGCTCATTTCCAGGAGTAAGTAGCTAACATAGGAAACCAGTGATTATGAGCTTCTCCACAAGTGTCTTGTCCAGATACAGACGGGCCCTTTCAGCAGACATAAGCAGAGGAAATGTTCCTTCTTCACCTTCCCTCACAGAAATGATTAAAAATGAGGAATGTAAAAAGTACCAGACCATTAGAAAACATGTGGTTTTAAATCACTGCCAGTGGTAAACAAAGCACACATGAAGTCTTTGCTTCAAATCAGATATGAATCTTTTCCTTGATACAGGGTGGTGGGTTTCATTCTTTCAGCACAAGAAAGGCAGGATGGTTACCAGCTCCCTCTAAATAGAAAACTGTTGTTCAAACAGTGGTGGAATACACTGGACTGACAAAGAGCCAGAAGCTTCAGTCAGTCCATTGTGACCTGCATTTGAAACCAATTATACACACATACACACACCCCCAATTATATATGGCTACGAAATTGCATGAAATTGGTTTCATATGGGCCTTTAGATTCACTAGTCTCGCACCCATATTGAGATAATAAGGATTTCTTTTTAGGAACTGGTTTTCAATACTTGAGGCATTTCTCCAAGTGCATTGCTGTGTGTGTATTTCTTGGAGAAACTGATGTTTGTGTAACTAGGCCTGTGCTAGTCCTCGTCTTGCAACAGAAGACAACCAAACACTCCCAGAGCAGAAAGGGGCTTTAGACAAGGCTGACTGATCAATTCTGTAGAACAGGAATTTGTATCTCTGCACTTCAAGAAAGCCAGAGCAGGACTCGAGCTCTCTGCCTCTGTCTGCCTGGTATTTGAATTGTGTTTAAAAAACCAACATTCATCTTTGAAATTGTAATGGTGGCTGGCTGGTTTCAACCCCGGTATTCAGTCCTGGTTGTGAGGCTCCCTCTGTAGCTGAAGCAAAATCATATCTTTGTTCCCCACGTCCTCTGGAAGAGGCCCTTCTGCCCAGGGTTCTGCCCTGTGCAGAGCAGCTCATGGGTGCTGAGTGTGTGGAGCCCCCCCAGTGTTCACAGCACAGGTTGCCAGGACCCCTTCTTTCAGCACATTTGTTTGGTTAAACGAGCTCCTGACAGCTTTAGTGAGATTATTGGTTAAGTAGGAATGATTTGTGCAAATCTGAAGGGGAAACAATTATTGTTGGGAGAAAATTGCTTTTGCAAATTTGTCTTTTTTCAAATGGGCAGCTGCTTGCTCCACTTATGAGAGACCTGCTTAAAATACCTTATTTGATAAGGCATTACTCCTATTTCAGTAGGTGACAAAAGCCAGCACAATTCACCTGTCTAATGCTGCTCAGATTATGGGATAATCAGTATAAGTAAGTTTAAAGCCACAGCATGAACATTACAGTAGTACTTCTATGGCATTTGTTCATAGTGTGGTAACTCAGATTCCATGGACCCCGTACTCCATGGGATATCTTCCAATCAGTTCTGACTCAAGCCAGGGAAAGTGAGAGCCAAATGAAGTCCAACATGTAAATCAAAACAGCACCAGTACTCTCATCTGCCGATGGTGAAAACATAAACATTTTTCTCTGTTCCTTTGTTAATAGGGAATTTTGGAGTAATAACACTGGAGACATCACAAGTGATTCCATAGGAAATACTCAGCCTGCTGTTGGAAGCAGGTTCCACCTTCCTCTAGCAATATGCGGGGATGGAAATATATATTGCCAGCAGCTGTATGATTTGGCTTTTGCTTGTCATCCACAGTCTTCTGAGACATTAAAACCCTGCTGCTACAGCTTGTCAGCAGGAATAGGCACTCTTACCTTGAGTGCCACATTTACCAGGAGACAGGGGACTTTCTGTGCAGTAGTTGCTTTTGCTCTGAGAAGCATCACCTTATTCTTTCAGATGTTTAACTCTAGATGCTCTTTAAAAAAGATGTTATATGAAAAGTGCTGATCTAATGCTTCCTGTTGTTTTTCTCTTCGGATAGCCAGTGGCCTGCTGATCACATGTGAGGCTGAAAATTATGCCTTGAATCCCAGGTTTAGACATCCCTGTGACTGCTTTAAATATTCACAGATCATAAGCAGTTCTTGCTCCCGCAGTTGCCTTTTTTACCAGTACCATTGTAATTTAAGTTTTCTAGATAAAGATTTGGTTGCCTTTCACGAGGTGAAAGTCATTTATAGGAATGGCTTTCATTCATATATTTATATTTTAGGAATTTTTTCCTGAGCCAGCATTTCCAGCAGTGCTATCTCCACAGCCTGTTGGCTCTCCCAGCACAGTGTGTTGCAACAGCCTCTCTTTTCCTGCCGAACCAGGTGCTGTTATTCCATGACCAGAATTATGGAATTCATTATGAATACACCATCCCTGTAAACTATACTGCTGAAAACAGAAGTGAGCCAGAAAAACAACAGGATTCCTTGTACATCTGGACGCACAGCGGATGGGAAGGATGCAGTGTGCAGTGTGGAGGAGGTAGGGACACTGGGAAGCTTGGTGGGAATCCCTGTGGTGTTTGCAGGCTCCAGCCATAGGAGAGGTGCCAAGGCACGGTGGAAATTGGCCATGGAAATGGACGTTGCCATCATGAACTCAAACGAGAGCTTGTTCTCACCGGCTCTCCCAGCTCTGATCCCCGTCCCCACGGTTAATTTCCAGGCAGCCTTTTGGCAGGGACACCGCTCTGTCACCGCAGGCTGGAGCTGCACCTGGATTCCTGCTGCACGGATGGCTCCGGGTGCCGTGTGCTCCCCCTGTCTCCAGCCCCCATCACATTCCTGGAGCAGCGTCCGCAGGTGTTCAGGCACGCTCAGGGAAAGGCACTTCCTTCCCCAGGGATGGAGCAGGGCAGTGCTGCTGTGACAGCTCCCGGAGATTTGCATCGGATGCTCCCGTGCTGGATGGACGTGCTGGGAGCCCAGGAGCACGTGGCAAAGCTCCCTTCCCAGAGGATCCCTGGATGTGTCCAGACGGATCTGCTGAAGCCCTGGGGGGAGTTGATGCTGTGAAAGCAGAGACTGGTTTGTCAGACGCTGTCCATTGCATTTTCAGAGCTGGAAGAAGTAGGTTGTTCCCTGCGGAAAACAGATCGTTTCCAAGCATTCTGGGCAGTCTTTCTTCACCAGCAGACCCAGTTATTTATGATGTGACATGACAGAAGAAAAGAGCTCATCTTCACATTTGCAAGCTCACTGCCCTCAGTGCAGTGAAATTACACGTTTTTTTCTGTAAATGGAACTCACTTTAAAATAGACACTTCTACTCATGCATTGAAATAATTTTTAAGCCATTAAACCCTCACATGAGTGAAAAGGAAGTTTGTTTGTGGCTCTTCTGGTTTTTGTTCTAAGACTGCTACATATTTGAATCAAATCAGTGTCTGCCAGCATGGCTCCCACCAGTAGTACCATGATAATTGGTCTTTTATTTTGGTTGTCCAATGCTTTTACTACTTATCCAAGCTGAGAAGGGCCTTTCTCCCTTCCATACAGACTTTTGCAAATTTTTTATTAACAGAACATGAGTTGTTTTTTATTATCAGCTGCAGGTTGTGAA
Source organism: Aleadryas rufinucha (assembly GCA_013397815.1). Taxonomy (NCBI): domain Eukaryota; kingdom Metazoa; phylum Chordata; class Aves; order Passeriformes; genus Aleadryas; species Aleadryas rufinucha. The sequence continues at coordinate 503,928 of VZTH01000332.1, forward strand.
TAAACTCAATTTGATGCAGACTCAGGGTTAGAAAGCAAACCTGAGAAACCAAAATAATTAGCAGTAAGGCAAAGTCACACAGTGCAGGAGTGGCACTTTCCTTGTCACATCTGGTCACTGTCATGCTCCCTGTGGCACAGCTTTCCTGATGCCACTGAGTGGAAGGCTGAACCCTGAGGGCCACACTGGGTGAAAGAAACTCCTGATGCACAGTTTATGTGAGAAATGCTGACGACTCCTGAGATGCCTCCTGCCAGCAAGGGTTTTAAAGCATATATCTGGAGGAGCAGAAGATAAGCAATAATTTATTTTGGTGGCTTTCATTTGTCTTTATGAAATACGAACAAGCCCAGTTAATGACTCTTGAACCTCAGTCACTCCTTTTCATTCTGACTTCCTGCCTGGGGAGCAGCAGGAGGCAGCTGTCCTGTCGTTATCAGTCACTGGGGGTGGGAGGTCTTGTGGCTTCAGCACATCTGCCTGAGGTGATGACAGGGCACAGCTACCTGTGGAGGAGGAACCAGAAACGATAACAATTTGTTTTCAAGCTCGTTTCCATGTTAAACACTAGAAAGAGAAAGCCCAACTTGCTGGTCCTGTGAAATAGTCAGTTGTATGATTACTGGGGAATGATTTGTAGCTTTTCTGAAAAAAAACCAACCCAAAATATGCCAGTACAAAAGTCAGGCAGAAGTGGAGAATAAGATTTCTTGCAGAGGTGGTAGAGTACATCTCGTAGAGGGAGCAGGGGGCTCCAAGCTTTTGAGTTTTGGTTAATGAGGGGACGTGGTTTTGTTCAGAGTTCTTTCTGATTTGCCTTGCAGGTGAGCGGAAAACCATCGTGTCCTGCACTCGGATCGTTAACAAGACCATGACACTGGTGAATGACAGTGACTGCCAGCGAGTGACCCGCCCCGAGCCCCAGGTCAGGAAATGTAACACACACCCCTGCCAGTCACGGTAAGGAGTTAAAAAACGCTAAAAACCAATATCCTTTTCCTTCAGAAACTGCCCCTTTCCAAAGCCTCCATCTGGTGAACACAGTGAAAATGTCTCAGAGTATTGGGCCACATTGTTAGCCACAGTAAGCAGCTGTAATACTCATTTCCTTTTGTTGAGCAGGTCAGATTTTCATTACCTCAGACAAAGCCCATTTAATTTGTGGTCAGTAAGGCCAGATTCCATGCAGGCTGCCTTCATGCATTGTTTGGGGATGGTTTTCTTTTCCCCTTAGCTGCCTCCTGGGAGACAGAACAACTTACAGTATGAAGTTAGACAAGAGTACAGTGACCACATATCTAACCTTTTTTTTTTAATCAGCACAGAATGGGGTCTGATTAACTGTCAAACAGTACTACAGAAACCCTGAAGTCAAGAAATTAAATTATGATGAAACACATTTTAGATGCTTTCCTCAGTAAGAGTGCTTTTCTCCTCAGTAGTTATTAGAGATCTCTAAAAATAATAAAAATATCCCTTTTTAATTTGGCAAACACTTTTAGCTGAATTAATTTTGATCTGTGTTATATTGAAAAAAGATATTTCTGGCCAAAATGACAAAAGACATGAAGGTAAATTAATTTGTTCCATTTGTTTGCTAACAAAAAAGTTCACTCTTGCTCTGCAGTGATGTTTAGCATTGTAGAGTAGTGTAGACATTCCAATTTTAATAGTAGTTAGAATAACACCAGGATGAGGAGTTTGATCCATGTATGGGCCATTCACTTCAGAGGTGGACTCAATGATCATTGTGGGTTCCTTCCAAATCAGAATATTCTGTGATAAAATCAATTTCAGATAAAGCTGGACAATACCTAAAAAAGCATCTTCAGACCAACCTGCTGGGTCCTGCATCTTGGATAATCAGACAAGGCAGGGAAATGCACCTACAAAGCTAATCCTGCTGGCAGAAACAGTGGGGGAAACAACAAACAGCACACTTCCTTCTCATTAGACCTGCACTCTGATTAAAGTGCCCTGGAGCAGAGAAATGCAGTGTCAGGTCATCCATCAATAAGGCTGCTTCAGGTTTTGGTTTCTGTCTGCGCTGCCTGTTATTGCTGCTGCACAATATTGTGGCTGTACAGCTTTGAGTACTGAAAGGTATAATGAGATACCCTCCTGGTGTGTAAGGAGAGCCAAAATCCCAATGGCTTCAAGGAAACAACTGTCATTTTCAAGAGGAAGTTCAGTGAGGCTGGGATTTCTGTCATGTCACTCTCTCAGATAGAAACAAGAAGCATCTGCTTGTGTTGCTGCCCTGGCATGAAGTATTTCTCCCAGACCTTTTGGAAAGCTGTTGGGAGGAGACTGGAGTGAGTCCAGGCAGGTGTATGGAGGGGTTCCAGGTGGTAGAGATGAAGAAAAGCAACTTAAGAAGTTCTGGAAGACGTGAGCAGCTTCTGCCTCTACCATCTGAGAGCAAGGACGGGAGGTCCTGGCCATGAGGTCTGTCACAGCCCTGAGACCCACAGTGTGCTCTGAGGGATCTCCATGACCCTGAGCCCCTGGGGAAGTCTCTTTGGTGCCCTTCCACCGCAGTATTGCTGCCTGTGCAGGGCAGTGACAGTGGGTGAGGTTAAATCACACAAAACCTCCTGAGAAAGGATTACTCTGCTCCTGTGCCCAGCCGGTGTTCCTTTGGGGAATTGGGTCCAGCCTTTAATGTTATTCCAAGGTCTCTTTCCTTCTGTGTGGAGTCACCAGGCAGTTTATAGTCATGGTTTAGCACAGTCCTGCCCAGCTGCAATGAGCTCTGACACAGTGACCCTCTCGTTGGCCCAGTTTTCTCAGAGCAGCGACAGCAGACACTGAATGTGCTTAGAACCCGGAAAGGCCACAGAATCCTTGCTGATGATCTGATAGACCACACTCCCTCAGTCCCTCCGTGTAGACTACACTTTCACACTTAACATGCTTTTAACTGGAAACATTTTCAGAAGCACATTCTCGGTGCCTCTGTAGAATTTAAATTTCCACTTGCGTTTGCCCACCCAGACATTAGAAATGCATGCTTAGCATATTCTCTGACCAAGAACATCTTAAAGAAACCATTCTCTTTCACCATGTCAATGCTTGTTTTATGAGCCCTGAATTTGTTTTAGGGTTTCAAGTAAAATTATTGTAGCATCTTGTTACAATAAGGTCCTTTCCCGTTTCCACTCAGACCTAAGCCCTTCACCTGAGTTCAGAAGAAGGAACAATGCTCTCCTTTCTCTATTAAACCTGCTCTGTTTTGTGCATTTTGAACTGCATTTGCACTTTCACTCAAAATTTAAGAGAATAACCTTTCAGAGTATTTATCTCTAGAGAGGGGTCTTTTGGCCTGCACAGGACTGGGTCAGAGGACACTCAGTCCCAGTCAGAGAAAAGAAGGAACAGAGTTCACTTTTGGATGGGCTGTGTGATTTTAATTCACTATCCCACACTGTCCCTTTGTTTCCTCTCTCAATCCATGTATAACCTAAATTGCAAACTCTTTGGGATGGGGTGAGATCATATTGTTTGAGAGGAGGAAGAGGCTGTTGCTGTTGAGATTGTAGTAAAAATAAAAAAATAGTTACTCACTTTTATAAAGTGATCAGGAGAAAAAAAGGGTATGTTATTAATAAGAGTGTCTGTCTTCCAGCACGATCCCAAAGTGCTTTGTAAATTATATATCCCTTTGAACTTCAGCCACCTCTCAGGAGAGCCAAATAATGTAGGGCAGGGGACAGTACTTTTATGAAGCCAAGGAGAAGATTGGAATTCTCCAACTGCAACCCAGCATCTGAGAAAAACAAAGCAGGATTTAAAACTTGATTGGATACACTGACATGTTTTAAAATTAAACGTCAGAGAAGAGAATTTTCTTAAGGGTTTTGTTGAAACTGGCAAAAATAAAAGAATCTTTCATTCTTTATTATTGTTACTCTTTCACCTTTTAAAAAAATGCCTCTTTTTCTTCCTATTTTATTTTTTATGTTCCTTGACCCTCTTTTTCCATTAAATTCTTTACAGCTTCCTTTCCTGTCCCAACTGCACCCTATTAGCACCTCTTTATTCTAATCCTTTGCCTAGCTCTTTAGATATTTTTTACAAAACCCCGCTGTAACCAGATGGAATCTGGATTCCTGCATATGGGTCACTTCCAGCACGCCCAGCACCAACCCAAATACAGCGGCAGGGCCAGCCCTGGGCTGGCACCAGCCTCAGAAATCACAGATCACATCAGCTGTTTTCACTGAAAACACAGCTCGGCCAGTGGCCACACACTTCTGCATGCATGCTTGGGTCTGTGGCTATGAAACTGCTCCCCTCCAATGCAGGAAAAGGACCAAAACCACATGAAATTCCCCAACTGTTGGACTTGTAATGGACTGTGTGCAAACGCTGGTGATTTTTCTCCTCTTTGCTGTAAGAGATTTTAGGAGAGGTTGAGTCCTTTCTGGGGTCTGCTGAATATTTGGTGTTCTTACATGGATGCTGAACAGCAGCATAAATGCCAGAAATCCCTGGCTGCATCTACAGAAAACCAGAGGAGACCTTGAGCCCTTAGTTTCACTGTTTAGGACTTGAAAATATCTCCTGAGCCCAAGGGTTAGTTTTCTGCTACTACCAGCAGCACATCATAGGCTCCTTTCTGTAAACTGTGTTTTTTCCACAGGCTCCTTCCCTCCCTGGAAGGCTCTCCTGTAACCTTGCTGTTCATGTGGGTCAGAACCTTTTATTTCCAGCCTAAGTTGTCATTTTTCAGCCTTTTTTTTGTGTATCAGCTCTGTTCCTTTTCTTACACAGTATTTTCCCTCCCTCTCTGCCTTGGGCTATTTGCCACAGGATACAACAAACCATTGTATCTCCTCCTTCCATCATTTTTCTGGGCTAAATCCATTCCTGTAACTTCTTATTGCTTTTTTCATGGCTGCATCATATTTGTGGCTTACAGTCATTCGAGATGTTTTCCTCCTCATTTACTTCATTGTATGAACCCTGCTTTAACACAGAAATGCTTGTTATTGGTCCCTGAGCAGTCAGCCTTGCACTGTGTGCTGTTTATTTCCATCCTAGCTTTGTTATTGCAGTACTCAAGGTTATTCACTTCTTCCTGTATGACATCCTAATCCTCTGAGGCATTGACTCTGCTTCTAGGCTTTGTATTGTCAGCATTTTCCCCAATTTTTCAGCAGTTTTCTTTTTTGTGTGCCAAGGTCATTAATGAGCATACTAAATTAAATCAAATGCAAGACAGACCTTTCAGGAAGCCCGCTAGTAACGGATCGAAATTCCTTTCATACCTGATACTCCTTTGCAGCACTAAAGGTAGATGAGAGGCCAGCTCTCACCTCTCATATGAATTACTCAATTATATCCACGTTTCCCAGCATGTCACCAGTAAGCATTTCCCATGCAGCAAAAGGGGTTCTTCACCAAACAGATTAAATCTACCACATTTCCTTTGTCTGGAAAACCAGTTATTTTAGTCAGAGAAATGCAGCCAATGAGTTTTTGCCTGGAGGAAGCCTATCTTGCATCCTTTTACCACTGTGTCCTTGATTATTGTTGCCCTCCAAATCAGCTCTAAAAGCTGGCACACTGCTGAGGTCAGCTCTGTGGTTACATGGATCACTTCCTTCTTTCTTCCCTTTCACTTTTCCATCCGTGGGCTGGAATCCAGCACCAAGCTCTCCAAGGGCTCACACACCACAACAGTGCCCACTGGGGAAAAATTAAGCCAGTTCTAAGAGTCACTCAAGGCCCCAGTTGGCTCAGCACCTTAAAAACCTGTCCAAGGGCTGGAGACTGCCAAAATAATGGTGCCTCAGTGTGTGCTGGTTGATAGTGCCCATTGCTTTGATTCCTGGTCTGATTTGAGCTCATGGTGTGTATCCATGTGACCCTGCTGACTGAGTCCTTGTAGACTTCCCCATATCTCTGTGACAGTGCTCTGTTTAACAGCCCAAGAGTACAGAAATCAGAATAATACAGAAATCAGTCTGTCTCCCTGATTTTCTGGGCTGTTTGCATCCCATTTCTGTGTGTTCTCATCACAGGTAGATGGGGAACAAAACAATTTCAGGTTTATTTTGTGAGGTGGTAGTCTTGCAAATACTAGAATTTAGGGGCACAATATGATAGAAAACTCTTTGAGAATGTCAGCAAATTACTCACAGGGCTGTACAGAAATTACACTAAACTGAAGGCATGTGGGTGTTTGTTAGCTGAAGGGGCTGAGCTGGACATTTGATGGCTCCAAATGGGTCAGTCCTTTCATTTATGCAGTCAGGCTCTTTTGGAGCCTGTACAAATGTTTATCATCCAGAAGGTTCAATGCCAACAGGTTCAAACCATTGTCTGTGCCTTGTGCTGAGAAATATCTTCAATGTGCATTGGATTTGGTTACATGAAAAAAAAAGAAAAGAAGGAACAGTTGCGGGGAGAGTTTGATTTTAGCCTGGAAATCTGGCATAAATTGTAATGTTAGCACCCTCTGATCCAAGGAGGCACCACGTAAGAGCTCATTTTGAAGTACTTCCCAAAGCTGGAGTTGGGATCTCCAGAATCAGCTTGAGCTTAATGAATTTGCCAGGACTGTGCTGGAGCGGCTGGAGCAGGGAATGCTGCGCTCTGGTGGCAGCTCCTCGGGGACACCGCCTGCACCAGGGCTCCTGTGGGCCTTGCAGGAGCAAAAGCCAAAATTCTGCAGACCAGAAAGCCTGAGACACTCCTGGGCACCATTCTGGGGGGTGGCTGATGTCCTGCTGTGGGCACATCAGATGGTAGTGATCCCCATCCACCAAAAGGAGACAGAAACTGCTGTGCTCCAGGTTGCAGGCAGGTCATCAAGTACCAATCAGTGGCTAATTAGCCACTGAAAGACAATTTGCTTTTATCTTCCAGCAAATCCAGCAACTCAACTCAGTGGAACAATTCTGGGAGAGAAGGCTGGGGAACACAGTGTAGAATGAAAAGTTCTTACTGACTACTGCTGAATGCATTCACATCAAACAATCCAAGATGACTTGCTAGAGCAGGAGTCAGTTTGGCATTAATTTTCACATGGAGTCATGAGACAGGTCCCTTAGCTTTGGTGTAAATAGCCAGGCTGGCTTGCATCAAGTCCTTTTCCAGTTTGACTCAACAACCTTGTGGTTGACCATTGCCTTGTTTTAAAATGTTAAATGATCTGTGCTGCTTTGTTTTGAGGCTCTTCCAGCCAAGTGCATTTCTAACCCACAGTAAAGGATTAGCAGGATAATCTAGCAAAATATTTAATTGTGAAATCCACTCCTCCTGCTGCCTGCTATAATGATCTTCACAGTTTGCATCCTGTGGTGGGAGCTGAGAAAAAGGCACCGCCTTTCTGGAAAGGCAGGAATGGAGCTGAAAACCAGTTGCCCCATTAAAGCTACACGAGCCGTGGAGGTGGGTAGGGGAAACTCACTGCAGAGGAACTCTGAGAGTGCTGAAATTCTGTCCCTTGGTGTAGTGGGGCAGCTGCCAGCAAGCAGGACACCTCCTCACACCAACCCCACACTGAGCCCTCCAAAACTGAGAGATCTGCTCATCTGGGGGAGGAGGAGGGGGAATACAATGGCTTCCATTTGAAAAAACTTCCCAAGGTGTTCTTGTAAGTTTTAAAACATTGTTCCGTGGCTGATCTTACTGGTGGGGAAAAAAAAAAGCTGTCAAAATGATAATCACTAAAGAAAAAAAGAAACCTGTGTGAGTGAAAGTTGGCAAGTCTGTTAGCAGAATGACTACTGTACTGGAAAATTACTGAGCACTGTTTATAAAGGCAATCAGACAGGAATGTTAGTCTTGGAGTGCTACTTTCGACATCAGCAGCTGTATTATTCTACTAGATTCCTGGTACTTCTCTCCAAAAAAAAAGAAAACAACCTTCCAGTGACTGGGTGTGGCACAACCTGTTCCCAAAAGACAAGATTCACCTGATTGTTTTTAGCCCAGTGCAACAGAGAGGTGGTGGAGAGCTTCAGGAGTGTGCAGTAAGAGGACAATCCAATAGCAGTGAGTGTGTGTGCTTCATGGAAAAACACAATTCCATTTGTAAAGAGAGTTTTCTTCTACATAGTCAAGCATGAGCTTAGTTTGACAGCTCTAAGCAAAGCATATCTGTCAGTTCCACATGACTGATTCTCAGAAATCTTTTCCAATTCTCCGTGCTAAAATTATCCAATGTGAAATCTTGGCCCTGCTGAAATTTGGGCTGACTTTTGCCGAAATCAGTAGAGCCACGGTTTCAACCAGGTGCCTCAGAAAACTGAGAGTGACTTAGACGTGATTTTGCATCACACACTGGTGCTAAAGACAGCCCAGTGCTAACTGGGCATGGAGTTATCCTTACCTGTACATTAAACTAAAAGGTACTCAGTGAAATCTGTTAGAAATAGAACCCTCAGATTACAGGGCTTTAGATATGTTTCTGTCACAAGGACTTTTACAGACTTGTTTTCTAGGAAATCTCCTCTGATGCTTTACTGAGCAGTAGTACAGACTCTAAACTGGTTGTAGTTAAGAGCCAGCTCTAAAAAAACAGGTTTAAAAACAAAAAAAAAAGTGTTTTTGCAAACATGTCTTTGGTCACATCCGAGCTATTACTGTGAAAGCAGGGAAATAAATGTCACTGTAGCATTGGGAAGGGAACAAAAGTACCCTGTAGGTAGTGAGGGGATGTGTGAACATGGCATGGATATGTCGTTAGTGCAAGAGAACCCACTGTTCTTTTGCAGGGCTCAAGGCAGAAACAACCAGGTGAAATTTGATGGGCTGCAATATTTACCCCAGAAGATGAAATGGCTTTGTGTTATAAGAGGCTGCAAATCTCTGAAAAATGACCTCGTGTCTTTTGATTGCACTCCCTTACCCCCATCCTTCAGCCTTGATCCATGTTATCTTCCTAACATTTTTTTCCCAAATATTTAGCTACAAGCCCTCATTTGGAGACATTCATCTCCCCTGGGTTTATGTACAGAGTGCTGTAGACAATTTTTTTTCCCTAGAAAATGTGGGAGTCTTAGGCAAGTAGGTAGAATAGATAATTCAAGGTTAATGACTAATCCAGACCATAGAAAGATCAAATGATGAACTGAATCTCCAAAAGATATTTCAAATTTGCTCCAGGGGCCTGCCAGATGAGTGTTGCCAAAGCAGATTAGAAGAAGAACTCCCAAATCCTCAGAAGAGATACTGAGAGGTCAGAGGTTGAGGAAGACTCAGAAGACAAAGATTTAGAGCAGCCCTCTCAGATTACATGTCCTGCCCATCCCAGCTTTTTGATGCTTTTGAAAATCACACCCTTCTGGGCATATTTCAGCTGGAAAGACAGCCACTGAGTGGAGTAAAATCTCTGCTTAAAACCTCATCACTTTCTTCCTGAATCTAGCCACCAGCAGGGATCACTTAGCTCTTGAATCTTCTGTAGAGGTAAGATTACAAAAAATAATACCAGGGATAAAGCCATCGCTGTGGTTGTGAGAAAGATGAGTGTGTTTGTCACGTAAATCAGTGCTTGTTGGCAAAATGAGAGGCTCTCCAGGGACTCCAGCTGGAGCACTCCCATGGCCCCACAGAAGATAGGTTATAACCTGGGAGGGAAAGACCAAACTGAAAAGAGCTCTGGTGTCAAGCAATCCCTAAGATCAGTTTACAGGCTTAAAGTGTAACTGGAAGCCAAATGCTTTATATGATATACACAGGGCTTAGTGTACAGCAGTTAATTGGCTTAGTTAATAATACAGAGCCAGCCTGGGGTTTGGAGTTAGAACACTGGAGTTATTTTTGACATTATCGTAAAACAAATACCCTCTTCTAAAGGAAATCACCCTCTAAGTAGGTCTTGTTGTTAAACACACTCAGGTGTGTTCACAAGGTATAATGACAGTGTAGAGACAAAAATCTGCCTGTGGTGTAATTTAATGGTAACCATAAGATGATACTATTTGTGCATCACATTTTTCTCCCCTATGTGTATATTACTTGCAGATAGTAACTCTGCTAATATCTTGCTGCAAATTCCTTCCAAAAATTTGAAACTGGCAGGAATTTTCATCTTCAGGCACTTAATCCATAAATCCCTTGTCTTTCCACGTTGGTTGTGAATGTTGTTGAAATACAGTTGCAGTGATCCTGTTACAGGCACTAAAACAATGTTTTCAGCTGCCTGTGGAGAAGAGTTCTGGCGGGGCTGTGGGGGTTCAGGGCACTGCCAGGACTGCATGTAGGACTCACCTTTATTTGTTTGCCAAATTGTTTTTACAAGCCATTGATCTAAGCACAGATTTCACTGAGAGGATGAAGTTTTGGGATCAAAGTCATCATCCCCTTGGTGCCTTTGAAAATAACCTACTTTACTCATATTATTATTATTCAGACATTTAATGTCACTTGTCTCCTGGATGTGAAAGTAAAACCACCACTTCAAAATAGCCTTTAATTTCTAAGTGTTTCGACTGTCACAGGCAGGGCGGAGTGGGCTGTGAGGTTTCAGAGGTCCCTTACAGCATTGCCTCACCTGATTTGTAACCACAGGGTTGGGATCAGGGGTAGATGTAGTGGATGGTGGCTGAAGCTGACCACTCCAAAGAAAAAGCTGGAGATTGTGTTTTCACCACAAACAAAACTTTGTATTGGTACCCTGGGTTCCCGCTCTTGCCCTGTGCAATAACTCTTCTCCTGATGATGATAATACTTGTTTTTTCCATTCTAATTTTCTAGTTACACTCTGTCATGTCTGTGCTGGTACTGACTAGAGACCACCAAACGGTAGAAACCAGGTGATTTCTCCCCTCCACAAGAGCAACAAACAAAAATATTAGAAAGGAATTTTCCTTCCTGAAAGGAAAGCCATAACCTTGCTTCTTAAGGCATCTTGGAAATAGTTGGCATGCTGTGTGCTGCCCATCCTAAATGCAAGCTCAGAGACAGCCTCTGCCAAGAATGTATTTCTATCTTTCTTCTTTGCTTTCAGCCCCTTTCCCTTTTTCTTTTGCCAGTAGCTGTAGATCACAGTGAGAGCCCAGTGCTGAAGTGAATATTAGCTGAGTGGAGCCTGGACAGAACCCTTTCCCAGCCCTGTGACTCACATTCAGCTCATAAAGCACAGTCATTTCATCCCCTCCAGGCCTTTGTCAAGAGCTTCCTTCACCCAGATGGATAATTCCCTCCACGTTTGCTCCAACAGGGCAGAGCTCAGCTGATACCGAGGGGATCTGGCTATTAATTTTCGTGAACACTGATTTCTGCACTTCAGGGCTATTTTTGTTAGTCTTTCAGCCCCAGTGTTCGATTTCGCAGCTGACATTTTCCCATTCCATAAGAGAAATACCAAGCCCTGGGCTACGGAGATGCACCAAAACTGCAGTCTGGAGAAACAGGTTTGATGTCTTGCCAGCTGTTTTAGCCAAGAGAAATTCACAGATGTGTCAGTCAACTGCTTTAATGCATGGGAATATTTGAGCAGGGCCCTGTTCCACAAAAGACAGGTGGCCAGTCTGCCCAGTCCTGCTCAAACCAAATGGCTTCTGCCATCACTGTCAGCACAGTCATCAGTGCTGTCACACCAGTGATGGCATTTACAAATTAATTCATGACAATTGCAGCAGGTGAAGATGTTTCTACAAATGGTGCTGAACTGATTTTCCCCCCTTCAGGAATGAGAAGATGGGAAGCAGTTGTTTTGATTCATTTCAAAGAATTGACACAGCTTCAAAAGAAATGTGGTGAATAAGTGGCTCTACCTAGATTACAGGAGCCTCCAGCAGAATGAAATAGTATTTCTCAGCAAACCTATTTTTGAGAAGTCTTGTTTGGGCCACTTACTGTAATAGACAGCCATTGGGTGACAAGTAAAAGATTCATGATGTAGGGATACTAATCTGGATGACAGTCCTGAATAACAGGCTAGAAGGTCAATTGCCTGGTGAGAAAGGCATGAGAGCCTTCCGGTGCTCAGTGACTGCACAGTTATTGTTCCAGTCCCTCACTCCATCCAGGAATGGCTGTAATTACAGAGAACATGCTCCTCACTGACAGATTGCAGGAAGCTAAAGATCGATGCTGCTTGTCTTTTAGAAAAAAATATCCTTCCCTCCATCCCTCCTCCTTCAGATCCTTCTTAGACACTTTGTTCACTGCATTGTAGCCCTGCTCTGGCACTTCCAGCAGTTGCTGCAGTCAGTGAAGCTGGAAGTCAGGAGGGAATATTCACTTGCATACTGACACTCCTGCTTTACACACTTCAGCTCCCAAAGGGGATCAGTGAGCTCAGGGGGACAACAACACAGCACCATCAAAGCACCCACAAATCCAGGAAGACCTGCCCATTTCTCACTGGGTTTAAGTGAAGCATAATGTTTTATCCCAACAGTTTGCTAACATTTATCCTCTGGCTCTTTCCCAGGTGGGTGACTGGCCACTGGAGTCCCTGCTCTGCCACTTGTGAGAAGGGTGTCCAGCACCGAGAGGTCACTTGTGTTTACCAGCTGCAGAACGGCACCTACGTCAACACCAGGGATCTCTACTGCCTGGGCAACAAACCAGCCACGGTGCAGAGCTGTGAGGGGCGGGACTGCCTGTCCATCTGGGAAGCATCAGAGTGGTCAAAGGTAGGAACTTCACCCAGGAAAGGACCCAGACTGCTCAGAGCTCCGGATACACTGGCGTTAATCCATGGTTCTCATGGTCAGCATCCTCACAGCACTGGAGCACTGGGCAGGACTCTCATCTGTTGAGATGAGCAGTGAGGAGCTGAGGTTTGGTTTCCAGACTAGATGAATTAGTAAGGTAGGGTTTAGATATGCTCTAGTGACTGTATCTTTCCATCTGAAAACTCTGACCAAGAAGGAAAAATGTTTCACTGACCTGAGGTCAAAAGTGTAGTAACCCAGCAGGGCTTCTGGCTCCATTTAAATGTGGTATGAACAAATACCAGGTTTATCAAGCAAGTTACAGAGAATGTACAATCTTTGGGCCCTATCCAGCCTTATTTCGTGTAATTCCAGGAACATGAAAAAGCTGGCTATACTTTGTATGAAAGGTGCATCTCCGAGTAGTTGCAGAGTTAAGAAATTTTTCCCCAGTGTTACGAATGCATTTCTGATGTAAATAATGTGTGGTCTAGACAGTTACCCTGAGTTCTGTTTAACAGCAGAGTGATCTGGGAGTGTGCCTGCAGTTCATGGCTAGGACTCAGCTAGTACAGGGCAACTTTGTCTGAACCCTGTGAGTAACAGTCCTTACAGGATGCCTGTGTTCACTTTGATATTGTATTTGTTAGGCTCACCTGAGTGATGAGATCCTTTCACTGTGGGTGCAGGGTTGCTGCTCTACCAGCCTCATTCCAGCCTGGCTGTCCAGGAACAGCCCTTTCTGTGGGAAGGATTCCTCTATTATTCTCCTCTATTTGAAACATGGAGCTCCTGTTTAAAACATTGTCAAAGAGCTTTTGCTGAGTATTATTGTTAGAAATGTGCTTAAAAGTCACAGAAGCTCAGGATAGGAGGGATCCTGAGGAACAGTGTCTCCTCACAAACACAATGGGATTTCATTGTGCACCTCCTGGACAGGAAATCTTAGTTTGGCAAGAGAGATGATGGTTAAGTGAGAGCAGTGTTCCCTTTCAGTGGGATGCTGGATCTGTTCACTGGTGCATGAGATTTGTGTTCTTTCTGAGTTCTTTCATTACAAAAGATGTGCAGAAACACACCTGAAGTTTTAGTAAGTTTTCTGATAGGTCTTTTGTGTGTCGTAGCCGTTCCCCTTTCAGATGATGCCCTCTTTATTTCTTATAGCTAAACCAGCTGAACTGTTTATAGCTGAGATTAGGGTGCAATTCCTACCTGGTTTACATTTGGATTTTTTGCTTGAGTCTTTTGTTAACAATCCCAGGTACTTCTCTCTCCCTTTTATGGAATGGAGTAAGTCAAGTTACAGATCCGTGGAAGTCTTCCATATCCCTGACCATGTAACTCCTTTGCAAATACACAGCATTTTTAGATAATTCTTTCAATAGCTGGTTTACTTTTCCTTTGATACATTTATTTACTTTTGTTGGATCTGTAACTGTGCACTTGTGATTTTAAATTTGTTATTCTGGCCCATTTCTGCTGTTATGAAGCACAGTTGACTCCAGGACATGTTTGATGCTCCGCCAGTGTGAACCCTTCTCACACCTAGGACTTTCTTCAGTGGTAATCACTTTATTCCTTAGCATTTTCATCTCATGTTGTGGAATAAATATCTCTGTAATTGTATCATTTTATAAATCCATTTTCTGATCTATTTTTTTTAACTTCTTGCTTATACAACACAGTTGACTGCACTGATGTCTGGTCCCTGGTCAAAAATGTGTGTTTTCACAGTAAATTCCAATGCAATCTTCATTGTGGAAAAAATTAAGTTCCCCTTGTATTGCCAAACACTTGAGATTGTTTTGGACAAAGTACTGCTCAGCCCATTTTTAATTATAAAAATAGAGACTGTCAGGAGAAGGTGAATGTTTCTACTGTTAGAGAACTAGAGTGGAAAAAAATATGGATTTCCTTCAGATAAAGTAGTTGTGTCTTAACTGCAAAGTTGTGTTGCTCCTTTACATAGCCTCGTGGGATTTGACAAAGTAATTTGTTAATAAAATAAGACTTAATGACCTCAAGTGGACACACAGAAACTGGGCATGTTAATTTGTGGGCTCTCTGTAAAATCTATATATTAAGAAATTCTTCATGAAAACAGATGACTTGAGGAGAGGAAAAAAACTCTTAAAGAGGGTGATTTATATGTGACCACCAAAGATCTGTTGGAAACCTTCTTGCTCATGCTGTTTTGTCTAGGAAAGTATATGCAGTATTAATCTGTGAATGACTTAAAAGCTGTGGGAAGAACAAACAGTTGGTGTTTTTCCCAGACTTGCTTGTAAAACCCACCTAGAGATTTCTCCTACTGTGAAAAATACTCCCACTTCAGCTTGATTTACTTTGAGTAAATTGAACCGTTCCAAAGATTTTTATATATTGTGCTTTGTAGTGTGAGGTGAATGAGTGCAACCCTGAGGAGCCCACCCTGGGGCCTGAGGAAAATGATACATAATTTGGGAAAGTCTACCCAACCTGGGACAAATCCATGGCTTTAAGGTACCATTTAGGAAGCTCCAGCCTGGGCTCTCTGGCAAGCCTTGCACTCTGAGCAGTCCAGCAAAGCATTTTGTGGAATTCTGCAAAGCTGGGAAGAATTCACCCCCGTGTCTTGCAGAGCTATACATTGTGCTCCTTACAGAGATGGTACATCCGTAAGGGGGTCACGCCGTGAGCAGCACACAGTAAATTAAGTGGAAGGTTTCCCAGATTTTCAAGAAGTCACTTTGTAGTGCTGTGAAGTATTTAAAGGCATGTCTGTTTAGGAAACAGCTCATAAACGCTTGTCATTCATGTCCTTAACAAGGCCAGCAGGTCAGAACTGCCTGGATTGTGTTTTTAAGACGGTTAGACAGGCATGCTGAGATTTGTCCATTTGATGTAATTTATATCAAGCTGATGCTTGTTTCCAGCGTAGACCCCCTGGATGGAGAAGCTTCTTGGAACATGTTCAAAAGACCTCACAGAATATCTCATATCTTCACTATTTATTCAGTGTCAAATCAACTGTCTTTTCCCTGCTGGCCCCCCGAAGGGGAGAACTTGACATGCCAGAGGAGGTTCGTTTTTATCTCAGCTGGTACATAGATCATTTTTCCACCCACCTGTCCCCAGTGGCTCTGCAAGACAATTTCTCACTCTTAACCGCTGCAGTGGCATGAGAATGAGGAGCAGGCAGACTGGCTGTGCTCAGGGGTGGTGACAAGGACTCAGGTGGCTGTGACAGCAGACCTGGTGCTCTGTTACCAAACTGGTTATTGAAAACAGAAATTTGGGTTCAGTTCATGCCAGTGTCATTTTCCCACCTCATACAGCCAAGAAAATCAAGACAAATTCTTCATTAAACGAGAATTTCTGACCATTGGCAAAGATAACGAGTGACCAGATATCCCTGCTCTTTAGATGCTAATTCCATAGAGCCCAGGCACAAAACCGTTTGTGGGTAATTTGTGCTCGCACAGTAAGTGTCTGTTAGAGTTTTTCAGAATTAAGGTAGCGATGAGCATTTGGCAAATCAAAAAGTGAAGGTGATGTGTGTGTTTTACATGAGAACATGTGTGAGAACTGTGACTTTGCCATGATGTGTACAAACTGTGCTACAGAAACATGTTTGTAACAGTGGTCTCATGCTACTGTGATTTAAAATTGCATTTAACACCTCATGCTGCATCTCATGATACATCAAGGGATGTGGCAGTTCTGTGTAGATCTCAGTGTGTCCGTCTTCAGTATGAATGAGGAGCTCTTCAACACAGGATTTAGTGGCACCAGTTCTAGCAAAAAGCCAGCTGTCATTTTTCAAAGAAGGTCGATTTTCAGAATTGCCATCTATCATAAGTAAAATATTTCACAAGCAGTCATCATGCTTTTCAAATTACTCGTGTATGAGTGGCTTAGATTACTGTAATAAAATCTTACGGATTACAATTTTCCTCAGTGTTCATAAGCCCAGCTTTTCCTCTGAGCTGTGTTACCAACATAAAAGCTATCATTTCTAAGTGCCATGTAACAAAAACCAAACCCCTGGTTTTTTGCAGTGCTCAGCAGACTGTGGCAGGGGAATTCAGAAAAGAACAGTGACGTGCACAAACTCCCAAGGCAAATGTGATGCAGCCACCAGGCCGAGAGACGAGGAGGAGTGCGAGGATCACACAGGCTGTTATGAATGGAAAACGGGAGACTGGTCCAAGGTAACAGCGAACACTTCGTGGTGTTTTCTTTCTGAGAGCAAAGGTACTCAGGGTGCTGAGCTCCCGTGTGCTGTCTGCATTAATTTGCAGTTTAAATATTTAGGAAGCAAAGGTTTAACTGGTTTTCAGGGTAGTCTGGGACCTACATACATAATCCAGTCCTAGACTCATTCCAGCCACCTGAAATGAAAAAAAGGCTTGAGTTTAAAACCAGAGCCAAAACCATCGGTCCCTTCCTCAGGGCTGGAGCTCACCTTCACTTAGGCCTGTCTGAACTTTGTTTCTCCAGTTACATCAGTGGAATTAATTCCTGAATGCAGTGGATTAAACCAGAGCAGAGTCTTCTCTGTATTTCCACTCTGATCTTAAAGTAATACAAGGTTTTGCTTGGGAAGGAGGCCTGGCAATGTGAGAAACTCAACCCTTGCCAGTGTTGTTCAGAAAGCATCCTTTACATTACTGACTTCATGTTTGCATAAGGGACTAAAATTTCCCAGCAATACTATATTCGAGTTTGGTTTTATCTTATCTTTCCAACTGTGCTGTTCTTTAAACAGAAAACCTACTTTGTGTTGTGGAATGTACGGCATGTGCAGAAACCACTGGGATACAGTAGTTGCACTTTGCTTTCCAAAAACCCAAACTCCAGCAAGCAAAATCCAGTGAAGCAGAGGCCCAAGATGGGCAAATTGGTTTATCTGTGACTGCATTTTTTTTAGGAATTACAATTATGTATATACTCTGTCATAGATACATGAATTTAATGGTGTCAGTGCTGGAGAATGCAGGAAGAACCTGCCACATACAGAGTGTCTGTATTTGTGCTGAGCCAGGAATTTATGTCACAAGATGTTTACAGTATTGAACATTATTTTATTCATTACCTGGCACTCAGAGTCTGTGCAAGCTGGCCAAAACAAACAGTCCCCATGTGTTAACAGGTGAAATAACATTATTTATTTAGTTATTTATTTGTGGAATACTAAAACATTTTGGCATGCAAAGGGACCCGGATTCTCTTGATAGGGAGGAATATGAAATAATTGTGTATTCACCGATTACATGGATTGAAAGTTCAGTGTTGTATGAACAGTTCCAATCTGATAAAGACGTTGGCTCACTGCTGGGAGGGCTGCAATCCTGCATGGGTCACAGTAAAGAGTGTTGGTGATGGGTTTAGTGTCTGCATGTGAGCAGGGCAGGATCAGTGCAAAATCACTTGTTATTTGTGATTCTTAACTCAGGATCAGGATCGTCCGTGTTCAGGAGGGCACGAAAGCTTGTGTGCCGCATATGTGGCCTGCTTCTGTCTTCAGGGAGCTTGTGCCAGCACTCTGCTTCCCAAGAATTTCACCCTGTGGGAGTCCAGCAGGATGTTCTTGGACTAAGATTTGGTTTATAATGAGCATTTACAATTCTAGACATATTGGTTAATTCTGACTGGACACTTAGGTCACACAATTAGATTCTTATTCTCTGAGATAAGAGGTAGAGATTGCTAGAAAAGGGTAGGTACAATTCTTAGAAGAAAATGTATTGTTCCAGAAACCCAGATAGCGAAATGTTTGGTGTGGAATTCAATTCTTCACAAATCCTGAGTGAAGGGTTTCCATCATGAGGATCCAGAAGGTTTAATACAGGACTTGGACTTAGGAGGGGGGCCTTTACAGCTATCAGCAACTCTGGCTTAAAACAGTTCCTCCTTTAAGGAGAAACACAAAGTCTGTAGCCATTAGATTATAGTGAACTCTTTAAAATTCATCCTTCCAGGGCAAAATTCCACTGTAAAACATTTGTTCCCAGCCCTGTAAAAGTCACTGTGAGAGAGCTTTGTGCTGACTAAGATGGAAACTTCTTCTGTTAATACAAATTGATCTAAGAACAAGCAACAACTTTGTGCAAATAATGTGTTGTGCATTTGTTGCTTATTGTTGAGAACCATCAGGGAAGCACGATTTAACTAACAGTGGTAATTATCACAGATTAAAATAATGGGCTTTGATGCTTTATGTGCAAACAGCTTGCCTGGTGACTTGGCCTCTGATCCTTTATTTCCCAAACCAAGATCCTCTTTGAAGATGCTGGGAAGTCATATAAGAGAGAGGGAAAACCTCATTTTAAAAGTCAAGTCCAGATACAACTTGTAAACAGAGCAGACTGTTTGGGTGGTATGACAGCGTTATTTTTGTGTTAGTAGTGGCAATATTTGCAGAATACATGGACTCTGTGTATGAGGAGATGGATCAGCTCCCTAAGGAGTTCCCAGCAGCAGTAAAACCTCCACACCTACCCCAGACCAACTGTGATTTTAAGTTCTCAGTCCCAATGTAGAAGAGGTGAGGGCTGGAGACGAGGCCATGCTGATCTGAGACCTGCACCCACCAGCCAAACCTCATCCACTGGCCCTAGGAACAGTTCTGTAGCCATTATCCATGCTTGAAAGAAGAGGGATTTTATCCCATTTTCTGTCAGGTTTATTTGCAGCTGGTCCTTGCTGTGTCCTGTAGCTGTGGAAAGCATTTGGAGCTAATTGAGCAGATTCAGCAACACAGTCCTGGCTGTCATGTTTGTATATTCTTAATATATTTGCAGCATGTTTCAAGTGTTGCACAAGGAACTGATATATCCAGTTCACTTTGCAAACACATAAGGCCAGGTTTATAAAGTTATTTTAAATGGCTCTGAGTTTGCCTTTGTTAGCCCAGTGCTTGATTAACAGACTGTACTGGAATTCTAAAGACAGAGAGTGGTTCTGTTACTAGACCTCCGTTACCACTGCTACTCAACTTGCAGCTTCTCTGCACTGCTGCCACTTCTCTTTTAAACCCATTATCTTAAAGGAATATAATTATTATTTTTAACATTTAACTCAGCATTGGTGTAACAAGTTTCATAACTAAACTGTTCCTGGCCCCAGAGTCTTCAAACCTAACAGAAAGATGAATTGCACAATGCAAGACCCACTGAAGGTGTTAACTTGAAATAATTTCTTTATTTTTGCTTGGATTCTTCAGAATTGCAATTCATTATATCATTCCTTTTTGTACATGATGCAATATACAAAAGGGAGTCCAAGCCATCTCCCATTCAGTCATTTCTTCCAAGAGGAAATTCCACATCCAGTTTGCATTCAGTTAAAGAAACAAACATCTCATATACGCATTCTACTTTGAAATAGTTCCTCCTTGTTTGAAATCCGAGCTCTTAAATGTTCTAGCACTGGAAGCATTTTTACATTTTTGTTGTAGTTGTGCTGGTCAGAGGAACAAACACAGGTTGCTCAGTTTCCCAACACTTGCCTCAGACTCCCAGACTGCTGAAAATGTGCCTCTTGATGCTTTAGCAAGACAGTAGTTCATTCTTTCATGATGAATTATGTTTTTGCTGACAAACTTTACGTCGAGGATTACATTCCTGCGAGGAGCGCGGGCAGCCCGTGAACAGAGCGTGTCTTTATGTGTGTGGGGAGCTGAGCAGGACACACAGGCCAGCTCCACTCCATTCCCTGCTCCAGGCTGCACTGGAAGGAGCAGCTGCAGGACTTGGACTTGGCGTTGGAGTCACTGGAAACGTGTCCCAGATGATGCAGGGGAGCTGGAGGTGTTGGTGAGCTGTGGTGGTGACACAGATCTTGTGCTTGAAGGTGAGCAGCACCAGGGGCTGCTTTTTAGCCACCCAAGGCTCCCCCCCTGTCCTCAGCTCTCTCTCCTTCTGCTCCAGCAGTAATGTGGCAGGAAAAGATGGCCCAGGGGAGACCTCATTGCTCTCCACAACCACCTCAGAGCAGGTTGTGTTGAGGTGAGGGTGAGGCTCTTCTCCCAGACAACCAGAGACAGGACAAGGGAGGTTCAGGTTGGATATTAGGAAAATGTTCATCACTGAAAGCGTGGTTAATCACTGGAACAGGCTTCCCAGGGAAGTGGTGGAGTCACCATCCCTGGAAATGTTCAAAAAACAAGCAGATGTGGCACTCAGTGCTGTGGTTTAGTGGGCAAGGTGTTGTTTGGTCAAAGGTTGGACTTGACCTTGGACGTCTTTTCCAACCGTAGTAATTCTTTAATTCTGCACAGGCCAAGTTTGAGTTTTTGAGTTGTCCAAAGGACAGCTGAGTTCCTCCAGTTGTCCTTTGGACTCTTCTAAGGTATGACTGAGGAGGCAAGGTTATATAGCAGGAGCAATTCTCCCCAAGATTTTTATGGATTTTTCTTTATTTCTAGTTTTACTTAATTGTTTCTCTATTTTACATCCTCAAGTTCTATCCTGCCTGAAGTTCTGTATTTGGAGCCAATAGCACAGAATGGTTCAGGGCTCTCAGTTTCATTTTTTTGACTATTCTCCATTTCACTGGTGTTATATCAAGGAAGGTGGAATTACAAGGCAGATACACGAGCTCCATCATTAGCTCTGATTTTCACAAGGGGCATTTCAGCTCTGTGGGTGGAAGTTTAAATATGCGACTTCTGTCCCTCAGGCAACAATTTAGCTCATTAACCTATTATATTACCCAGCCCAGTGAAAAGATTTTTAGAAGAAGAAAGACACATAGAGGCCTTGTAGCATGTTGGCTTTGCCATATTTTTTTCTTTGCAGTTACAGTAGGTGCTCTGTAAATACTAAGGCCTGTATTAATCTCGGATAACCCAATGTAAATCCAGGGTAACTGTCTTTCATTCTTCCCTACAAGCCACTGGCCGTGGGCCAAGGATCTCACTCAGCACAGTGGGTTGGATATCAGTCTCCCTTACATTAGGGTAAACCCAGATTAATTCAGGCACTTGAGTTAATGCAGGTTTATGCCAATGCCATGCAGAGCAGGATCTGACCAAAGGGACTGTGCAGAATCTTTGGGTCTTGGGTAGGAGCCATCACGAGTTCATGTTCTCAGGAGAAAGCAAATACATGACACGTCAAGCTGGGCTTCAACTGGCAAAGAAAGTAGGGGAAAGTAGTGGTATTTCTACCACTTCACGTCTTGTATAACCAGCTGGCACAACTTTCACTGGATTCAGAAAGATTGTACGCTCCAGGAACTGGAAAGCACTAGTAAGGACCAGCTTGGCAAAGTGTAATGTTAAACAATATTCTTCTTGCCAAATAGTGTCAATAGTGATAAAGCACATCTGAAAAATCACCTATAGCCACCTGCCCTCCCTGAGCATCAAGAGTTGCCAACTCCTTTACAGTATTTGCTGAGCCTGTGAAATGCTGGCAATGGGTTCTCATCCCAGGAGAATATTAACAGTAGGGAGAAAAAAAAAAATCTAATTTTCTGTAAGAGAAATACTGGCTTTGTGCCAGACATTGAGGTGCTTCACACTGAAGATCAGCAGTCATTCATCACAGTGGGTGGTAACAAGGATTTGTAATTGTAAATTAATTGTTTTGGCAGGATTACAGTAAGTCTTATTTTGTGCGACATAAACCCCCAGCCTTGCACTACATCAAAAAACATGTTGGTTTGGGTTTTTTTTTTTTCCCAAAAATACTCTACGATCTCCCAGTGCCAGGAAGGCATATTTTCCGAGCTCCAAATGATTGGGAACATCAACAAAATCCTCTGTGCGCCTCACTTTTAATGATTAATTCATATTACATAATAAGAAGAGTAAATCAACGACAGCTGTGGTTTGAGAGGTGTATTCAAAGCTGTTATAAATAGAGAAGCAAAACTGCCCTTTGTTCTAACATTCATTACAAATTCATGGCTTGACCTGACATCTGTTTATGATAAGCTATGGACAACTTGTTAATTCTTCATAAAGGTCAGAACTAAGTTCATCTTCTTCTACCTTGGAGAAAATAACTTTTCTTGTTGGATTGAGAAAAAACTCTGCAGGAGGGATGGTAGCTTAAAACTGCAGTGGCACGTCAGAGCTGACAGACCCTTCCCTGCCACTGAACAACTTCGTGATTTATGGCTGCTCTCGTGCCTTCAGCACCACTGGAAGGTTGTCCACAGGCCTCACTGATGCACATCAGTTGTTCTCCAGAAAGTAATGGAGCTGAATGGGACAGGAGAGCATCCAACAAGCTTTGGTAGTCAAATTCTCAGCTTCTGTGGTCCTAGACATGGCCGGGAGCCAGAGCATCTGTCCTAAACCTAAGTCCTGCCCCACAGACTGCTCTGAGTTGTGGTTCCCTGTGGTTTGTGGCTCTGGCACACGATCACTGATGTGCAAACCAGAGCCTTTCTTGCCACCAGCTAAATCTCAAAACACCCCTTGCTACAGGAGATGGGAAGAAATGGCCCACAATTGGTTTTACCAGCCAGGGACACTCCTGAACTTGAACAGGGCTGGTTCAGTAAGAGGAACCCCACCCTTTTGCTTTTTGATTGTCTGTCCCCACATCTGTGGAATGTCTTTAGCTGTGGGCAGAGGTGTACAAGTTGCATAGTGGGACTAAAACAAGGTTGAGCCTGTACCTAGGCTTGGGCTAAGAGCCAGCCCCAGTGGATGCAGCTCTCGTAGAACTAGGCATGGAAAGGGAACAGATGCTGACTGCAGTGCTGGCCATGTCATTCCCCTGGGCACTGTAGGCTCCAGAGCCCAAGTCCTGCTTTGTGCCTTTCAAACTCGTCCTTGTTTGCAGAACAAATTGCACAGCTCATCTCTGCTGGAGTTTCTGGGAACATCCATGGTACAAATTATTGTGAAGGTTTCGTAGTAAAGGAGAATGTGCTGCAAAAAGATCAGATTAATCAGTGTTTTGTCTGAAGTGGAGCACACTCTGCCACAGTGGTATTGTCTCATATTCCAATACAGCCTCCAGTGATCCTATTAACTGGATGAGTAACTTCTCTTTTTTGATATTTTTATTTAAAAGCCTGGTCCATTAAGTGCATTTTTTTGATGGAGAGTTAAAGCCTTCCACCAAGACCAGTGGATTGGAAATGGAAGTACATTGTGACTATTTTACTCTTTTGTTTTAAAGTGAAGAAGCACAAAGAGTGAAAGACAAGCCTGTTCAAATATTGGCATTCATTTTCTCTAAGTTACTCTGAGATGTTACAGTGTCCAGGATTGTGTTTTTGAAAATATGAGGAGTAGTAATTCACCATTTAAAGTCTGTACCTATCTGAAGAGGATTTCCCCTTGAAACCTTACAGCACACAAAATGCATTGCTAGCAGGGACTGCTGTAATTTTGCAGTCTTTCCAATAGCCTTTTGAGATTTATAATGAGTACCAAGGCATTAAGGTGACAGTCTCCCAGAACAACTTTAAGGAGCAATTAGGACCAGTCCGATTGACTGTGCAAAGAGATGAAACAGTGCTAACCAGCATCACACATGTCAGAGCTGAGTAGCTCCATGTCTAGAAAATGCTCAGGCAGGACTGATGAGAGATGAGCAGCCTCTTGCTGAAATTAAATAATCCCAAAGGAGTCCTTAGTTTAATTACTTTCTTTAATAAATTGCATTGGGGGAGCATTGATCCTTAATTGATGAATAACTAATAATAACTAATAATGCATTCAGTGGGGCTTCGGTTCCCAGGATATTCTCTCAGGATAACATCTGAGGTAGGAGTCAGGGTGGGAACAGAGCTCATGTGAGCCCTGAGAGTCTGGCACAGCACGAGCAGCACACAGTGCTGTAGGAGCAGGGGGGATTCTCCAGCATCCAGGCTGACCTGAGTTCTGTGATCCCATAGCTGTCCATTACTACTGAGGTTATTTAAAATTCCCTTGATAATGCCTTTTGCGTCAGGTCCTTGCAGTTTTCCTGGTGGAGTAATCTCTGGAGTATTTCCACTTTCTGCTTCAGATCCAAACACGGCACAAGTGCTACAGGTGACTTGCTAGAATATGGTCCCCCGTGGGCAGCACTGTATCACTTCACAGCTCTGCTTGAGCCTGTTCTTGAAATCCAGTTTGAAACCTCATGAGAAGTAAATTCTGCCTGATTGGAATATTGAATTAAATGGCATTTTCTCATCAGCATCCACCTGGGCTCCACTGCACAAGTACTTAGGGGCACTGTCACGACGCAGAATATTCATGTGTTCAGCCTTTAATCTCTGAACTCTCTGTGCACAATGGAGCTTTTCAGAATAGCAAAGCCAAGCTTAATTATGCAGTGAGACATGCTGGATGTGCTGGTCAGGTCTTGTTCCTTGGGGTCGTGCAGTTTGAAAGTACAGCTGTAGGCAGTTTGCAAAAATTGCTTCTCTTTTCCTGCTAAGATACTGTCACATCAGCCACGAGCATTTGCTGCCATAATTTATTGTTTCTTCCCATACTGAGTCAGAAGGGTATGCATTTTTTTCTTCCTGGCTAAATTAAACAAATCAGTCATTTCACAAAAGTCTCCAAATGAAAGATTGTTGTAAGCAAGACCAGATATGTTCTTTTACAGATCTGGGGTTCAAAAAGAAGAAAAAAAAAAAAGAAAGAAAAGAAAAGAACAAGGAAGCTTGAAAAACAGCTTACAGTTTGCTTTGGGCTAATTAGATCTTATCAGTGAAAAGACAGATATTTCTTTCTTTAGCATGATGCCATGGTGAAAGTTGACCTGGTGTTTATGAAAGCATATTGCATGCTGCTTTTCAGCTAGAACTATGGGGTTTAAATTAGTGATCCTCATAAAAAGCCTGATGTGAAGGTGTGTGGAGCACTGGCTTTCAGAGCACACATGTGTGTGCTATTAAGGTCCCGGGAAGGGAGCAATTACAGGACCTTTGTCATTCATCTCAGATGCTGTGTTAGAATGTTTTTAATAGGAACTTGTCTTGCTTTCTTTCTGACTTTCATAGAGGCAAGAAATAAGACCCCCGAGGGGAAAAACACTCTACCCTAACGCCTTGAATACTTCAACTCTGAAGTCAGTAAAGCATGACTCTACCTCTCAGTATTGGAGCTTTAGCCATGGTGTTATCCTTGGCTTCAGCAACTGCCAGCAAACTGGGGACAGACCAGTATCTTTAAACATCAGATGACTGCAGACTGATGAATAAAGAAAAACCCCATCTTGCCTACAGCTTGGTTATGACAGTCATGTAGAACTGTATCTCCCTCTGACAGATCAGCCCTCTCCATAGTGGAGTGTGCTCAGGATTGGCTGGGGGGATGCTGTGACCTTCTGCTGGAAAAAGTCTCTTAAAAAAAAAAGATTTACATCTATCCCTTGGAGGTTTGAAAAGTGACATTTCTAAAGGTGTTCTGGGGTCTGAAATGTATCCCAGCCTCCCAGGAGCCCTCAGCAATGATCCATTATCCCATTCAGTCCTGAACCTGTCCCTGTGCTGGTAAATCTGTACCTTTTCTGCCCCCATTAAGCCTCAAGACAGGGATTCTTTGGACTCCTTTATGTGTTCCTGAGCTGCCCAACAGCAGCCCGGCCCTGGCTTAATTCATTCTCATTCCCCGCTCTTTCTCTGGCAATCTTTTGTAGACCAGGAGTTGATGAAGGCCTTGACAGATCTCAGCACTTTCTGTAAATTTGTTCTATTTTAATACCTAATATTCTCCTGAGGCATTTGCTTTCAAAGCAATTAGACATCTGTCAGCACCTTTGCTAGATTTCAAGCTTTCATATCAGTATCCTAAGGTGGAAATAGCATTCCAGTTGAAAAATCATAGCTTGCTCCTAAGGTTAGAGTTTTTCAGTGAGTAAATCTTCTTTAAGCTGATGAATGCAGCTGCTGCCTTGACAATTTGTGAGTTTATTTCCTTCTGGATATCCCCACTGGCTTGCATGTTACTGCCAAAGAATGTGAATGGAGGCATTTTTGTCTTCCTTTTGCCTTCCTAAGCAGTGTTTGAACTGGGAGTTACAGGGGCTCTCATTAGGTTCACTTTTTGTAGCTGTTCATTAACCCCCTCTATTTTACAGTACTGAGCAACCCTTTGATCTTTGCATGGGGGTGGATTTCCAGTTTACAGTGCCTGTATTGTCAGTTTAGGGCATTATGGTTAAACTCTGTGGATTTTGCAAATGTGTTTTTGTGATAGTGACACCACTTGCAGTGCCTGGTGGAAGGGAAAATCCACTTCTCTGTTTGGCACCAGCATCTCTGCTCAACCCCATGTCCCAGCCCCTGCTTCCCAGCAGAGGCAGATTGCTGGTGGGTCTTCTCTGGTGAACCCAGCCCTGAAAATTGTCTTGTGGATATGGTTCCTTGCTCCATAAACATCTGGGAGCAGAGAGTCCATAGCAGTGCATTTAGCTGTCCAGAGAAGGAGAGAAGGTATTTATGGGAGTTTGCTGTTCAGTTGGAGTTTGATTTTTATGCGTCTTTTAATGATGTCCTCTTTTCATAGTGCAGCATGAGTAACAATTCCCCCTTTGTATGTATTTTGTATCTATTCCTATTTCCTATTGGAATTCCTAGGAAAGAGACTATCCAAGTACTGAGTTGAAAATTTCATCTTAAAATAAGCCAGATGTCCAACCTTCCTTTAGCTGCCAAGCCCAAAAGAGTTCAAGAAAGATGTTAAAATCTGTCTTCCTGGCTGTGAAAAACTAATTGCATAGCATAGGTGATGATCCCAGTCTCCCAGGAGAAGGAATAAAACTGCTTCAGGCAAAAGCTCTGCTGTTATTTGTCTGAGGATTGGAGTTGGCAGTGTCTGTGGAAAAAAATTTCATTGCTTGCCCTCCTTGCTGGTTAACAAATGCAGAGACAGGAACACAGACAAAGGTAGGCGAGTGTTTGTGTGTTGGTATCTGAAAACCTAATTCACCTTACGAGAAAAATGCTGTTTTCTTCCTTTTTTCCCTTTTTCTCCCCAGGTCCCCCCTGTTAAGAGCACAGGGAGTGCTTAAAAGCCAGAGACAGAGGTTTCAGACTCCATATGTTACAATCATGTGAAGGAAGCCCATGGCCTGAGTTATTTAATGCCCATGTGATAACAGCTATTCTGTTTGTAAAATGGATGTACAGTTCCCTTCCTCAAGCAAAGAGTTTGGGGAAGATTAAGATTAGCAAAGCACTATGAGGACTAAAAGTGCCACTGAAATCCGGAGGATTAAAGGTTGCATTTGACTGGTGAAGTGGAAGAGCCTAATAGTTGCATTTATCAGGATAAAAATTGTTCACTCTGAATCCAGTGGCCATCACTGAGGCACTGAGGGCACTTGGTGCTGGGAAAGAGCTGAGGGACACACAAAACTAATGAAATGCCCAGATCTCACTGCTTAAATTCAAGTTGTGAAGGGGATTTAAATCAGGGACTTTAATTTCTGATTTTTGGAATAGCTCACTGTAGGGCAAGAGAAGGGTTCATTCAGCATAATCCTAAATACCATAACCATTGCTGAGGTATTATTTGACAGTGATCAAATTTTTATGTAAATTCAACACCTGAAAAATCTAAGTGTAAAATATCTGCCATAAACTGGTGTGTTGAACCTAAATTGAAATAAGAAGATTGTAAAGGAAAAAAAACCCAAACAGCAGGGGTTTCTTGTGATACTTCCAGACCTAAATAACCACGGCTTTGCTGTACTCACCCCTGTGGATGTAGAGGTGGAGCCCTGTGTGCATCCACGTGCTCTGCCCTTGGATCCTGGTCTCACATGCATCCACACCACACACAGAATTTGTACCTGGATTTCAGTCCAACCTCGGTGGTGCCCATCTTCTGAGCCTCTCCAATGTTTGGCATCTCTCTTTTGAGAATTACCTCTCTGAGGTGATGATGTTTTTCAGGGAGAAAGCTCTAATGGCCTGACTTTGCTCAGAAACAGCAGAGGACAGAAAACATGACTTTTTTTACATCATTCTATTGATACTTCCTGGGCTTTCCCTCACCTCCTCCTCTCCCCCATCATTTGCTTGTGTGTGGCTTTATCAGAAACAGGAATCTTACCCAAGTCTTGCAACCCATTGTTTCTTTATGTTAAATACAAGGTTCTTTTATTGACTCCAGCTGCTGCACCTCCCTGTGCTCACTGTGTTTGCTTTATTAAAATTGAACAGCATGCAAGTAGGACATTGTAAATCACAAGTGACTGGGCCAGAGGAAGAGGGAGGGAGAGGGAGGGACTCTGATTGTATGACAACAAAGAGAGCATATGAACAGGCTGGGCCTCCTGGCTAATAGCAGCCAAAACTTGTGAGTACAATTTGCAATTGCTCCCAGGAGGACAGGCAAGTGCCAGACAGTTAGCAGGGATAGATGGGAGTGAATACTGGAATACCTGATGTATTCTCTCCTATCTAGAATGGAGCTTCTCAGAGGTCTGGGCACTCAGGATCTGCCAGGCTCTGCTGTAATCCTGGGAATTATCTTATGTCAGTGCCTGGCTGTGGTCATCCTGTCTGTGGAGGAAGCCTTGTTAGACCATCCAAGTCTTGGAGAGGGCTTTTAAACCAAGTACTGCTGGGTCCCTCACAGAGAGGGAGATGGAAGCTGCTGGTCCATAATTAAGCATTACACATTTTTCAGCTTTGCCTCTTCGTGACTGAATGTGGGGGGAATTGCATTTTTGTCTGCTTGAACCCCATGGCATCCACAGGGGACAGTCAGAGTAGGTGAACTCAGGGCAGAAAGACAGCAGGTTCCTTCTCTGTGCCAGGAGAGTTCCTCTGCTCCCAGCACTCCCTGAAGGTGCAAAACCATCATGGACAACACAGCAGCCACATGGAGGGTCCCTGGCTGCCACGATGACCCTGCTGTTGAGCCCTCAGCACCACGGTGGCTTCACACTCTGCTCTGGCAGTGATTTTTGCTGTGCCTGTGGCGTGGAAACCTCTGTGCTCAGTGTGTTCTCTCCCGCAGTGCTCCTCGACGTGCGGCAAGGGGCTGCAGTCGCGCGTGGTGCAGTGCATGCACAAAGTGACCGGGCGCCACGGCAGCGAGTGCCCAGCCCTGGCCAAGCCGGCGGCCTACAGGCAGTGCCACCAGGAGGTCTGCAACGACAAGATCAACGTCAACACCATCACCTCGCCCAGGCTTGGTGAGTCAGGGCCCTGGGGAGAGGGTGCCACCTGCCCAGGGTGCCCAGTGTGATAGAAGTGGGGCTGCAGAGACTGTCTGGGGCCAGAAACTGGGAGAGGCTCAGCCAGACTCCAGACTAAAGGTCTGGTGTGGGTAGGTCCTGTCTAACCCCTGCCTAAGGCTGTGCCCAAGTGGAGCGCTCAGCAGAGGATGGAGCTGAGAGAGCAGCAGGAACACAGAAATGGTAGGTGATTGATTTGATTGATTGATTGATTGATTGGTCGATCAATCGATTGCTCACAGAGGTGAGGGAGCTGGCAGGTGCTTTTCTCCATCACAAACCTCTCCACACCCTGCATGTGCTGCAATGAGTGTAAAATATGATCATTTATTCATTGTGCCCCAAGAAAAGTACATGACCTCGACAGGTGGTTTGATGGATTGATTTGCCCAGGGGGCGAGAGCATCCAGCCTCTTCCTGTAAACCCTGTGATTTTCTGTCATTGTCCTCCTCCTCACCCTCCCTGCATTCCCTGTGTCCCTGGCTGAGATGGGAGTATGGTGATAACCATCTATTTCCTGAAACACCTTAATGCTGTGTTTGAGACATGCCACTAGTTAAGAATGCCTCTGTTAATACAAATTTGTAGGGATCTCATGATTTTCCTCATTGTATTTCCTTGCTTTATAAGAGGATAAAAAGATAAATATACTAAAAATGTATTTTTCCAAACTTCAGCCCCGTGTGCTCAGCCACAGCTCCAAGAACCAAGTTGGTTTCTTTACATTTTGCACATCATCACCAGTAAGATGAAGATAAATTAAGGCATCAGCTATACTGACACAGCCTCATGGGTGCCTCCTGTCCCATTCTGGTACAAGAGGCTGGGCTGTAAACAAGAAGAGGTTACCAGAAAGAGCAGCCTCCTCCCTCACAGCTTAGCTGATCTTACAGCCTAAGAAACCTCTAACACACATGAAAACACAGAGCTGGTTAATAATAGAGAAACATTTTCTAATAGTGCTGTCCAGTATTAAATACCACTTAAACTAGGACTGGACTTGAAGCTTCTGAACTGAAATTTGTTCCCCAAAAGTTTACCAGATGTTTTAAAGAGAAAATGGAGACTTTCATTCTTGCAAATGCACTCATGCTGGGGTGCTTCTAACCTCTTGTGTGAAGAACATATGAGAGTACTTCCCAGATATTTTAGCACTAAGAGCATAGTGAAAGGAAAACATTTCATTTGAGAAGTAAGCCTTTGATACACTGATGAGACAAGAAATCCATTCTAATTCACGTTTTAGGACAAAGCAATAAAATGCTCACATGTTTAGAAGACTGAGGAGGCTCAAGTCCCTGCTGAAAGTAATGTGCAAGTAATTTGGGATGCTTTTGTTTCTAAACCAGGCTCGGAATCACCAGGGCCAGAAACAATGATATTTGATATTAGCGGAAAGACATATCATTGAGTGTTTTGCTCTTCTTGCCTGTAAACAATTCTAATTGCATTATCTTTAAACAGAATTTTCTGTTTTCTGCAATGGAAGCATCAGCCAGGAAAAAAAAAAACAAAACAGGAAAATATTCCAGTAGTCTACAGAACCCTTGCTGCTTTGTCCCTGCTTCAGAATGGTTTTTTGTCCTTGATAACATTTGCAGAAATATGTAAGCGTGGAGGTCACCTCACCTGACTTTTGTATGTGTGTCCAATGTCTCTCAGTGAAGACATATTCAGAAGAGTTTATTCTGTCACTTCTTTCCTGTCTTCCTTCACAACCTGTGAGGGACATTAGACCTCTAAAATATTAGTCCTAGCCTTATTTGTGGCTCAGTTTCTATTATGAGAACACTCCCATCTCAGATTCACAAGGTCTGTCTCAGGTGTTCTTGCCAAGTGTGTGGTTTATTCATCTCCATCCCATTGACTGCAGTGTGGATTTCTTGGCCTTAAATCTAGGCTGAATCTTTGGATGTTTTGTTCATCCAGGCCTGTTTGTCTCTGAGACAAAATAGGTGCAACATGAGGAGGTTTGCAGTCCCCGTGCATGTCCAGGGGAGGAAGGAAGCACTTCCAAGAACCTGATATTTTGGTAGAGAGAACATCACCTGCTCTCCAGTGCCGGCAGCGAGGGTGGCCCTCCCTCCCCTCAGGTGCAGAGATTTTGGTCACACCTACAGTGCTGTTCTCTGGCTAATCTGGCAGTTTCTCCTTTCTTGTCTCCTCCCAAGCTGCCCTCACGTACAAGTGCACAGGGGACCAGTGGACAGTGTACTGCAGGGTGATCCGCGAGAAGAACCTGTGCCAGGACATGCGGTGGTACCAGCGCTGCTGCCAGACTTGCAGAGACTTTTATGCAAACAAGATGCAGCAGAAGAGTTAATGAACCTGTGCCACTCCTTAGAGTCTTCCAGCTGTTTTTATGTAAATCACGGACTAGTTGGTCTGAGTACTGGAACTTCACGAGTTGCTACAGTGTGGTGGATCCCAAAGCATACCTAATGAGACTTGAAACTAATTCTACAGACTGGATACCAAAGTCATCTGCTCATCCACCTTAAAAAACCACACAGATAGGGTCATCTCAAGGAGCCAATAATTTCTGAGTATTTTGACATCCTCACATTTTTCATTAATGCTTTTTACTTTAATATATTAAATCACCAGCCACTGGATGGCTTGCTACCAATTAAAGAAAAGGACAAGAGTTGCAAAGTGATTACATTGGATAAGGATATGGGTACCTCCATGGAGGAAGGCCTCTGGCAAAATAATTCCGCAAAGGTAGAGACATAATCTTTTAATCTTGGCTTTTATCTGTTGTTTTCAATTCCCAGCAGTTATCCCACTGCAGAGTGGGCTTGGAGGGACACAAATAAATGAAAGGCTTAGTTTGAAGAGAGGATTTTCTGTAAAAGCTTGTGAAAACTGATAGCAGAGGATGGACCTCTCTGAATTTCCTATAGAAAACTCAGTATAATTATATCTGACATTCCAAGTCATATTTTTAGAGCCACTAATAGGGAGTGATTTTCCTTGTAATTTTAAAAAACAATCCTCTCTGTCTTTTCCCCAGAATAATAGAGTTTCTTCTATGAAACCTAATTTTTCTGTGAGCTTAATGAAATGGAAGCTTATTAACAGCTGTAGATAGTTACTTTTAAACAAGAGCTGTTTACATGAGATGGGAGAAGCCAGAAATCATTTCATCCAGTAGAGCTCATTGAGGGATTGCTTGGCCGAAGCTCTCTCCAATTTTTAGAAGTCAATCAGATAATGAGAGTGTTGGTTCTTATAAGAGGACTGTGAAACTGGATAGGGTTGGAACAGAAACTGAATTTGGAACAATCTTTATGAAAAGGATGTAGTGGGGAGCAGAACAGGTGTTTCCTATCTCTGAGCTCTTTTGTACAGCTGAGGTTATGCAGCCTTTGGAGTAGCCAGAAGTAGTCAGGGATACAAGACATTCAAAGTGTAACCTGGAGCTTGCGGAAGCCAGAGGGCTCAGACTTCCATTGCTTTCAGGAATGGCTGGGAATTCACTCGCTGTATTTGAATGCTCCCTGTCTCACTTTTGTGGTGCTATCAGGTTTGGTGCTATCAGGCAATTTATAATCAGAGCACTTACAGGTGCTGCACACACAATACTCTCTGCCATGTCTGTGCACTTTAAACCAGACTCCTCTCTGTGATGTGAGACTTGAAACTGGAGCTCTGCCCAGGGCAGGGCTTGTCCCCTCCATTGTCACACACATCAGTGTCTCCCTATCACATCTTGCTCCAACAAGTATCATTTCCCTTGCCAGGGCCCAAGGCCATGGTTGAGTTTCAGCCCACTCCTCGTGACAGAACAGAGCCCTTTGGATAATTGCAGCTTTGTACTCGCTCTAGAACTGTGTGTGACTGTTGGACTCCTTGGAACTGAGCACAGAACCAAGCCCAGCTACTCCCCCAGCCCCTGGGCCAGGCTGAATTGCAGCTCACACCTGGCCCCAGGTTGTCTTTGTTGCTGTTGTCTTTTGTCAATGCAAGGAAGGATAAAGACTCTTAGTACCTAACATGTCTTTAAAGCAATCTTTGCTTATTAGAATTCTTTCCATATCCAGTACTTCACTGGAATAACCTATTGTCATTTTTTTAAGGGCTAAATTTTTCAAGCACAGGGAGATAATGTTCATTAACAGATTAATCCTATGTGGGCTTCACATTTACGTCTGTGCTTGTTAGTGCAAATGAGTGTGTGTGCACCAGGGCTGGCCTGATGCACAAGGGCACATTTGCACACCTTTTTTTCTCAATTGCCTGTCTCAAACAGATCTGCTTTCCAGTGCCTCAGATGATTTTCTCTATCAGGGAAATGATTCCAGCTTGGTTTTTGTTATACTGGACTTTTTTTTGGCAATTTATAATCAGGATCAGACCTCCTTTTTCTGTTATCCCCACCCTGTCACCCAGCACAGAGGTTGTGTAAGTGCTTAGCAAGTAATCAATGAAAAATTGCTGGCAGGGGTGACAGGGAAGATTTAGGCAATACCAGGTGATACTCAATTAGGCAAATTAACAGGTAGAAGAATTGCTAATGAGAAAGTTCCAAGAGATCTGACAGAGCCCAGAGGACCTGGTTTATATTCATAGTGGTGTTTTCCCCTTTACCTGCAACTGGGATGTGACTTTGCCTGTGACACTAGGACTGTCCTTGCTGCCTCCCTGCCCCCACAGCCACCCCTGGGTCCCCCACACTCAGTTTGGAATTTGCTGTTTTTCTTCACGTGTGCAACATTTTCTCTGTTACCTTGGCAGAATTGTGTGAATTATCATTGCTGGGAATCAAAGGTGCTTCTCCACAGCAGGGAACATTTTCCTTCTGGTGCTGATCTGTGACCCTCTCTAGGCAAAAGGTAGGACATAGGAGAGGAAGGATTTTCGATTTTGTGGTTTTTAGTAATAATTCCCTACTGGCTGCTGTCCAGAACAGGATGCTAGGCTGGTTAGACCTGTGGCCTGACCCAGTCTGCTCAGTTCTGCACCCAAAGGACACTTGGGTCCAAGTTCTGGGTCCTACCTATGGAAACAGGAATTTACAAGGGTTTTTTTCGACTTTCTGAGCACTGAGAGTAAACCACCTCTCTTGCTCTCGCAGATTACCATTCATCAACCTTTTATTTTTTTGTAATCAAACCCCCCAACATTAATTCAAAACTGATGGCACAACACAGCTCCATTTTATTCAGTTCTCTTACTTCACATGGTGACAACCTTCCCATCTTACAATAGCCAGAAAAATAATAATAATTTAAAACATTTAATTCTGTTCAATATTCCTGCACTTCTGGTTTTTATCACTTTATAGGAGCTTTACAATGAAGTCACAGCTATGCTCTGCCCTCAGTTACCACATTCTGGTGAAAAGAAAAGCTGTTTGTTTCAGTGTATCTATGACAATTCTTTTCTTAGTTGTTCATAAGAGATTGATGCTCTTTTGATTACAGTGGTGGTATTTCCATATTGTAAACAATACTCTGTACTAAAGTACTGTACATTTCTAGTTGCACAATTGTGTTATTGAGTGTAGATTCTCACTATCTCATGTATGGTGCTATTTTTTGTTGGTGGAAAGGAATCTTAGCAGTCGATTATTGCTTGATATTTTATTATAATACAGGGATATATTCTCCATGGCAATAATATCATTTAAGTTTTCTCATTACAGAGTGAAATGTATATATTTTTCCATTAGCTAATTTGCATAGGTACTGTATCCATGGTAATTTTCTTCTTGGTGCTGGTTATTAATAGAAGAAGATAAAAAAACAGTCAAACTGAATGGAACCAGTTGTAAATGAAAGCCAAGAAAAAAAAAGAAAAAGAGGATCATTCCATTTTGAACAAATTAAATATGTTGAATAATAAATTTATTTTTTCCATAACAACTTTAATGAGGTTTCTGAACTTGAAACAAAAATGCAAAGCAAACCCAGCAGTATGAAAATTAAGAGAAAGGAGTGAAGCTGTAAGTGGTACATTATGCATCTGTGTGATACTGGACTGAGACTGGGATTTGGTTAAATGCAAACCAACTGTTTAATTGCTGTGGTCAATGTAAAAGGTCATTTGGCAGTAAAGTTCTGGCACCTCAGAGTTCACAGTGTGCTAACAAACCAAGAAATGATGAGTCTTGTCCTGGTCAGGTTGCAAAATAAAGCACAGGGATGTTAACACCTGAATAATGCCTTGCCAGGTCTGTGGTCAGTGACACAACAGTAGAAAATTCCTGTCTGGGAAAAGTGCACCAGGCTCTGTTTGGGATATCTCTGTGTGCCTGGGGAGGCTGTGAGGAGGGGGAAGCTTCTGCCTGGGGAGAGGGACATTCTGAGAGTGCTTTTGGGGAAGGTTGTTCTTGCTGTGCCGGAGCTGGGAGGGAGTGGCAGCTCGATGTGTTCAGTGGCAGCAGCCCCACAGGCACCCCCTGACAATGAACAGTGCTGAGCATGTGGAAATTTATACTGGAGCAAAACGATCCCATCCATTGGGAAGGTATCTGCATAACCTAGCTGCACTCTCCCCTGGTGTGAAATAAACGGAATTACTTCAGTGCCAAGTGTTTTGGATGTCTTTGTTGTAGGCACTAGCCAGAATCTTTGTACCGTTTAGCTCTCCCCCCCAGCATGGTGAAGGGTTTTTTTGCAGTCAGCTGCACACACACACCTGTAGGATCATCTCCCATCCTGTCTTACAAAGATGCCATCATCTGTATCCCACTCCAGCTCAATTCTTGTTAAAAGGACACTTCTTGGAGATCTTTCTAAAGCAGCCTTAAAAACTCAGGAATATGGTGGAGTGGTGGACTTGGCAGTGCTCAGTTGGACTTGATGATCTTAAAGGTCTTTTCCAACCCAAACGATTCTATGCTTTTATAACAAACCAAAGTAGAGTCGGTGTGAGAGCACTCCTCCCAAAATGATCTCCAGAAATGGAATTTACACTTTAATAACAGAGGTCATTTACTAATCTCACACTGGATTCATGGCACAACATTGATGGTTTTCAGAAGCAGCCTTGGAAGATACCAGCCCAGCTGCCACCCTGCACAGGACCATTCACAGCAGCAAAACTGCAGAAACTCCATCCAAGTGGTGCTGCACATTAACACATGATCGTGTTTGTGCCTTGCCTGGAGTCAACATCTGATTGCAATTGTTGACCTGTTTGAACAATAAAACGTAGCTCTAAGCTTGGGGAAGCCAAAGGGCTTTGCATTAAGCTGGGATATGGCAATGGGTGGGAGGGGTGTAAGGAATGCTGTCATACATTTGGCTTGAAATGTTCCTGGTATGTGCCAATATCTCCCCTATAAATCCAGTAGGATTATATACTTAGTGTGCCTATTTTGCATGTAGCTGTTTGCTGGTTTTCTCTTATTCCTAATCCCCAGTTCTGCCCAAGCCATGCCCTTCCCTGTGAGCTCAGTTGGGTTTTTTTATTTGAGATATCTCAGCTAAGGTCACTAAAGGCAGCTGGTCAGACGGCACTGGTGGTCTGGCACGGAAGGATCACGAGGAAAGTAGAATCCCTCCACACCTCCTTGGAGGTCACTTTTGCCTCCACCAACTCCAGCTGCTCCCTTCACTCCTCTGGTGTCCACAGCAGCCTCAGCTGTCTCTTGCAGCAAGCTGGCAGCACCCTGCTTGCTCTGGAAGGAAATTTCCTTCCAAGATGTGGAACACTTTATCCCCACATCAGCCCCATGCTCACCGAGTACCACTGCTGGAGAACTCTGCTCTTTGGTAGAGTGAAAACCAAATGTTCCTTTGTGCTTTCCCCAGCACCATGTGAAACATTTCCATAGGGAAAGGAATGTTTTCTTCTTGCTGGAGAGTGTCAGTGCAGACACCAGTGTGCTGTGGAGTTCCAGGCAGAGAAGATCTGTGCCAGATGTGCTCCTATTCCATGCACTCACACTTCTGATGGTGTCAGGAAGAATGGGATGGGATGCTGCTCTCCATGTGGCCTGGAACAGAGGGAAATGCTCCTGGTAGCTCCCCAGTCTGCAGGGCTGGCTGCACCACCTCACAGACTATGACCTGCTGAAGGATCACTGACAGCTTTCTGTAAGGTCACTGCACACTACACCATCACTGGAGCCTTCCTGGAGTGGAGACAGGGAGTAAAAGTACTCAGACTGCTGAAGGATTGATGAAAAAGGGGAATCCTCTAACAGAGTCTTTCATGTTGCACAAAGATCAGTGCAACCTGTCCAGCAAAACCAGATGAGCCATTCTTGGGTTGAACTTTTTAAATTTTCTTGGAAAAGACATTGTTCAAACGTTTTTCAGCTTCCATTTACTTCCCCAGCTCCGTACTTTTCCCCTTGATTTTGTCTCTGATGACAAAAGGACCCAATCAGACTGCAGCTTTGTTTGGCACCAAACTTCCCTCCTGAGTTGATCACACAAGAAGTCTTTTATCATTCTGGGGGCTCTGAGCCAGAGCTGCTTGTGGTGGAAGTGGCTGGGACTGTAACCCCAGGCTGTGGTGGGACGAGAGTCAAGCACGAGCTGTCATCAAGGGGACCTGCAGCAGTTCCCTGCCAGGACACAGCAGAACTCCTGAGCCTCCTTCCTCCAGTACTGCTCTCATTAAGGAAAAGGTATGAAATCCACATCTAGATTGCATTTAAAAATTAGGTGTTGTTTAAAATATAAATCCTGTCCAGAATCATGGTCTGGTTCCTTAGAAAATCACTATAAATTGAACCTCCCCTGCTCCCCACTGCTCAATAACAACATTTGGTTTTCTCACAGAGCTGGTGCCACCTGTGCTGTGTTGGCTTCAGCACTGTCAGCTCTGTTCCATGCCCAGGTTTGTGTTGAGGAGGGAAGGCCCTGCTGGAATACTGGAATTCTGCTCTCCTCAGGCATCATCACCCTGGAGCTGCTGACTGCTCTCACTCATGGCTTCTTCCCCCCATCACTTCACATCACTGGCCAGCAAGGCTTTGAGGAGGGGACAGTGACACTGAGCCCAAGAAATGCTGTCAGCCACATTTCCCAGAGGGTAAGGAAGATTCCATCTCTTTTTTATTTTTTCTCTAACCATGTTTTGCTGAAGAAACACTTTTAAAGGGGAAAAAGAAAAACCACATTATTGTGTAAGCAAGATGGAAAACAACTTTCTGTGGGTTCCCAGGTGCCCATATGTGCCATTCTCCCTGCAACAACAACGCTGCCTGTGGCTGCCTGAGTGTTCAGCACGGGTGGTTTTGCAGCAGCTGTGTGCACAGTCCCTTCCATCACAAGCCCTGTTCCCTGGCTGTCCCCATGGCTCCGTTTATTTGTGTGCAAGGCAACTGAGAGGTTATCGAGGCTTCCCATCAGCTGTGCAAACTCACAGCAGCACCAGCTCTGTGTGTGTCGCTTTCTGAGAGTTACAGTTTGGGGGTAATGGGCTCTTGGGCAGCTCCTGGGAAAGATCTGGTCATTCTGATGTGTCTCTCCAGAGGACTTGCTGCCTGTGCTTATGCCACAAGCTATGGGGGATCTACAGCCATATGTGTAAGAAAGAAAAAGCTTATTTACTTGTTTTCAGCCTCTTTGTAGAATGGTTCTAAAAGCAGAAGTATCCTTCACTATGGAAAAAAAAAAAGATAAAATTGACAAAAACACCCTCATATTTGTCAAAATTTTTGTAGATGTTTTTCAGGGTATCATTAAGTCTTGCCAGGCACCTCCCTTTCCTCCCCTGCCTTCCCCAAATGCTTCCATTTTTGGCTAAAAAATCCCAAGTTTGGGATTTTTCGACCAACAATGTCAGCCAAAACCCATGCTCTCTTCTCTAATTTTTCCACTTAATTTTTCAACTATCTTCTGGCAAAGCAGAAACACTGTTTTGATGGAAAGTTTTTCAACCAGCTCTGCTCATTAATTTCTGCCAGCAGTCACAGAACAGTGCATCTTGCAGGAAAGGAGAGTGTCCGAAGGGCCCAGCGTGAGGCAGGAATGAGTAACACTCCTCTCCCAGCCCTGTGCTCCTAATGAGAGACATCTTTCTAGAGAGGTTTCCAGCCTAAATCTCTCTTGGCAAGTCAGCTCAGTAATTCAGGTACTTTGCCAGGTTGGAGGAAGATGTGGGTGGGCATAGAAGGATGGCCTCTGAGCAAAGGACTGCAGGACTCAGAGGAACCACATTGTCCGTCTCTTATCGGCTTGGACTAATTTTGGACTCCTCCAGGCAAGCACCAGTTGGCAGGGAAGGGTGGGGAGGTGGGGCTGATCCAGCTCCTTTTCAAGGCAAGTTTCAGTATGCTTTAATGGTGATGTTCAGATACACCAGCAGCTGAGCCCGGCACAGCCGTGAGGTGTCTGTGTAACCCTGAGATCTCCAGGGACAAGATCCTAAAGTGGCTGCTGGGCTGAAATGACACCAGTACATCCCTGCTGTGTGTCTGTTAGCCATCTGTCCATGAGGAAGGTTTTTTTACACTGAGCTCAAGGGAAGCTCAGCTCCTCTCATTTTTGGGTTCCTGTGATGACAGGAACCTGGGAGGCAAAGAAGGAAGATGTTCTTACAGAATAGCCAAATTTCAGTGTTTGGCCTCGGCAGCCAAAGGAGCATCTGCCCATTGGCTACATGGACAGTCTCCTCAGGGAAAAGCCATCCCTCAGCAGTCCCTGACATTTGCAAAGCTCTCTGAGATCTCTCAGTGAAAGACCTTTTAGATGTGCAAAAGTTTATGGCCCTGCTGTGACTGTTGCTGATTTTAGAGGGTTAAGTTAGGAACAGGAAATACAGTGACTAAAGGAAAGCCATTAATATTAAATTCTACCCTTTGCCAGATTGTCTTGTGTTATCTTTGCTCTTTCGTGAAATATTTTCCAGTTTTCCTTGCAGGGCATTCTTTACAGGGGCAGCAGCTAAGGAGCTGTAACTTGGCACATCTCCACCTGCTTTTCTGTAGCACTGCACATTTGTGCTCTGGGATTTGAAGAATTTCCTTTGCCTCTAGAATTGATATGCAAACAGTCAGCTGTACAGACATCAATCTGTCCAGTAGACTTGCCACGTGACCTAAGGAATAATACAGGTGGTCAGCACCATGCTGGTGACTCCTGAATTTCTGGAGCAAGCAGAATCGTTTTCCTATGTCAAGAAGACGGGAGGTCCTGTATACACCCTCGAGTAATCTGCTGTGCTTGAGTGATCACAAAACACCCACCAAGATTTCCCTAACAAAATCCTTCATTTCTGCCAAGGAAAGCAAAGATTTGCAGGAAATGAGAGACGTGACCTTGCCACCTCACAAACAGCTCGGGGGTCTCTAGATGCTCATCTCAGCAGAGGGGTGCTCGTGCCAGAGCAAACGTAGATCCCTGTGTGGTCAGTGCACAGCTCTTCCAGCATCCCTTTCTTCACCTTCCTTCATCAGCTCTGTTGTGATAAAAACAGAAATGGGCAAACTTTACTTTTCTCCTGCCTGTTTGCTGTGTTGCTGTAAGTCCCACTGTGTCCAGGTGCTGCTTGGTGAGCAGGTGTGGAACGAGGGATGTTAAGACTAGGAGAAATGAGTGTTGATAGATGCATAACCCAGCTCGAACCACTTCCCCCACTTATGATTTCATCACAGCCAAAAGCTGTGCTTGAGCTGCTGGGCACCCTGTGGGAACCTAAAGCCTAAGGGGGATTTTTAAAAGAGAAAGAAACAGCTCCAGAGAGCCCCATAACTAAGCAAATTTTTCTCTAGGACAGTCACCATTTCTGTTAAAAATAAGTCTTTCATTTCCCATTGATACTTCTCAGGCTGCAAGGAGAGCCATTCTCTTGCTCCTGGAGGCTCTAGCTGCAGACACAGCCTTGGAAGGGAAGCTTGCTCTCATGGCTACGGCAAAGGAATGGGAAGCACGAGATCTGGCGTGAAGTCCTGCTCCCATTGAAGCCAGTGGGATGTTTGCCATTGGCTTCAGGGGAAGCCAGGATTTCAGTCTGCAGCCAGATTTGCTGGTGTGCTGTGGGATCCTGAGAGCAGGACCAGAGAGGGTTCTTGGTTTCCTGATAAAGCTCTTCCTGCCTCGGCTCCTCTGCTGGGTTCTCACTTCACACTGCCACTGCTTGCTTTGGTGCTTTCAAATCTTAGGCCTCTTTCAAATCCTTGATGAAGAGACTGGTGCATGGTTTGTGCCTGTTGTATTGTCCCATGATTGGAGCTCTTGGACATCCTCACCAGCAAAACCATCCTCTCCACTGGGGATTGTGAAGAGTGCTAGAGAGGGGCATAAGGCAATTAAAGCAACGGGACAGGCTGGGATAAGAGACTTAGATGAAGTAACACATGGGATTTGCTGCAGGTAAATAGCTGTGCTTTTTTCTCCAGGCAGTGACTTGGATCAGCTCTAGAATTAACTCTGAGTGGTTGAAGAGAGCCTGGAGAGATTATGAAGATGGTCCAAGATGGGCTTCCCTGCTTCACACCTTCACACCAACATGGACTGTCAGGAACCTTGACAGTCTAAGCAGCCTTTTTCCTCATCTCCCTCTTTCAAGGTTAGGTGGGAGCCAAACTGTGTTAATGATGAGCTGTGGTGCAGGTACCCATGAGCCTGTTAGTAAACCTTTCCCAAATTCCACTGTTCCAACCCAAAGGCTGCTGCGCTGCTGTAGTGACATTATATAGAGCTCCACAATGTTTGCACACCCAGCCACGTCTGGGCAGGGTTGGTGCCCTCCTCTCAAAAGCAGCTGAAGGAAGTGATCACAGAGTTGATTGTACCAAGCAGCCCCAGTTTGGTCTGTATAGGTCCAAGCTGTTTTTATTTGAGTGGACACATGGTGGAGCCTCTGTATGCCAAGGAAAAGAAACATTGCAAATAATTCTTGCTCTTTATTTCTATTTCTCCCTGATCAGGACGGCTCTTTCTGCTCATCGTATGGGATTGGTCTCTGCTGCCCCTTTCAGGGAACATCTGTAAGCGCATCACATCTGTAAAAAAAGGCAGGAAGGTTTATCTGCTGGACCAAGAAGCTGTTCTGAATTTCCTCACCTCTCCAGATGCCTCGTGTTTGAGAGCTTCTGCTCCTGGCCAGCACAGCTTGTGTTCTCTGGCCACCTGGGACCTGATCTCCTTCCTCTGACACTTCCACAGAGAGCAGCTGGTGGAAGAGACTTTCTGGTAAGTTGAAACCATGGTGATATATTTTATCTCTACAAAATAGAGCTGTAAATGTAGATTTAAAGCTGAGGTAATGCTCATACAGAGATCCATAGCTAAGAGATTTACTTTGATTTTCTCCAGCAAGTTGAAGCAAAGCTACCCAGAAGTTCAGCTCTGGTGCAGAAGCACACCCTGGTGTTACCTCTTTAGACACAAACATTTTTATAGGCAAAAATACTCTTTGTTCTAATAATAAATGGGGAAGAATGGGGAGGAAAACAAAGAAAAATCCAAACAATGCCATATTCTCTGCTGGCTGCTTGGCTTAGCTCTGCAGCACAATTTTCCATCTCTCTTCCACATCATTCTGAGATTCTTCCCCAAGAGAATCTTATCAGTAGATAAGTGGCTGCCTCTGAGCCAACTCTTTGCTTCTGGTTCAGTGGCTGGCACAATGTTTGCCTGAACTCTAAACCATCAGCTTGTTGCCCTCCTATTTTCTTTGCTGATATGTTTCCCAGCAGCTCTCACATTTCCTAGGGCAAGCACAATCAAACAAAATGAATCAGAATAAACACAATTAGTGCTCTTTCTTTCTTAACAACATACCTGTGGGGTTTTTTTCTCCCTTAGCAAATTCAATCCAGCTCCTTTCTCTCATGGTATTTCACTATAGCTGCTTCCACAGGCTCTGGGTTACACCTAACAATGAGAGGAGAGGTGCGTTGCTTTGAGCAAGAGCTCAGTATTTGTGTGTTTTGCATTTTAAGGAAAGGGGCGAGGTGGGGGTTACTTGATCACTTCCCACTGATTCTCTGTGGTATTCTTTCTGCTGCTGGTGGAGTCCCACCTGGGAACACAAAAGAAAGATGACACTTGGGACTTTTCATCTGCTCATGTGTCCCTTTAATTCTTCTAATGGTTCCTCTCCCCCTTTTTTTTGGTCTCATATACAGGTTCTGATTTTAGCACTCGGAGCACAGGGTCCTGGAATGGCTTTCCTGGGATCTTGGCAGATTTAAAGGCCAAGCATCATGGCCAACCTGCCCCCATGCACCCACATACCACACTGAGGGTGTCCTTGTGGGCGTGACTCTGGAGCCAGCTTCTTATGGAGGAGACCATGGTGAAACTCCCTTCTGGTATCCAGGCCTTGGACCTACAAAGTCTTCCCTGTGTGGCTGGTGTCTTTGACCATGCCCTGGGACTGTTTCCCAAAGAGAAAGAGCAGCATTTGGCCCTTGGCTTTTAGGAGAGTTTCGTAACACCAGCCTCAAAACAAATGGAAACACTTTTTTCTCCCCCTTCAGACCAGAACCCTGTGCCAGGACAAAGGCTGAGGGTGAGGTTTTAATGCTAATGAAGCTTTTGGTGTATCTTTTTTTTATCTTCTGTCATCTGAGGAGGTCCCTGGCACTATGCTAAAAACACCCACTGCCCACTGGGGCTCCTCTCCTTGTGGTGAATGTGGTCCAGAGGGACACAAAGGTTTCCCCAGAAGCACATACCCATTCTGTGGCTCCAATTAGAGATTTTCTGTGTTTGTTGCTAACAATGTTCTTCCTTGCCTCTGGTTCAGCAGGAGCCCGATTAGTGACTTCCCAGGGTCTTGGAAAACCCAAGGGAATTAATTTGTCTTTAATTTTGTCCAAG
This sequence comes from Aleadryas rufinucha, assembly GCA_013397815.1. Taxonomy (NCBI): domain Eukaryota; kingdom Metazoa; phylum Chordata; class Aves; order Passeriformes; genus Aleadryas; species Aleadryas rufinucha. The sequence goes on from VZTH01000332.1 coordinate 548,425, forward strand.
CTGATACTCAGGGGAACAGCTGGGAATATTGTAAAGCAGCTTCTGGCAGTGAAGAGTCCCAGCAAAGGCTTTCACAGACCCCCAGTAGTGATGCTCAGCCTGTCCATCTGAAGCCAGTCCATGCAGGGAGGTGCAGCATTAACCAGTGAAAGACATGGCCCTGCTCCTCTTCCTTTTCCTTTCAACAGATGCATTTGGCCAGTTGTGCTTTGGTGGTACCTGGTGATCACATTGTGCTGCTATTCACAGCTTTTTTCAGTGTTTATTGACAGCCAGACACATCCTTCATTTCTTGATGGATGCTCATCCCAGCTTCCCAGGATCTGGGCTGTGCTGACATCCCAACGTGTTGTGCAGCCTTGGGTGAAGCAGTTCACTGCCCTGTAACTCAGGGAACCACTGTGCAATAGCACAGGAACCACAATAGCTCTGCTTGGCTGGGGATTTTTAAAGCACTTTGAGCTCCCTGGAAGGATGAGGGTAAGTGCAAACCTGTACTGTTACTCTGTGGTTAAAGGTTGTCTGAGATGATGGTTTGAAGTGAAGAGAAAACAAGAGCCAACAGAGCAGCCCACACATCCCTAGAGGTGGTCACTTTGTGGTTTGGGGCATTTTCAGGGGCTGCTTCACATCCCAGGTACTGGAAAGGCCGAGCCAGCTTGGAGCTGGGACCTCTCTGCAGGGCTGTGTGCAGGAAACAGGAATTCCATCAGGGCTTTGCTTAGCCTTAGCTTTTGCTGTAACAATTACAAGTGATAAAATACCAGTTTTCTCAATTTGCCTCCCCACAAGCTGGTTTAAAGGGAATGAAGGCAGATCCTGCTATAGCTTAGTGCATTACAAGCCAACTCAAATGACTCCCCACTGTCTTTTCATCTCCATGAGACTTTTAATGCCCTAAGTCTTTGCATGTCCTGGCTTATAGCCCAATTGAAGCATGAGCTCCAACAGAAGTTTTACATTTAAAGCTGTTCTTTTGGCTTCAGAAATTTGCAGATTGAGGCTGAGAGAAGAAATTCAGCTGTTTACTTGCAGATCTTCACCAGCCCTGCTGTGCTCTTGCCCTCGCCTCGGTCAGCGTTGTGTTAACAGCATTTTCCAATTAAAGTAGCAGCCTCGGCTACAGAAAATGCTTTTCCTAGGGAATTTATCTGATTTTACTCTTTTTAAATTCATGGAGCACAGGGCTGTTTTGTTTCCCACCCCTTATTATAATTAATCCATCACCATTTCTGGTGGCAAGGCTGGCTTTTGCTGGATTTTTATTTCTTGCTATTTCTATCAGCTTGTGCCACATTACTGATGATGGGGAGACTGATGTGAGCAATCAGGCAAATATCAAGTGGATGAGCAATTCCTGAAGTTCTGCTCACTCAGCAGGAAAAATGACACCTATTCTGGAGATAGCCCTGCCAGAAAATCTTAGAGCCCTACTATGTAAATTGTAGCCACTTCCCTGTCTGAAATATTCCTACTCTGAAAACTTGGTTTTTAAGACCTTCACAGCCAAGATCCAGGCTTTTTCCTGTTACCTGAAAATTCCAGCTCTGCAAGAGAATAAATGGTAGCAGTTGAAGCCTTCATCTTTCTTCATGGTGATGAGGTGAGGGCTTCTTTTTTTCACTTCACCTCACTGAAAGGGACGTGCTGGGCTCCATCCTGCCTGTGGTGCAACAAGCTCAGCAAGGCTTGTCCTGTGGGATGCAGTGGGATCTGACTCTGGGATTTTCACTCCAGCCAGTTTTCCATTGTGGACAACACTCTCACTGTCTACTGGTTGAAAGTGCTTTGTACATGAGCATGGAAGTTCTTGGGCTGGGCCTGCAGGAACTGGGGCAGGACCAGATGCAGTGACAGAATCCCAGGATTCAGTGCTGACATCCTGTCCCAGGAGGCCACAAAGGCCCTCTGTCCTACAACATCCTTCTCCCAGAGTCTGAACAGCTGCAGCTTGTGCCCACCACAGTGACCCTCAAACGTGGGAGCACCTCGGTTCTTCAGGACCCTTACAAGGATGCTCCAACCACAGACTCCCAGACAAGGAAGCAAAGCCTTCTACTGCCCCCACGTGTTACTTGCTCATTATTGTTGCCACACACCAGTAAAGACCTGGGTACCCTGTCGGGAAGCATGAAGAGGAGCCAGCAGAGCCACACAGCTATGGAGGTCAAGGATCTTGCTTTGGAAGACTCTTCTATTCCTTCTCTTCTTCCCTCAAGTTCAGAGCGTTCCTTATACTCAAAACATTGCAAAATCAGATTGGACCTCTGGAAGTGAGATGAGCTGGAGGCAGCAAAGCACAGAGGTGTCCTGGTCCCACCCAGGACGTGTGTGAGCCCTGGGAGCCTGGCAGCGATGCCGAGCGATATCGGATACGGCACAGAGCATTCAGGAGTCTTGGCTCAGGCCACGAGGAGCACAGAGCGAGACAGCTCTTGGCAGGCTCAGCTCACATGATAAGGTCATTGGAAAGACAAGTGATGCTTTCATCAACCTGCCTTTCCCCAGTATCTGCACCAGCTTGAGCAAGGGCTCACTCTGTGCTCCTGTAACATCCCCTGCTCCGTACAGTGCCAAGGGCAAAAGCTTCCTCACAAATACAATGAAGCTGCTTTTTCCAGCAGTGTCCCAGCCCCCAACTCCCATCCTTTCTGGCCTTGTCACATCCCAGTTTTGAACCACTGAACAGCGCTCCTTGGAAGAGTAGTTTTCTCTCTGGATCAGTGGCACCTCTCAAGCTGAAGGGAGAACAGGCTGTAGTTGCTGGCTCTCTACTGCTTCCTAGCAGTTACAATTAGGGATCTTGTGGTTTTATCCTTTATTGGGGTCGCACATGCTAAGTTTCTGGAGAGCATCAGTCCCAAAAGCTGGCTGACACCTAGGATGACGGGTTGGTAGTAGCAGCCAAGCTCTCTCATGGAACCAGTTTGTGGCTCAGGGAGGTCCCAGACCAATGTTTCTGACCATCCCTAACACAGCTCCTTGGAATGGTAGGGCTGGCTCTTTGCCATCCTTTCACCAAGAACCTTTTTGGCCTGGCACCATGAACAGATGGGCCATGGAGCAATTCCTCAGCTCAGATTGTCCACAGGCTGCCCTGGACACTGCCTAGAGCTCTCTGAGAACATCTGAAGGGAACAGCACTCGCTGGCAGGGCTTATGTGCTCCGGCAGTTGGGGATTGCAAACACATGCTTCAGCTATGCAAGAAATCTTTGACTTGTTCTGAATGCAATTCTGCCTGGGTTTCTTCCCAGGAACATTCCTGTTCTTCACAATTTACCAGTTGCAGGAAGGGAGAAGGGGGGGGAGGGATTTTAAGAGTAAGGGAGAGGAAGGGGAACAAATCTCATGGAGCTTTCCCTCGCCAAATTCCTCCAGAAGGACAGGGTGTGGAGCATGGACTCCAGAGTCTGGGACAATCCCAAGAAAATATGAACTACAAAATTAAAACCATTTTTAATTAGTCATTTGATTTTATAGAAATAATAAGTCTCTCTTTTTGTGAAGTAATTTAGTGCCTGCTATCACACACTCCAGGCAGCCCCTGCCAAATGGAGCTGTGTGATAGAAGGCAAGCCCAGAACGAGGGCTCTCAGCAGAGACACGTTATCTCCTCCAGGAGACAGCAGTGCTGCTCAGATCTGCATTCTGCTTCCCGAGATAAAAGTCCCACTCCTGAGTCACGGCATACGTGAGGGAGTTGCAAATGTAGTCCCCGTAGGTGGGAGTAATTTGATGTCTGAGATGAATGATGAAGCTGGGCCTTTATTGTCACACCTGCTCTGTTACAGACATGAGAGGAAGTGTACAAGGGTGGAGGCAGGAGCTGTGTTCCTGCCCTGGGAGAAGCCAGAGGTACAGGGTACGCAACTCCTCACACCCTGACTCCAGGCTGACAAATCCCTCTTCTCTTGGAGGGACACAGGCCACAGTGTCTGTCACCTGGGGGGGTGGGCTGGTGTCACACTGCAGTGGGAGGAGGAAGGCTGTATCCAGGCTGTGTCCCTGCAGGGAAGGTGTGCAGCTGGCTCTCAGCCTGCTCTCAGTGCTGCTGTCAGATGGGCTCTGTGCTCCTTTCCAGATGTGACCACCTGAACCATCAGCTCCTTCCTGAGAGTGCTGACCTGCAGCCTGAGGCCCTCCCAGGGCAGTCAACGACAGGACTTGTGCTCCATGGCAAAGTCTGGAACCTGCTGAGCTACACAAGCTCCAAGGGGAGAAACCCTTGAAAGAGACAAGGTGTAACCTGATGCTACCAAACATGCACTCTGAGTAACCTCCATAGCTCAATTAACTATATTAAGTATATACACCTATAATTAATTTCATTTAGCTGAGGTTTTCTCCCCTGTGTTGGGTGTCTACTGTATCAACCTCTTAAAATTATGGCTGTGTGTATAATTCAATCAAATATATATGCAGTACCCACGTAAGCTGAGTCACTCCAGGTACTAGGGAGAGGTTTATTTTGTTGTATTTGGCTCATGCTTCTGACTTAACACAGGGGTAACTCCGCTGAAATTGGTTGTGCTGCATTAATCCAAAGCCAAAGCAAATCCCAGCTTTTTTTCATTATTTGCGATAGAGGCATCATAACTTCCATAATGCCACGTCCAGAGTGTGGGTGGGGTTTGCTCCAGCTGCCTTCCCAGTCTCCCACTAGGAAGCAATGAAATGAAGGTAGAAAGGAATACTCATCTTTTTCTCTTTTTATGTTTAATTCAGAAATACCAGCAGGTTCCTATTGCCTCACAGTGCTGTGTAGGAGCCTTTCCGATATATCTGTTACACTAAACAGGAATGATTGGTTGATATTAAGGAGATGCTCAAGAAGTTTTTCTTGAATTTGTGCTGTACATGGTGTCAGGATGGGAGTTCACAGCTTGTGAGAATCCCCTCCCTCATCTTTTATTGACTGCACATTCTACATTTGTACTGTTAATGGCCCATGTGGTGTAGGAAACAGGTGGCTGATTTCACTCTGCCTTGCTTTTATTAATCCCAAATTGTGGATCAGATCACCAGTAATGATGGCCCTGGTGATCTGTGAATGGCAATTGTTGTTCCTGCTACTCCTGAGCAGTTGGGGACGGTCACATGCCAGCCTGAGCAGCTGCAGCCTGAGCAGCAGATGGCACTGGTGACAAAGTGTGCAGGGATGTGTGAAATGCCCCATCTCCGCTCAGGTGAGGTCATTGAACACCCAGGCACGAGGGGTGGGAGCTGCTTTCTGCCACTCACGTGTGAAGTTACTCGTTTCCCAAGGGTGGAGAGCAGCCTGTCACTGAGTGATCCGAAATCCAAACGAGATTTTATTGCACAGCTTAGAATGCAGCTGAAAGAGAAGCAAAGAATGACACAGGGAATATGTGTCTGACGCTTCTCACACTTCTGAAGTGAGCCTCAAAAAAGAGGGACAAATCCCAAGTGATGAGGAAAACTGCAGTCCTGGGTCTGAGCAAGAGCTCCCAGGAATCGCAGGGACACAAGAGAGGAGCCCTGTTCTAGATTATTTGGAAAGCCCCAGCCAAGACCTTCATGAAAGTTTTGGTTGTTTATCACAGGGATTAACTCTGGGAAGCAGCTGGCATGGATGTGAATTCCAGCTGGTACCCAGCACCATGGACACACTGCTCTTTGCATTGAGTGAAAATGAGCAGACTCTCAGCTCTGTTGCCCTCTGCATTGATCTAGGTCAGGGCAGGAGGAGGTCTTCCTGAAATTCAGGGCACGGATGACCCTTATGTTGGCTGAATGTAGGTAATGACTGAACCATTGAGCTCTCAGACAGACTCTGTCTGTTTGGGGCTTTGCAGCTCTCACAATCTATCTGCTAACTGCAAAAATATTCCAATTATTTGGAATGATGACATCATCCATGCAATTGACCCAGATCCAACATCAGCACTCCTACAAAACAGTTATTTCTTGTTAAACATTATTGAGGACAAGTATTCCAGCCCAGACTGAGCCCTGGCAGCAAAGCCTGGTTGATTCCCCCGCATTTCCAGCATTTCCTCAGCAGTTTATTTTCCGGGTTCGAGCAGGTTACCTTGAGTAACCTGGATCTGTTTGACAACACGTGATTATTGCTTGTAACCTTTGAACCTCAGTAGTTACAGAGAGGCTGTGAGTGGCTCAGGAAAGGTATTTTGGCATCTTTCATCTACTGCCCATGCTTGTAGAGCCCTCTCCAGCACACAAAATCCATCGTCTGTTGGGTCAGAAAACTGCCTAAGGTGCCTGAGCCCCAAAGTCATCTGCTCCTGGGATAATCTGGCCCAGGGATGGAGGGAAGGAAATCCTGTGACCTGCAGGGAAATGGAGTGCTGGCTCAGATGCAGTCCTGCCTGGCCACTCTCCTACCACCCTTCCATTCCTGCAAAAATCCCTCAGCCCCACGAAGGTGTGTGGGCAGGTAAGAACTGTGAAGAACAGCTGTTGCCTAAGGAAATTGCTGATGTTTGTGGAGCCTTCCTTCCTCTTAGTGGGTCACATTTATCAGCTGATGTTGTGTCTAATCCAGTGGTAGCCTGAGCTGGAGAGGAAATACCCTCCTCTCTTGCCTCCAGCACTGGGATTGCACAGGGGAAGGCAAAGGGATGGCCAACGAGTGCACTCAGCTTTAATTTAACTTACCAGCAGGTTTGTCCATCACCTTTAGGGCACTGAGCAGCCAGCAGCCAAACCCCAGGCTGTCCCTCCAGGGGATCTTTACCCCGTGGGCACCCGAAGGAGTGCTTGGCTGATTCTGACAACTGGCAAGGAGGGCATTATTTCTCCTGTCCCTGCACCCCAGAAAAGCTTCAAATGTGGAACTTGCTAACAGTGTATCCTGAGCTTGTTTTTTAAACATAAGCCACGAGTCAGGGTGAGCCAAGGCAAACATGGCAGTGTGGAGCACAGCTGGTCAGCTCTGCCGGCTGCTCCGCAGGCACCACCGAGTGCAGACAATATTGACATAATGTAAAATTGGCATATTGTAATATTGACATACTGTAATCTGTTATTACATATTGACAATGTAATAACTGAAATGTTACTGTAGCACAGGGCTGTGCGGGTGTGTGACCTGACCCCTCGTACCGGTGTGTGACGTGTCCCAGGGCAGTGACACCTCACCCGGGGCTATGCAGGTGTGTGGCGTGTCCCACTGTACAGGTGTGTGACATGACCTCTGCTCAGGAGTGTGACATCACCCGTTCATCAGGTGTGTGACCTGGTCCCCCCGGGCGCTCCGGGCTCGGTCCCCGCCCGGCCGGGACAGGGGGCGCGGGCCCTTTAAGGGAGGCCCCGCCGCCCGTCCCTGCCCCGCCCGTTCAGCCCCTTCCGCCCCGCGGCCCTTCCGTGGCTCCCATTGGCCGTGTGGCGCTGAAGTCCCGCCCCCCGGCACCGCCAGCCAATGGGAGGAGCGCTGGGCGAGACCGTGGCCAGGTCGGTGCGGGGCCGATGGCGGCGGGTCCGTGAGGGGGGCGCCGGGAGAGGGGCGGGAACCGGGACGTCCTGAGGGGAGCAGGGGCCCTGGGGGAAGCGGGACACCCTAAGGGGAGCGGGATCCCGTGAAGCGCTGAGGAGAGCAGAGCCTCGGGGGGTGCGGGACACTGAGGGGATCGGGACCCTCCTCAAGTACTGAGGGATTTCGGGTCACCTGAAGCTTTTAGGGGAGCGGGAACTCCTAGGGGATTGGGAACCATGAGGGGAGCGGGAGCTGAGGGGATCGGGACCCCCGAGGTGCCATGGGGAGTGGGGCACCCTGAGGGGAGCGGGACCCCTGAAATGCTGAGGAGATCGGGGTCCTTTGAGGCCATCGGGATCCCCCCGAAGTGCTGACGGGGTCGGGGTCCCCAGGGGAGCTTGGGGAGGAGTTCGGCGCTCCGTAAGGAGGGAGCTGTGTCGGGGTAGGCCGGGGTGTCCCACAGCAGCGTCCAGCCTGGTCCTGGATGTTGAACTGCCCCGGCACAGCTGAGCCCAGCCCGCAGCTGTGGGTGCCGTGCCCGGGGCCAATGAAGTGCCATTAAATCTTAGTGGTTTCACCTGGAGAATCCTTTAGAGGCAGGTGGAGAACGTTAAGGTCACGGTTCCATAACAATGTGGGGTTTTCTTACCTATGCCTGACCCTGACACCAAATTGTTCGTGGAGCTGAGGATTGAAGAAGAAAAAAAAAAAAGAAACCTTGCAGCTGTAGGCTGAGCAATAATTAAAGTGCTCAGGCAGGTTCTAGTCTTCATGCAGCAAAATGAAGTCTTGTTATTCAGGTTGAAGTTAAATGTAGCTTGAGCTGTGCTTATTAAAAAAAAGAAAAAAAGTGTACTTCCAAGAACTTAAAATGTGGATTCTTAAATTGTAGAGAACTAAGGACTTAGGTAAAGGGTACCTTTGCTCAGTTTTTAATGTCTCTTGGTAGACCTGATGTCTCTTTATAATTAAAGACAGTTCACTCAAGTGACTGTGTTGCTTTTTTAATGAAGTTTTAGAATGTAGCATTTAAAATGTGTAGCAACATAGTGTTATAGGGTGGCTTGTCCACAGGTAGACAAAAAAAAAAAAAGCTTGGAAAATAATTACTGATTGCTGCAGTTTGAGTACATAACTTTTCTAATATTGCTGTTAGGATGGCACTTCTGGATTTGCCCCTGGGTACAAGAAACCTTTTTTTGTGTGAGTGTTCACACCTGCCAACTTTTTGTGCATTCTCTGAATCTTTCATGCTAAGAGATAAACACTGGTATTGAGGAAACTAAAAATGTCTGGGTTTTGTTCCAGGTACTGCTGGTGTAAAAGATGAGGCTGAATGAGAGCCGAACAAGATCTTTCCAGGCTCCTGTCACTGTCCACAACTTCCCGGGCAGGCAGGTGTATGTGTTTCCCAATGGCCGATCCGACTCGGACGAGTCCTCAGAGGAGGAGCTCAACGTGATGGAATTGCGGCCCAGGGGCAAGGAGCAGCAGCGGGGCAGCGCTGCCCGGGACAGGCTGGGGGACGTGGTGCTTCTGGAGCGGGAGATCACCGAGGGGGATAACCTCAACAAGCTGGCCCTGCAGTATGGCTGTAAGGTAAGGGCTGCCTCTGCCTGGGGCTGATCACCTCGGAGGGGTTTCGTGTGCAGCGGTTTCTAGTCCTGTGGTCTGGTAGTTTTGACACTGGAAAGTGTTGGCCCTGTGTGTTTTATGAATGTGGTGTGGGTAAAACTGTGTGGGTAAAACTGGAGAAAGGCAAAAAAAGCCCCAAGCAAACACAATAAAGAGTTGTTCAGCCAAGAGGCTAGGAAGATGTCATCAGCCTCACACCCTGCCTGACCTGCTTTCCTGTTTAATTTCAGTGACTAAGTGCAGGTTGTACTAAGTTATTTCAGTGAGGGCAAACATTAGGAAGTTGAGTGTAGAAATGAGGGTCAGGGCTCTGCTCTCAAGGAACATTGGAGTTTTTTAAGCAAATTTAGCAGTACAAAGAAACACCACGGTTATGGGTGAGGTTTTTTGTTTATTTGTTGAAAGGTATCAACTTATATGTTGCAAGGAAGGTCTGAGTCTTAACAGGGGTGGATGTGGAGAGGTGCCAAAGTTCAGTCCCAGAGTCCAGGTGGTGTCTGTGTGTGGGTTTTGAGTGTTTGCTGTCATCCCAAAGCGTGCACAGTTCAGGTGCCTGTGGGCAGGGGGAGGGTGTGTGCACAGTGAGATTTCTCTGAGTTGGAATGCACTACACAACACGTTTTCTTTGTTCCAAAGCAGAGCAAAACTGCTGAAAAGTTTAATTACCTGGTCTGAACATTAGAAGCCCTCCGTTGTTTAGCAGTTTGAGCTGTATTTTTAGAGCCTCCTTTTTCTGCGAGCTGGACTGTGATTTCAGAGTTCCATGATGCAAACAATTGGCCAGTGACTGCAGTGGGGATAATGATACGGCTCTGGCTCCACTGCTGCAATGCAATTGCTGTCTGTCTTGCTTAACCACACAGCAGCTGTGTGGTGCAGCTGAGGCAAGAGGCCTTAGAGGGATTTTAGCAATTCTTCCCCTCCCATGCCCTTAGAAACAAAAACAAAAGAAAAAAGGCACCCTTGTAGGTTCTGCTGACGAGCCTGATTCGTGTGGAGAAGCGAGTCTGGTAGAACTTGAATAGGCCTTGATTGGCCCCAGGAGAGCCTGAGAAGGCAGAGCTGAGGTTTGGTTGGTTTTGGAGCTGTGGCTGTGTGTTGCTGTCAGCAGCACCTGGGTAGACTCACAGCAGTTTGGTGAATTCAGAAGAGGGAGATTCTGAACAGTTGTTTGGTTTATGGTGTGAAAAGTCCTGTTGTGCCTCTGCACTGTCACTCAGAGGGCCCAGTCCTGTCCCTGCCGTGGCTGCTCCTCTGCTGCCCCACTCCTGGAGCCTTTCAGCCCCTCTGAAGGCTGCTGGGCCTGGCCAGGGGAAGAGCAAGCTGATGGAAGCGACCATGTAATTAGTGTTCTCCTCCCACAGGGAAAATAGTGAGTGTCCTGCTGCCTCCCTCCCTTCCAGAAAGGGCACTTCCAGTTCCAGTTAAATTGAACAGGTGCAGAAATCCTTATTGTAGGAGATTTGTGTATTTGTCTTTTTAAAGACTGGCATGACAGTTTTCATGTGTTTTGTTTTATTTGCACAATTAAACAGCTCCTGAAAGGTCACCAGGACAGCAGGGAGAAGAACTGTAACCACAAATATATAGGCAAAGTGTGTAAAAATCTAGGATGAACTTCTCCTTGAAATCAATGAGAACTTGACATTGGTTTCAGAATCTGCTTGGGGAGGGGGTATTAAGACAGTGCATCAAATAGCTCTGTGTATGTGCCACAGATAACTTGGCAGAGATGCAAAGCACTTCAAAATTTTCATTTTTACTCTTGACCATTTATAGTCCTGGCTTGCTTTTGGCATTGTTCTTAGATGGGACAAGAGGAGCTCACTGCAGCCAAAAAAATGAGTACAGAAAATAAGCCTAAATGCTTGTGCAGTCCAATCTCTCGCATGCTTCCCATCAGCTTTGTTTGTTGTTTCTGTGTGAGGGCTGCTCCACTTTCTGTTTCTAGAGCCTTAGCACCACACTGCAGTATTTGATTGCAGACACCACGGGGGATATTTACTGTCCCAGTAATTTGTTTTCATTGGAACAAATCCAGAAATTGAAGCAGCACCTCAGTTAGGAGGCTCTGGATGAGATTGTTATTTCATAACTAAGAAATTGTGCAGGGTTTAAGTCCAGAGGTTATGCTGGGACTGGCTGTGAGGAGCCTGAACCAGTGACTGAGGATTCCTTTTGTCTCAGGGTCCCCAGATCTGGTCCTGGATTAAATGTGCCGTTTTCAGAGTTCTCAAGCTTTGCAGAGTAAACATGAGATTCAGGCATCCATCTCATTTCTGCCTTTGAGCAGAGTGCTTAGGAAGTAAAGTGGTTTTTTTGTTTTAGCTCCCCAGTTTCCTTGGCAGCCTCAAGGGTGTGAGTGTGCAGTGAATGCAGGTCATGCTGTAATTTCTGAAAGAGCAAAGCACAGTCCCTGTACTGTGTCTCGTTGGTGTAATGTATGGGAGGTGGTTTACCTGTTTGTGTTGCCTTTCTCTTTGGTTTGGCTCTTGCTGTTTTGTTTTGTGTCCTCCAGCCTTTTCCTCAAGGTTCTTTTGCATCTCCTTGGCTGCTGTGGAGAGCTCCTGGCACACACACTGACATCCTGTTCCTTTTTCTTTGACAGAGGGTTTAGTGCAACTGAGGAGTTGCTGTACTTACTGGGTGGCTGTCAGTGGCCACTGTATTAAGCATCTTCTCTTATTTAATGTTAAATAAAGGGCACTGCTTTGCCTTTGTCTTTGCATTGGCACTGCCTGTTCCTGTGTGTGATGCTGCACATGTCGCTTGTTCTTCCTTGCTCTTCCTGCTCTAGGTGGGGATACAGTTCACAGATAGGAACCCTACACAGGAACCAACAAAGGTGGTGACAGGAGCACAGAGGTGATTGTTGTTCAGCAGGAGCACGAGCAGCGCAGGAGGAATGAGCTGGATAAGCTGCTGTCCTGCAGAGGAGAGGTGCTGCTTGAGCAGATGCTCGTTCCTGTGTGGTAGATGCTTGCCTGCTCTCCAGGCTCTGCCCTTGCTTTCAGAACTGGTGTGCTCCCAAGGTGGAGCTCTGATCACTCCAAAATCATTTCCTGAGCAGGAGGGGGGTTTTGCCTGCTCATATTGGTGTTGTACTCGCACCTTAAGCACTCGTGTGTAAGGTATAAAAACTGTTTTAAGGATCTGTTACAAAGATTCTTCTTGCCTTAACTAAGTGAGAGAAGAGCAAAGAAAGCAAAGGGAAGGAAAAGCTGTATGGAGCAAAATACAGCAGGTACAAGAGCACTAGAGGAGATTGTAGACTGGTTTAACAGGGGACTGGCTTTATCCAGCAGGACCTAGAGCACCCGTGGCACAGCTGGGGAATCTCTGCAGAACACCAAAGCACTTGCATCCTGGGCCTGCTTTTATTCCCTGACAGCTCCTTGCACACTGGTTTTGTAGCTGCTTCCTGCCTCACTCCTGGCTTGTCCTGCGCTCACTGTCTGTGTCCTTTCTGGATTCCATAGGTTGCGGATATCAAACGCGTCAACAACTTCATCCGGGAGCAGGACCTGTACGCGCTCAAGTCCATCAAGATCCCGGTTCGGCCGTACGGGCTGCTCACGGAGAGCGACGGGGCCCTGCGGCCGCCCCCGGCGGGGCCCGCCCAGCCCGGCCTGACGCGCGTGGAGCTGCCGGAGCCCGACCCCGGCGCGGGCGGCTCCTGTGGCGGCCGGCGCCTCAGCGAGTACTTCAGGGGCATCGACCAGAGCATCCAGGACGCCGTGCAGGTGGAGGTGCAGCTGAACGCGGAGTACGGCGTGGAGGCGCTGGAGAGGCCCCTGCCCGAGGCAGGGAAGCAGGAGACTGGTAACGGTGCAGACTGTGGAATCCAGTGGTGGAACGCCGTTTTTATTATGCTCCTGATAGGAATTGTCCTGCCAGTATTTTATATCATCTATTTTAAAACACAAGGCCTGGTGGCCCACACCTTTAACATAACCTCAAATATTTCAACAGCTGGGTTGGAAGGGAAATTACCACAAGGCTCAGTAGTAGGAAAAAAATCCTAAGGGGAAAGAGCAGTCCACTCCAGCCTCTCCAGCAGTGATGCCCATGTGCTCATGACTGACTCAAGTGCATCCAAGGGGATACGACAATACAGATTATTTTTATTTTTATAAGTAGCTGATGATGTAATCCTGAATTTGACTGAAAATGAAGTGATGTGATTTTGATGGAAAAATAAGGATGTTTTGTTGCTTACAGAGATCATCACCCAGGTGGCTTAAGAGTTGGGAACTCTGTTGAGGGAAAGTGTTTTGTAGCAATTTACTCATTATGGTTGCTTCAGNAGGAGCACAGAGGTGATTGTTGTTCAGCAGGAGCACGAGCAGCGCAGGAGGAATGAGCTGGATAAGCTGCTGTCCTGCAGAGGAGAGGTGCTGCTTGCGCAGATGCTCGTTCCTGTGTGGTAGATGCTTGCCTGCTCTCCAGGCTCTGCCCTTGCTTTCAGAACTGGTGTGCTCCCAAGGTGGAGCTCTGATCACTCCAAAATCATTTCCTGAGCAGGAGGGGGGTTTTGCCTGCTCATATTGGTGTTGTACTCGCACCTTAAGCACTCGTGTGTAAGGTATAAAAACTGTTTTAAGGATCTGTTACAAAGATTCTTCTTGCCTTAACTAAGTGAGAGAAGAGCAAAGAAAGCAAAGGGAAGGAAAAGCTGTATGGAGCAAAATACAGCAGGTACAAGAGCACTAGAGGAGATTGTAGACTGGTTTAACAGGGGACTGGCTTTATCCAGCAGGACCTAGAGCACCCGTGGCACAGCTGGGGAATCTCTGCAGAACACCAAAGCACTTGCATCCTGGGCCTGCTTTTATTCCCTGACAGCTCCTTGCACACTGGTTTTGTAGCTGCTTCCTGCCTCACTCCTGGCTTGTCCTGCGCTCACTGTCTGTGTCCTTTCTGGATTCCATAGGTTGCGGATATCAAACGCGTCAACAACTTCATCCGGGAGCAGGACCTGTACGCGCTCAAGTCCATCAAGATCCCGGTTCGGCCGTACGGGCTGCTCACGGAGAGCGACGGGGCCCTGCGGCCGCCCCCGGCGGGGCCCGCCCAGCCCGGCCTGACGCGCGTGGAGCTGCCGGAGCCCGACCCCGGCGCGGGCGGCTCCTGTGGCGGCCGGCGCCTCAGCGAGTACTTCAGGGGCATCGACCAGAGCATCCAGGACGCCGTGCAGGTGGAGGTGCAGCTGAACGCGGAGTACGGCGTGGAGGCGCTGGAGAGGCCCCTGCCCGAGGCAGGGAAGCAGGAGACTGGTAACGGTGCAGACTGTGGAATCCAGTGGTGGAACGCCGTTTTTATTATGCTCCTGATAGGAATTGTCCTGCCAGTATTTTATATCATCTATTTTAAAACACAAGGCCTGGTGGCCCACACCTTTAACATAACCTCAAATATTTCAACAGCTGGGTTGGAAGGGAAATTACCACAAGGCTCAGTAGTAGGAAAAAAATCCTAAGGGGAAAGAGCAGTCCACTCCAGCCTCTCCAGCAGTGATGCCCATGTGCTCATGACTGACTCAAGTGCATCCAAGGGGATACGACAATACAGATTATTTTTATAAGTAGCTGATGATGTAATCCTGAATTTGACTGAAAATGAAGTGATGTGATTTTGATGGAAAAATAAGGATGTTTTGTTGCTTACAGAGATCATCACCCAGGTGGCTTAAGAGTTGGGAACTCTGTTGAGGGAAAGTGTTTTGTAGCAATTTACTCATTATGGTTGCTTCAGGTATTTCTTAATGATGTGTCTAGAAGCAAATCCTTTGCTGCTGAGCTAGAGAGTGCAGTATTAATGTGGTTGGAAAGTTGGGGGTTGTTCACATTTTAAGGAAATACTTTTTGCTGGAATGGAAGGGGAGGAACACTTTTTTTCTTGGAAGTGTCATTTTTGTCTCTTGCAGACCATGGTGGTTTTGGCTGGCTTGACCCTAATGATGGCTTCTGGGGCTCTAAGCTGGGTGTGCCAGGGCACGAGGACACTGCCAGCATCCCACCTTGTCATCCCCCTGAGCAAACCTTTGAGCTGTGTTCCCTTAGGATGCGTCAGGCCCATCCCCTGGGAAGGGTGAGCCCAGACCTCTTCCTTGCAGTGAAATCCTTCTGAGATGGCTCTTGAGATCTGGAGATCCCAGTGCAAGATCTGCGCTGTCCCAGGGTACTGCTCAGCCCTGCATGGCCCCAGGTGGGCAGAGGGTGTTGGAAGAGGACAGGAGAGAGGAGTCACACGCACTTCTCAAGGGCTCGTTTGCTGGCAGGAGGTCTAGTCAGTATTATTTGCTGAAAAAACTTAATAGTCTATAGTGGTGCTTCTCAGACACCTGCGCTCAGTCATGGAATTACTTCCTTGTGTGCAGTCTGGGCAGGAGTGAGGTGCTGAGCTGGGTGCAGGTTGCAAGGTCCAGGACAGAAGTCAAAGAAGAAAGAAGGGTGAAGCCTTTATAAGAGAGGACTGTGGAGCTGCTGATTGTGACAGGTTCCTGTGAACTGACAATGTGCATTAAAAAGCTTCACAGGGCAATGGAGCTGTCGGTCAGCCTGAGGGCTATGCCCTTCAGGGCCAGTCAGCAAACACTACGTGCTGCAAGGGAGCAGCAAGGGAGCCCTTGGAAGCTTTGCGAAAGTGAAGAATTTGCCTCAGAAATTTGATTCAGCAAATTGCAGGCCTGTGGGCAGAGGTGAAGGCTTTCCTGGAACCAAACACTAAGGGATTTTGCGTGGGCAGGTGCCAGTGGTGCCGAGGGTGAGGGCACAGCTGGTGGACAGGTGCACGAAGCACTGTTTGTCCTCCCCACCTCGGCCCAGCCCCATTTGCAGCTTCCCAGCTTCCAGCAGGACCACAGGGCTTTTTCAGCTTCCCCTGGCAGCCCGAGGCCTGCTGGGGTGGAGCAGGGGCTGGAAGAGGGGCTGTGGTACAAGCACCTGTTGTATAGGTGTTGTCAGCCTGGCCTGAGGAAGAGCAGCCTGGCAGTGTCTGCCTGGACAGGGAAGACTGAAGCTTCTCCAGCAAAGTGAGGAGCCCCACACCACACGAGCAGAACCATGTGCGGTTACCATGAGAACCTGTTTCTTGCAGCTCTCAAAAGTGGGAACCTAATTTTGTAAACAAGCACTCCAGAGTATCTTATACTGAACAAAAAACTTGTATTTTTCTTCTGTGAAGAGCTGTATCTCTTTGTTCTAGGGAGGGGGGGATTCTTACATTTTTAAATAAAGCCACATGAAATAAAAGCACAAGGGGCAGAGCTTGTGCTTTTTTTGCTACCACACAGCTGAGCACCTGCCTTAGAACGAGGGGCCCCTTGCAGCCTCACACCTCAGCCCCTGCAGTGAGAAGGAGGAGTCGGAGCAGCAGGAGGAACCGGGGCTGGAGAGGCAGGGCTGGCCTTGGGCTCTCCACGCTGAATGGATCCTGGTTTATCTGCCTCTGTCTCTGAAATGTTTTGTAAAAAGGTACTTAGCAAGCTCAGTCCTTGAGTGTAGTAACAAGCGTGTGTGTACTGCTGTTGATGAAAATGCTCACGGCTGCAGTGTCAAACCAACACCTCGCACCTGAACTGGACACCTGGAGGGGGCAAGGATGCGCCAGACAGGACCACGTGCTCTGCAAACACGAGAGAGGCTGGAGTACACAGTAAAAGCCAGTATCTTTACTTTAGTGAATGCAGGATACAAATATTTTACAACAACCTCTAGCATTTTCTTAACCATTTGATAAAAAGTTCACTAGAATATTTATTGTATATTGAAGAAAAAACAACACATTCAGGGAAAAAAATTGAGATTAACTTATTTTTTTTCTTAAAAGATTCGTCTCAAGGATGGCAACAAAGTCCAGCTTGTGCCGCCAAACGGCTTATCAGCATTAAACCGTGAACAGCTTCTTGTGAACTGTTGACTACAAACATTTACCAAATACATAAATCTCTTTTAAAAAAGCCATTTTAAATATAGCAAAGCAGTGTTCTCTTGCACAGCAAAGTGAAGAAAGGTTCTACTAAGATTTAAATGTTTACATTGGTTAAGTCTTTCTTTCACATTCGGATTTAACTTCTGCCCAGGATCAATTGTTAGGAGTTGTTTTGTTCCTTATTTACTATGTATTTCTTGTGCGCACAGTAACTCGCAAGTTTCTGATGCATTAGTGTCCTTGGAGGGAAGGCAAGGCTAAAGCAGTTCTCTCTGATGAGTCCCTGACACCGTGGCGTTCTCAAAACTATCGTGAGAGCTCGAGGATGGAGGTGATTTGTCACAACAGAGATAAAAATCTTAAATCATTCAGACCTGACTGGGTTCAGCCCAGGGTTGGATCCACTTGCACTTCAGTCAGCAGAGATAATTTTAAAAAGTTTTTTTTTTTAAACCTGTTGAAATATCTGTGCTATGTCATTTTTTTTTTTATAAAACATTTTTACAATTTCTAAAAAAGTATGTTTCAAAGTGAGTTACTTGTTATTAAAAACCAGGATTCCCATGTCCTCGGTGGCAGGAGGTGCTCCCCAAGACCGGAGGGCTGTGGAAGGACATTTCTGCCGGGGCCGGGGCAGCAGGGGCCGCTCCCTGGCCCAGCTCTTTAGAACTGATTCTTTTTATTATTTTTTTTAATTCATTGGTGCAATTTCAATACAAACTCTAACCCTTGTGTAGCTTTGTCTTTAAGAAAACAGTAGTTAAGTACTGTTTAAAAACCTGCATAGAAATAAAGACTATTGAGATACAGTCAGCAAAGCCATCTGATAAGGCACACAAGAAAATAGACAGTAAATGTGAATGCAGAACTCCCACTCGGATGTACAGCAAAGTTCATACAGGTGCATAAATCATGGAACTCACATCACTGGTCAGAGCAGCAAAAGGTTCCAGGGAGCAGCAAGTGAATTCGGTTACTGGGGAACACAGCAGCCATTGGAACGTGTCCCATCTGCCTCCGCGCTCCTGCCAGCCAGGGTGAACCCACGGAAATGGGAACAGTTCCACGGGAAGGGCTGGAAGGGCCTGGAGCCCCTGCGGGTTTTGACGTTGCCAGGACAACAGGGGACAGGGCTGGAGGCCGCAGGTACCACACAGGGCAGCAGCCCCCTGCACCGCCCTTCTCACCCCTCCCTTACAGCATCAAGGGATTTTCTTAACTGCAAAAAAAAAAAAAAAAGCCCAAGCAAAAATGTAATAAATATCAGGGCTAACTCCAAAGAGTTTGGGCAATCCCACGGCACTGCAGCTTCTACCCAGAACTAGCACTGCCAGCCTGGAGGGGACCAGGAGCACCGGCGGGATCACAGCCCCACATCCAACACCAAACCTGCTCCTGGCCCTGTCTCACGGCACAAGGGGGCTCTGCATTCCTCCCCCTTTCTCGGAAGCAGCAAATTTTTCCCAAACCACTTGCCAACTCACAAAACCTTTTGCGCTCCTCTGATATGTGTCATTTCCCTATCATGAGAAATTAGGTCAAGTTTTTCCACTGTTTTTTTTTCCTCCTCAGAAGAGGCAGCTTTAAAATGATGCCTTAAAATGTGTTGTAACAGATTTTTTATATTTATGCAGGATGAACTTAACACCGGATTTTTTTTTTGCCACTTTGCTATTTATATACATATATATAAAATGTATAATGAAGCTTAACCATACAGCACAGAGATTACAATTGAACGGCACACATTCACCACCAGTGAGGGGGCCAACCCCTTTATACACCCTCTGAAAAATCTGGATAATAATATTAATAATAATTAAAATCCAAAGAAAGTACAGTATATTTAACAAAATAGTAAATATTAAACAGTGAATACTCTACTTAATAAGGACCTCGCCTTGTTTCAAGTTGGCGTCAATCCACAAAAATATACTTTTTAATCTGGTGACCGTACAATACATAGGTACTTACACCAAAGGTGATAATATATTTAGGATGCTATATACACAAAGAGTTTGGCTCAAATTTAAATTTACATATAAGTGTTCATGGCTTATTTTTCCCCCAAGGTTCCGCCTGCAAGTTTTTCCTTTTCATCTTTGAAAGCAAAAACTAGAAAGTCAAAATAAGATAAAACTATACTCTACAAAAAAGCTACAACATACAGCTTTGGCTTATATAAATAATTCATAGCAGAATGTGTTCAAAAGTACTGTATATAACTTTATATATAGTCTTCAATTCATTAGGGTATTGTTTTCTTTAATATAAAATATACATGAGCTAAAATCCGTTTCTATATTTTTCAAAGGTATGAACGTAAAAACAAATTTGTCAAACATATTCCAATTATAACTTAATATATTAATTTTATTTTGTTAATGTTCTATTTTCTAGGCTAATATTTTCTGAATATTTCATGCGAGTTTTCTATGTCTCTCTTTCACTCATTAAAAAAATCACTTCTTTGACCCAATACACTATTTTTTTTTTTTGCACGTGCAAAACAGGGTTTTTGTTTTTTTTTTTTTATTATTATTTCTTATAGCATCAGCCCTTCTCCATGCACCCTCTGCAATAGAGACCCATGCCAGGTTGGGTAATAGAAAGGTCAGTTTATGTACAGTATTGCTTTCTTCTTCCTGCTTTTCTACTGCTCTGCTGCTACAAAGCAATTATTTCTTAACTACGAGTAACCATAGAGCTGACTACACACAGGGACGGTACTACAGGCGAGCCCTCGCTCGGGTGGGTGTGGAGGAGGAGGAGACACTGCGGGGACACCGCTCTGCCATGGGGCTGGGCTGGGGTTACACACGAGTCCAGGTAAGTGCCAGACTAGAGATCAAACCTACGGGATTGTTCTGTTACGTTTTACCAAGGGACATCTGCAGCTATACAAGAGTTTGTCGTAAGTGCCTGATGATTGGTGTATGCTACACACACTAGCACATATATATGCATGTGAAGATATATATATGCACGTATGTATATACATATAAATATACTTATTCATGTCCTTATTTATAAATTTAGATATGTCAGGACAGTTCATTTTGAGAACACAAAACTGAAAGGGCGACACCGCGGGTTTATGTCACCCACGTGTCCATCCTCATTCGTTTTACCGAGGGACTCTCCCGATCTTCTGTGTTGGGCGGCCGCCCCAGCACGACGGGCGAGTGGAAATCGCTGCGGGGATCCTCGCGGTCGCTGCCGTCGTAGGAGCTGCTGGAGCTGCTCAGGCTGTCGACCGGGGAGCGCCCCAGCTCCTGGCGCGACGGCGGCGGCGGCGGCTGCGGCTGCTGCGGCGGGAACCCGGAGGGGGTGACACGGTCCCGGGGAGGGGAGATCGGTTCAGATTTGATGTTGATGTTTTGGTTGGTGTTAATGGAGAGATTTGAACCCTGAGATAGCTGGCTGCCAGTGCTGGGGAAGGAAAACACAAAGGCACAAATAAGAAAACATGGAAAGTGAAAACCAAGTGACAATTCGTGTGTTTGTGATGGTGAGGCCTTGGGGCTCAGCACATAAATCAGTGCACCTTACTGGGAAGAGCAAAGGTGAAAAAAGCATTAATTAAAGGTCTGAGCTGCATTTCCAGAAGTTCAGAACAAACAAGTACTTCCTATTGCCAGACATCTCAGTCATCACACAGGTGCCTCCTCGGTGAGAAGCCGAGCCTGCAGGGACACGGCTCGTTAGCTGGAGGTGACTGCAGGGACAAACAGCCTGACACACGAACGCTCTGCAGCACAGTTGAGAGGTTAAAATGTGCTCAATATTCCCTTGGTGCAGCTGATCCAGCAGAAGAGGCAGAAGCTCCCCCAGTGCTGCCTGCACCGGTACCCCGGGTACTTACACAAGAGAGCTGAGGGCCGCGGGACCGAGGTGGTGCTGCTGCCAGGCAGACACCTGCCCCAAGGACAGCATTCCTGGGGAGTTAAATCCCTGCAGGGCAGACAGGTCTGCGCTAGTCAAGGAGTAATCTAAGAGGGAAAAACAAATAAACAACAAAGTAACGTATGGGGGGGTTATATATATAACATAGATATATAAATAAACACAAATGCAAAGGCTTTCTGCCCAAAACAAATAAAGGCAGCTGATCCAAAGGAATCCAAACGTGAAAACTCTGAAGTCTGGGAGCAATCCTGCCAACCTCACAGGGAGCTTAACAGTACAGATGCCTCCAAATGAAATTTTTTTTTGCATTCTGCTTTCAGTTCCTCCATGTTGCTGTCTTGGAGCTTCTTCCAAACCCACAGGTACAACACATGAATGCATTGTATATACAGAGGTGTGCACCTTACAGTAAGACTTGGCATTTTTGACAAGTTTTGCCTACATGGACATTACAAAATGAAACAAAAAGGGAAGAATCCGTAAGAGCCAGGGTGCATCTTGCCCTGAATTCACTGCAGACACCTGGGCTGTGGTTAAGTCCCAGATGGGAGGTGGCAGCTCCTCAGACAAGACACAGGTACCATTTGAGTTGCTCACGATGCCACAGAGCTCCTGGTCCTACAACCTCCATCCAAACCCAAGCCATGAACAGCACTGGCTGCCCAGGCAGGCACAGGGACTCTGGAAAGGCAGGGCAGGGGCTGGGTACCCAAACCCCAGTGACCCTTCAGTGCAGTCCCACTGTACCACATCACATCCTCCCCCTCCCCACAGTATCACTCCTCAATGGCTGATTAAACTGTTATCTCTGTATCACATAAACAAAAGAAACAGCTTTATGTGGAGCAAGAAAACACCATTCTTTAGAAACACAACTTAAATGGAGCCCAGAGAACTTGATCTATTCCAACCCCAGAGCAGCAGCTGGCCAGTGGCTCTGGCTGCTGCAGGGCTCCCTCACTTCTCACTTCATTCACAGAACTGAAGTTGTTTCCACTCAATCATTATCACTCATGTTTTCTTTCAGGTTTGAAAACAAAGTCAAACTCTTCTCTGCTTTTAATTATTTTGTAATAAAGCTCCCTTAAAATAATTTTTAGTCTCTTGAGAATGGGACAAAATGTGAGCAGCCAAACTCACTCTGTACTGCCAGGAGAGGAACCAAACATTCCACTTAAGCTGGGTTTGGCTTTGATTTGTGTTTGGGGACTTCGGAGGTTTTTTAATAGTATTGTCCTAAAATGCCACCACCATTACAATCTCTGTCTCTCCTGAGATGGGCCTTCTTGATCAATCTCCCCCTCCCATCCACTGACCTGTCTGCTGTGGATAAATTCTGTATCTCCCTAAAACAGCTCATCTCGGGAGGAGAACGCAGGGCCCTGTGCTGTCAGAGACCCACACACATCCCTGCCAGAACCTTCCTGAAGGCCTCAGGAGTCCCAGCTGCTCCCAGCACGTGAAGTTTCTTAGGCTGCCTTTTTCTTTTCATTTCTTCTCAGTTGACACTTCTACTGAAACTCTGAAAACCCTCACACGTATTTCTGCACAGCTTTGGAAAGGCTTGTCCCAAGATGACTGACCCAAAAAGCCCCTTCTGCAAGACTAAAATTGAATCTAAAAAATAAATAGAAAATAAAAAACTGTGCAGCCCCTCCAGTGACCCAGACATGCACTGAGCCTTCAGAGCAGCCCGGCCTCCAACAAGTGCCAAGCGCAGCCCATGCAAGCACTGGGGATGGAAGTGCTGGGCTGATGGGATTTGTCAGAGCAGACCTGAAGGAAACACTAACAGGAATTCAGTTCCCACGTCACTTTTTTCCATTGCAATTACAGCTTTTATGACCACGGACAATTAACTCCTGACACTGCAGACACATCCTGTCTCGTGACAGGGCTTTGAGGAGGTATTT
Organism: Aleadryas rufinucha; assembly: GCA_013397815.1. NCBI lineage: Eukaryota > Metazoa > Chordata > Aves > Passeriformes > Aleadryas > Aleadryas rufinucha. The sequence continues at coordinate 571,272 of VZTH01000332.1, forward strand.
CGCTGAAGAGTACATATGTCACTACACAATTAGCTGCATTATTAATTCCCTAAATAATCACCTATCTGCTGGCAGTGACAGGAGGACACCCCTGCTGCACCAGTGACCTGATGTGAGATGAAGTCGTACACACCAGAGCATCTTCTGCACCACAGAAACCGTCACAGCTGTGACCCCCACAAGCAGCACGGGGAAGTTTGGGCCTTTGCAAAACAACTGACCTGAAGCCAGGAATTTATTCACGGCTTGGTGTGCTCTGCTCAGGTGTCAGTTACTGATTAACTGACTGCTGGGAGTTTTAGTATTTTTTTAAATGCCTGGACTGTTTTAGAACCAGTAACTCAGTTGGTTCTGGCCCTTCCTCCAGCAATCTAGAGAATACCAAAACAGATCATATAAAATAGAGTATTTGTGGAAACTGACATTTTAATTAAGGATCCAAGAGCTGAAGCTATCCCTTCCAGCCCTGAAGAAAACAACCCCTATCAATCCAGAAAAACAATTAAGGTATTTAAATTTTATCTTAGTCCTTGAACTGCAAAACTGAAATTGTGCTGTAAGTGGTGACTACCCTGAGAATCCCCAGGCAACAATTTGGTTTCAACATCAAATTTCTTCCTGCAAATCCCCTGAAAGGTTCAATCTAATAGAAACGATTCTAAAGTGTGTGAAAACCACTAAAAGCTTTGCATAAATTATTTGCATTATCAAAGGAAATGGGCTGGAGTTTAAAATCACACCCCAGCGATACCAGCATTTGTCCATTGCGTAGGACACCAGTTCCCATTGCCTTTGCTTCCTGAGATTCCCACTGCAGCCCCTCTCAGCTTTTGGATGTTTCAGCCACCAGCTTACAGGTTATTCTGGGTGAGGGGTGCACCCAGCATTGCTTCCTGAAACAGCATCCAACTGGCCACAAGGGATGTGTCAGGTGAAACTCAGCATGGTTCTTCTGAGCAGGGACCAGAAGGGTTTGCTTTGAACAGCCACTGAACCCAACAGCTGAACCACCTCTGGGGCAAGAGTCAAACCAAGGTCTGCATGTCCACCTAACTCACACTTCAACTGATCACCCACAGCAAGTTCCTGCTCTGCCCATGACACTGCTCCCGCAGTCCAACTTCTGCACTCCCTGCTTCAGAGTTCACCCCCTCACGGCAGCTGTGTGCTGCTGCTGCTGCAGGACAGCCCTGGCTGAGGGGTGTGAGGAGGGCACGGTCCCAGGACAGCCCCTGGCTGAGGGGTGTGAGAAGGGCATGGTCCCAGGACAGCCCTGGCTGAGGGGTGTGAGGAGGGCACAGCCTCAGGACAGCCCCTGGCTGAGGGGTGTGAGGAGGGCACGGTTCCAGGACAGCCCTGGCTGAGGGGTGTGAGGAGGGCACAGCCCCAGGACAGCCCTGGCTGAGGGGTGTGAGGAGGGCACGGTCCCAGGACAGCCCCCACAGCTGAGGGGTGTGAGAAGGGCATGGTCCCAGGACAGCCCCCACAGCTGAGGGGTGCACAGTCCCTCTCCCTGCACCTTCCCGGCTGCGGCACCACCCAGGGCACAGAAAGGGGCTCGGGGCACTGCCAGCTAATGAGCTCATTAACACAAAAAAATACAAGAGGATGTGAGGTGCTTGGCTGGCTAAACTAAAAACTGCAGTGAAAACTTTCAAAGCTAAGAGTGGAGAAAATGTATAAAATCCCATCTTTGGGGAGGTGGAATTTCACCACTGCCCTGCTGGATGTCGGACAGCCCTTTTGGTGAGGAAATTTTCCTCAATATCCAACCTAAACCTCCCCTTGTGCAACTTGAGGCTGCCATCGCCTCATGTTCCATCACTTATTATTTGACTTTCATGAACTACTTTCCCAACCAGCAAACCACTCATCACTTTTACATTACCAAATGCCTTACATCACACCCAGCTTGGATAAAAAGTAGTTTTAAGGTCCTGCAGACAACCAAAGTATCTGAAGAACAGAACTACCAAAGGATCAGCTGCTGCCTAAACGTGAGGCACTCACGGCAGGGAGTAGCTACAGGTTAGGTTTCAGTGAGTAGGAACTCATTTGAACTGAAGAGGAAAATAAAGTCAGGTGCCACAGAAATGCAAATTTCCTGGACTTCTGACCCACGTGGGTCCAAGCCCCAGCCCCTGACCCCAGCAGGGCTTACCAGTGTTGTAGGCAGTGGGCATGGCCGAATACACGAGTCCCTGCGGGGGCAGGCTCGGAGTCGTCACCGACACCACAGGGGTGGCCAGGGGCTGCGTGGACTGAGAACTGCTTATCCTTTGGGTATTCTGCAAGGGATGGAAATAACAAACCTTGTGAGACCAGAGAGAACAATGGGAAATGCAGTGCTAGGGTAACAGGGCATTGCATTCAAATGTGCTGCTTTGCTGTGTCTTTGCGTTAGGAACACATCCTTTTTGTCAGGACTGGTTTTCTAAACAAGCCAAAATATTTCAAGACAACCAAAACGATCGTGGCAAACTGAAATGAAAAATTAATTGAAGGCTCACTGGGCCACTTCCCAAGCATGCAGATTTCAACTGGGTTAGAGTTGTAAGACACACAAAAATAAATGCAATTTCTTATGGATACACATAACAATTCTCAGAAGTTCTTAAGTGATTTTAAGAGTTCGTAGTCTTATTTTTAAAGAGGTTTTAGTGCAGATGGTGAGGTGCAGTTCCACCAGAAGAGATTCTCCCACTTCACAGTTGTTTATCCAATTTTCCAAATTTCAGCTGCCAGTTTTGACACTCTGCTGACTACACCTGTCCTGAAAGGAACACAGAGATCTTCTAAATTTGTGTTGATAAGACTTCAGTGATAAAATAATCTTGCTGTTCCCATGGTTCCTGAGAAACTGAGAGAGTACTTGTTATAATGCAGATATGTTTCCAAGCAAATGACACTGGAGTTCACAAAGAGCAACTGTGCCTTTCTGACAGGGAAAAGAGCTAAACTAGATTGTCTCAGATAATCTAACTGTGGGCACAATTGGGCTTTTTAATAACAGTCTTTCTTTCCCATGAACTGGAATGAACATCTGCACAAACATATCACCCAAAATAAGCTCTAACCAAATTTGCTGGTTAGAAAATTAATTAAACACTGTGGTGAACAGCAGCAGACAGCAAAGCTGCTGCCATAGAACATTCTGCTCTCCATGGTGGCAACTGTAAACCTTCCTTCAAAATACGAGGTTCAACACCATTTGGCCAGATACTGTCAAGAACAGAAAATGCTAGGTTTTTTAGTTTTCAACAACAGATATTTACTTTTATCTGCAGCATTCTTAGAAATAGAAGCAGTCTCTACACACTGTATTTCAACAAGGAGCTGGGTTTCAATCTGCTGGAAATATGTTTTTTAAAGAGAACCTCTCTCTATCTCTGAAAAAATATTTGCTACAAAAGGAGCAGTTTCTATCTCTTGGGTAGGGATCCATTTCATAGCTTTACAAGACTGAAGTTACTACTCCTTTCCCTTATTTCAGACACAGGTATTTCAGGACATGCACCACTTAACTTTTTTCTTCACTCTAATCTTGAGAGAATGAGCAGCATTAAAAATGCATCATTCCCTTAAAAATATCAGAATGAGCAGGTACAGAAATGGGGCTGTATTCAATTTTAAGCTTAAATTTATGAAGATGAATTGAGGGTTATCAATCTTGTATCTTTCCCATTTAAAGAAAGAAATATATATCACAGCTTCCATATTAAAATTAGCCACAGCTTTCACTTGCTGCCAGCTTCTGATCTTTCTTGTGTCTGGCTGCTCCTACAATTCCCACCTTTGGGCTTCCCAAGGATTTGGGGGCTCTTTGGCATTTGTTGCCAAACACACACATTGGCAGAGGGCAGTGCCCTCTCGGCTTCAGAGCTCCCAGGTTTCAAAGCTCCAAGTCCCAGAGAAAAGTCCCTCTGATTTGCTGTAATTGATCCCTTTAAATCACTTACGTACTTCTGAAAATCTCCCCTAGACCAAGTTTATCTGGCATAAAGAGATGTTATTAGAGCAGATTTTTGTGTCTGTCAGGAATTGACCTTTCTCCAGAGCTTTCTTGGATGGCTGCCTATAAAGTTGGGATTACTGCATAATGGAAAAGTAAAGAGGAATATACTGGGAAACAATCCAGACCAAAGGATTTCCTCATGGGATTTTTTTTTTCTCTTTAGTGGCTAACAAAGGTGGTTTTCTGATGTAAATTCTTTCTGAATATAATTCCTGGAACACTCAGCCACACAAAGACACTAAGCAATATTTAGATGTGTCCAATATTAATTGTCCTTGGAGATTCATGACAAATTTCAGGATTTCTTTTTTTTAAATCTTTTTAGCTGGTGCAAATGTACCAGGAAGAGTTCAGTATCTCAATTTCATGCTATGCTACTGTTGGTAGCTGCTTTTCATATTCAGTGCTCAGCTCCAACCACACAGAGTGAGTGTTCACAGATGGGATTTGGAAATGCTTCCCAACACTGGAATCAGCACCAGCCAGAATCCTGCAGGTGTAGCTCGTGTTTCTTTGCCATGTTTGAGGCAGACACTGCACCTTTCCTTTGTGTGAGTGCTGCTCCTGTCAGAGCTGGTCCCGGTTTTTGGCGCCACTAGATGGCCCACGCCGCACACGGGATCCTTGTGCGGCTCCATCCGCCCATCCCACACGGAGCAGGGCACGGGGCAGGGGGAATCCCTCACTCCAAGGGCTTTGGCTTTAATTCCAATTGCAATGATATTTATTAAGTGTTTTTACACTGAGCTTTCGTTCTTGCACTGAAAACCAGACACTCCCCTGAAGGTGAGAGGAAAGTGGGAGAGCTCTAACTGCTCAATAAGCAAGACATCCCAATAATGCTTAAAAACTTCAATATTGACTTTCAAAAACCATTTTCCCTTACTTTGCAAATCTATTTCTCATGTTTAAGATAAAAATCAACCAGCAGCATGCATTCATCAAGAAATGTATCTAATTCACTACATTTTCCATGCTTTCATGCAATTAGAGCCTCATATTAGCAACAGGTCCATGTTCAACAACAAATCAAGGTCTGCAATAGGTGGATTTGTTTCTCTGTGAATCTGACACAGCATCTTCTGCCTGGTTTGTGCCACAGCAGCCAAACAGTTTGCAATTCGCTCTAAAAATAAGTTACGAATTATTTTGGCCTTACGTTAATTTTCCAGACAGAATGCCAAATGTTAAAACCTTTGGGGGAAAAAAAATTGAAAACACACAAATCCCAAGAGTTTCCTTTTAAAAGCGGAATATCTTTCCACTGGAAAAAAAGGTAGAATTATTCATTTGCAATTCTCTGTTCCTTTTGGTAAATAGGGAACACCCCTGTGGTTTGATAATCTCACGCAGGATGAAATAATTCTAACCTCCAAAAAGGTGACCTCACCAGCAATGATGTCATCTCCTTGAAAGGAAGAGAAGTAACACAGGGCTGGTGTTACAATCTGAAGAACTTCACAAGTGAAGCCCCTTTCTAAAAACAATCCAATAGTTCAGGGGACGGGAAGTGATTATTTGTATTTCATATAGAAGGCAGTACAAATCCTATACACATGGACAGTTACTTTGCAAGGCTCTTTTCCAATGTTCCCTCCAAGAAAAACAGAAACATTTTCAGGAAAAAAAGGTAGAAGTTTACAAATGGCAAGCACTGACTTTGGATGTGTTTTCAACTTGAATTGGTCAGGTTTTGAGTTTGATAAAACAAATGTATTTTTGTCTGCTACCAAGGGAACACTGGAATTATTTAAAATATGTAATGAAACTACAGTTAAAAAGCTGTAGTGAAAGACATTTCCAGCATCTTGCTGTCTCTCAGCAAACAGCAGCCCAAACTCACCAACTCCAATTCATCCTCCTCCGACTGTACTCAGCAAACAAGAGGGATAACACAGTTACTAAAAATAGCATTGCTTTCAAATGAAAGAAAAAGTCATGTTTGTGCTTCAGGATTTTGATTCATTTTAATTAATAATGTGGATTTGCCACCTGATTCTGTAGATAATACTGCTAGAAATGTAATACTTCATGAAATTCATGTCACATAAAACCTGCTGTACAGAACACTGGCTTTGGGGAAATTGGTGCAGCAAGAGCTTGGTGACCCCAAGGACACAGCTGCACACGTGGATGTGCAACACAGCAGCCTCTGGCTGCACTGATCCAATAAACCAGCTCAGCAACAAAATACTTTTCACATACAACCATCATTCCCTGCCAGCATCTACTCTGAAATCTCCTAACTCCCTCAAAAACACAGACAAGCTCAAAGCTGAATATGATGTTCTTCACAACACAACAGTAAATAGGTGCTGGCTAACATCAGAACTGCATTACTGTTTCTATTTCTATTAGAAGTGCAATTTTCACTGTAATAATCAGCCAGTATGCTTCCTATCTCTCCTACATTTCAGTATTCCTAGAAAAACCTTTTTTTTAAAGAATCATTACTCTGAGGCTAATTACAGCTTTTGTTACTTGGATTAATTCAGTATTATTCATCATGAGTACCAGAAACAAATGTAAGCACTTGTGGTAGCTTAAAAACAAATAGGAATTATACAGAGAGTACTTGTGTTGTTTATATCCTGCTCCTCCTGGTTATGGCCCATTCTTCCATGCACAGAAAACATCCACAGAGACACTGAAAATTTCTACATGGCAGCAAAAGACTAAGACCAAAGGATTTGGCCAAGTAAATTAAAGGAAAAACAGAGCAACGCTTCCTGCAAGACCTGTTCTGGGCTCGAGGCCGTGGCTGCCTCATGGCTGACACGAAACCCGTGTGTTATTCCCAGCCTGGGTGGACAAACATTGCTGCCCAGATGCCAAAGTGCAGAGCAGCACTGCACAGCACCTCGGTGCTCTTTGATCGCCCTGCTGAAGACACGAGAGCCCTGCAGGACAACCAAGGTCACGTTCCACGGTGCCACATCAAACCAGTGCTGCTCTCAGCCCTTCCTCACCACAGAAGCTGCACTTCACATCCCACAGCCATTACGACCCAGGAAAAACAGGCACAAAATGTGCTTTAGGGCACATTAATAGAGTTCACATCACCAATAAGATCAGCCGTTCCTCCACAGAATAATGGATAACTCTTTTTAAAACCCACATCCTCCAAACCACCGGAGTTCTCGGTACCAAGTCAGAGGGATGTCAGATCAAAATACCAAAGTCCCCGGCCCTGTCTCTAGGATTGTGCTCTCACCACGTTTAGGTCGGGCTGCTATTTAACACCTGTAAAAATTCCTTACAAACTGAACTTCTCCCAGGGTCACAATTCGTACTTTTGATTTTCATCAGTGGCATTTCAGAATACAAACACCCCTCTATTCCTACACCCTGTGATAAGCAGGTGAGACAGTTTCTCCCTGTGCATGTGGGCAGAACACCCATTTTCACACAGCCAGACCCAGAATAAATGTTTTAACTCACCAGTGGTGGCATCATGCCCTTGCTGGAGGGTGGGATGACGACACGGAGGTCGGGTTTGCGGTTGTTCATGCCAAGATTTCCTCCCCCCGGTGGAGGTGGGGACTTTGTAGGCATGACTTTGCCTAGGCCATTCCCACCACCACTAGTACCAAGGAGACTTGGTGAAGCTCGGGAATTCACAAACCCATTCCCTGAAAAAGGAAAAACAAATGGACCGTAAGATGGAGGAGAAGGACAATACAAAATTTTGGTGCTCACGTACCAGTTATGAAATATTTATTTTGTAAAACTTCCGATAACAAACTTCCCACAAGGGGCTGTGTATCGAACAATCGAACGAACACAAACCACTCTCACCAGAGGATCAATATGTAAAGGGAATATCACTTCAAGGGCACGCTGTGGCAGCTTAAACGCTGAGAAGAGCAAATTGCCAAAGAACTATTTCTAATAACATCCGTTGTGTTTATTTTGCCCTTTGAAGCTCCTCTAGGCTGAGGCTGCAGAAAAGTGAGGGTTTTGCACAACCCCACTTGGTCCCCACCCCCACAGAGCATGGACTACACTGAATTGGTGCCTGTGAGAATAAAGGATCAGCTCTTAAAGTCTCTGTTTCTAAAACGTACTCTTCATATACATCGAAGATCTGCAGGACTCATTTCAGCATCAATATTTACTGTCTGATTATTATATTTAGCAACAACTGGGGAAAAAATCCTTTCCCCTCAAATTCACTCCAGATACACACATTGCTTATGCCCATAGGTTTATTTACAAAATCTTTCTCTACCTGGTACTCATTTTAAGTGGAATTAGACAAGCCAAAGCCTACAGGTCCAGGATTCAGCACTGAACTCTCCAAAAGCTGAATAGCTCAAGGTAGAGGCCTCAGCTTACACTCAGAACTGATCAGAAAACAGTACCAAGGCAGCAAATCAGTGAAGTGCCCAGTATTCTATTTTTCCATCCTGACAGAAGCACCAATCATGTTAACCAAAATATATTTCTCAGAAAAAATGTTAAAGCCACATTCCAATCACAGAATCATATTTATAGCAACAATTCCCAAAACACACAAACCTTATTCAGCTGCAAACAGAAGAAAAGTTGTTAAGGAGAATTTTGCAACAGGCAACCCCATAGTTCACCCTACAGAACCTGTGTGTGTATAAATAAACACAATTCATAGTAAGATTCTGTTTGCACTAACACTGCAGGTCTGAAAGCAGCTTTTATAGGCACAATCAGGGAAAAGTCTACGAGACAAAGTTCACTGTGTGGGAAATTCTCTCCTAATCGCCCGTAGCGCCACGCTGGCATGAATTTTGCATTATTATTCTAATTTGAATAGGCCCCTATGCCCAATCCAATTTTATTGCATTAAATACATATTAATCTAAAAGCAATTAAAATAAGAAAGTTGTCAGTGTCACATTCTACCTTCTTTAGCAACACTTTTAATGCCTTTAAAAGCACAGCAAGAAGGAGGAACAGCAACATGTATGAGCAAGGGCACAGAACTTCATGAAGGTGCCTGGTACTACCAAGGTACTCAGCCAGCACACACTGAGAACCTCGACGGGAACTAACCAGGATGCTGGTGAGGAAGCCTCCTCTGGATTTACTCCCTATGTGGATTTCCCACTGTGCCAAAAGCCTGACCATACATGGATGATCTGATATGTCCCTTGAGTTTTCCAGGGTTAACAGAGCAAGGAGGAGTTATTCTAATTTAGTATTTTCCTGAAGCATTTGTTTAGGAGGTATGGGAATATGACTTTTAACTCCAAAGCCATGGGGGAAAGAAGGAACACAGCAGAAAATAAAGTTTTTAATGTCAGCATTCTTCTTTCTGTATTAAAAACCACAGCAAAAACTCATTTTGTGATTAGAGGATCTACGTTCCTCAGCAGAAAAGAGCAGAATTTATTCGGATGCTTCTAGGTTAGTGATAAAATTTAGGTGGAATGGTCGAAAAGTTGGGCTGGAGCTGAGAATACACACTACAGCTAAATATACTCTTGACTGGTAGGAGAAAACTCTCCACAGCTGGGTCACATGGAAAAACCAACAAGCCAAAAGGAGAAATTAAGTTCTGTGCTACTCTTAAGGTTCCTGAAATGGAGACAGTTTTCGCAGAATCATGATTTTGTTAACACAATTCTGCATCAATTCCTATCCATTAGAAATGAGTGCAGCGTGAGGTACAGCCAGCCTGCAGAGCATCAGATTGCCAGAGACACCCTACACAATGGACAGGGTAAAAACTAAATGGATTTGGAAAGATGCTAGGGAGGAAAAATATTAGAAAACGACATAATTTTCACCAAATTATATCTGAAACTTTGTTATGGAACCTCCCATTTTCAGCAAAAATGCCAGAACATTTAAAGAACTTACTGTTAGAATGGAAGTAAAGTCTGGGCTTTAATGCAATAATAAATGGCATTTTATTACTCACTAGGGCTGTCAGTGTTACCTTTCCATGGCAGGGCTCTGGAGTTCTGAGCAGAGCTGAAGCTGCACAACAATCCCACTCTGTACAAACAATGGGGTTCTGTACAGCACTTTGGGCCATCCTATGATACCATTTCCTGTCCTCTGGTTCAAGTATTTCAGTAGCCTGTGTGTTAAATCTGGACAGTGTCTTTCTTCCACACCCAATCCAGTCATTTCCTGAGCCCTTATTCCAGGGCTCTGCCAGTCCTTCAGAAACATTTCATGCTTTCAGTGGTGCTGTCAAAAACAACAAACTCCCTGCCACTGCCTGCTCTGCGCAGCATCAGGCGGCAGCAGGGCAGAGTCAAAGCATTTCTTCTGACAAAAGGCTGAGCACTTGTTAAAAGGAGTGTTTAGAATATATTAAAAATGAGAGAAACAACAACAAAAAATATCTTAAGTGTGCAAGACTCTGGGTATGAATCCAATAGCAGCCCTTTGTGATAAAGAGCTGCACTGAACACTGAGCAAACACTGGAGTGTCTGTATCGATCATCTGAAGGATCATATGCTGGGGCTGCAATAAGAGTGCAGAATATTCATTTTTAGTATGAAACTTCAAGCCTTTTTCCTTTTATTAATCTAATAAGAAAATCAAATTACCACTTACGAGTGAAAGGATAACTAAATGTGTGGTATTTCTTAGAGCAAGGTCAGGAGCCAGAAAAAGATAATGAGTACAGGATGATGCAACTACACGGCCCTTTGCCAAACCGAGGCCTTAATAACCCCATAAATTCTACTTACTATTTCACACAATACAGAAATTGTTTCTACCCTACCCACTACAGATCTTCCCCAAAGACAATACTTTATGTTTAAAAATGTTTTCAAACTGAAAATGGAAACAGAATATAAAATCCTACATATGTGTAAAAATACAACAGTTTTTAGTCCCAAAGGAAGAGTTTTATTTAACTCTAATTCCTTAAAACAGACTTGAAAGCATATTCAAAACAGTCCTTTGGAAAACAGACACCAGTGCAAATATAAGCTCTCAATTATATGAATCATAATTTAATTAGATTTGATGATAACAAACCCTGCCAAGGTACATTAGACTACTTCTCGTTTAGTCAGAAAGTGTTTACTTTTGAAGCAACTTCTTTTCTGAAGTGAAATGTTACAACCCACCCATGATACCAACTGGATATTCTGCCTTCAGAGACATAATACAGCTTAATCTCATTTACTGTCCTGCTGCCCAAGACACAGCGTTCAATTACATGAGCCAGACTCATATTTCACTATATAAATCACATCAGCTGAAACAATGAACACACGTGGCTGGAAAGTACTCCATGTACTTATTACTACTCAAGGAATAAATTATAGGCATCAATGCCATTAATTTTTTTTTTTTTTTTAGTGGTTCACTTTGGAGAACTGAACCACCAGAATATAAATATCACTGAAATAACTGAACAGTTATATAGAGTTTTGGAATAATTGTGGGCAAGCAGCTAAGCCATGTAAGATTAACCAAAAATCAGGATTGTAGTAAATAAATGTTTATGCCTCAAGTGACATCATAAAACCCAACGGATGTCACACAATTAGAAGTAAACTGAAAATTGTGTTTGCAACAAGCCATTGATTCATGAGGTATCAGAAGGCCAGATAAAATCCACTGAAGGAAAACATTTACATGAAGAACCATGGGCAAGGGGACATATTGCAAGTAAGCCCAACAATAGCATTTCTGTGTGCATTAGTTGCTCAGTTTGTTTACTCTGGGGTTTAGTATGACAGATTCAAGTGGAAATTAAAAACAGCATATGCCATTCCTACCCTTTTCAGCTTTGCACAGCAATCACTGCTGATGCTATCACCATTTCAAAAAGCTCAAGTTCCATATTAGCTTTGGAAAACAATTTACTGTAATATCTCAAGGAATCTGAAATAAATGTATTTTTACTGATCTTTACAAATCAACATGTCAGATAACACCATAATTAGAATTAAAATATACCTTTGATGTAATATAAGGTCTTGAAACATGTCTACCATGTAAGATTTATGCTTCTAAGGCAGTACTTTAGATATTAAAGGCAGCAAAAAAGAAACACACATGACTAAATGTCAAGGGAATGCTTAGTCATGTTACAGAACTTAAAAAAAAGGTTATTTCCCAGGTTGTTGGAAATTTTCTTTTGCCTACAGCTACATAAAAGGAGAAAGAATTTTCAAGGATATTTAGAATTTAAAGGGGTGGTTATTATTCAAAATGCAATAGCAAACCTAAATAAAGGCACATTGCTCTTGTATCTGAGTGGAACATCGGCAACAGCAGCTGGATGTCTTTTAGGTCTTTTGTCAATTAACAGATTACAGTTAATTACATCAGTTTACTTCCTAAACTTGCTGATTTCTGTGTGTCTATACAAAGCCAATATAAAGAATGGCAAAGAAAGGAGGAGAGAAACGGTATGTTTAGAACAACTGGAGATGTGGCAGTGCATCCTGGGCAAGGGGACATTATATAAATGTTGAGACTTTAACCCAGCTGGGAGACTAATAATTTGTTCTCTGCATGGCACATTCTAACCAGAACTGTCATGTACCTCTCAGTAAATCAAAAATTATGGTAAGATAACAAACACACATAGCAAGATATGAAATTTCAACTAAAACCTAATGGTAGTTCAGGGGCTGAAATGACCTCATGTCATGCAGATGGGTGGTTTCCAAGGAGAAAGAGCTACAGCTAAAAAAAAAATCCAATACTTTCCCTCTTCGACCAGCATGTTTTTTATGCTGATTTCAGCCAGTCATTTCTTGGGAGCTGATTTAATCAGAGAGCGATGGATGGATCAGCCTTTGTTATGTGCTGACAACGTCCAGCAAAGGAAAAGGGTTCAGCTCACACCCTGCGAAACAGCTGCTCTGCAGTCCACTCCCTGAACTCCTTCTCCTTCAGGAGAGCCTGGAAGCTGTAGGAGTCAATAGGCTGGTCTCGTGTTCCTCAGGGATCCTTCAGCCCCTTCCCTGTTGTATTGACCTGTGTCCTCTCCAAGATCAGAGCAAGGCAAGCCATGATGCCTTTGTGCGCTGCATTTAGCAGCAGGTGAGCAAACATTCCGAAGTCACACCCCTTTCCATAGAGCTGGGAAGTGAGGAGCTCTGACTACTGAAACACTCCCTGGGACAGATCCTACCTGTCACACTGAAGAGGAAGCACAGACCAGAAATACCACCAGGAGAGCACAGCCTTAAGCAGGAACATGCTCAGTGTTTATTTACAGCTGCTTTCCTAAGGTGGTCCTCTCCCACAGGGCCAAGCCTTGTAGCTGATGCAGGTGAAACAGGCTGGCAAGGGGACATTATATAAATGTCACAGTCGGGTAGAGGCAGAAGAAATCTGCGTTCTTAAGGAAGAGGTTGATAGCATCAATGCAGAACATTGGCCTGAAACTGCAAGAGGTGTTTTTTCAGGAGTTATTTGGATACTCCTCACTGGGGTGTCTCTCATTTCACAAACCAAACACGACCAGAACGGTGTGCACAGAGAGTGTTTCTGTTATTAAAGCCTCTAGTGCACTCTGCAACTGCAGCGTATTCAGACTTGTGCAAGACCCAGCTCGAAGATTCTTTTATCCTCAGACACACACAAAAAGCTCCCCCCATCAGCCAAGCCCTCAAGACAAAGGGAACCATTTACAGGCGTGGCTTTTCACAGTCCTGTCTTGATCCCTTTCTGGCAACTCCAAGCAGTTTACAGGTGTGTGCAAGCTGTCAGTGGCACCTCTGCAAAATCCCTCCTCGGGCCAGGATAAAAGACCACACATGATCCAGCAGCTCACAAGACACAGCTTTTTGAGCAGGTATATCCTTCAGTTCAACTCCAAAGAAAATAAGTATTCCTGAGGTTACTTCACATTCTCAGAACCTGAAGATTAGTGAGGACATTAGAGAAGATACAGCTCTAGAACAAGGAGGAGAAATTCAGCACCCAAGCAGACCAGGTCTTTTTTATCCATTCTCTTGTAAGAGGAAAGACAATTTCTTTTTCTTTTTTCTTCTTTCCCAAAAGATTAACTGTGTCCATAATCTGCATTACTGACCAGAAGGGCTACTTCACTGATACAGGAATGTACAGACAGAAAATACTGTGTCTTTGTGAAATCATAAACAGCCTCCACTTCCAAAAGTTCCATAAGAACTGGGAAGAACTTAGGTCTCAGGGTTTATGGTTTTCATGCAGCCTTGGCAATGAAAACCAGATTCTTGGCATGGTTCTGGCTCAATGCCACATGTGAAAAGTGTGGAAGAAAAAGTAAAGACTGAGTAACTGTGGTGGTACTTCTGAGCTTTTCTGATTCTCAGGGTCCTCAAGGATGGGACAAGGTCACTGCAAGTGCATTTCACTGGCAACCTGGGGATGATTCATGGGATGAGACCAATCTGCTGGAGCACAGCAAAGCAGAACTCATGGCAAACTGGAATGTCATCCATCCATCCATCCACCGAAGAAACTCTCCCCTGTATCTGGGCATGTGAGGCTGTACTCTGCCTAAAGTGTTCCCCACATCCTGGTGACGTGAGACTCCTGGAGCACGTCTGATGCCCATCACAAATTAAACAGGGTTTAACACTGACCAGGAGCAACAGGATCATCCCAATGATCTAGCTCAGAAACATTTGATCTAATTAACAGAAAAAATAAATGAGCTCTAGAGCAAACTCTGTTATAATGCTGGACATTTTTCCCCTCTCAAAACTGGTATATTTGCCAAGTAAAAATTTGCAGCAAATGTTTTTTATGTGGTGGGTAGAATTTTAAAAATATTACAAAATGAAAATGCTTTTTCAGAGTTATGACAGCTGCATGTGAAGTAAGCTCTCAGTATTATAAAGTGATCACAAAATTTTCTGTTCTGGATATAAAAAACCACCTACCAATCTTTGCTACAACACGCAGATATTTTTACTCAAAGTTATTTTCCACAGAAAAACTGTTAAGTTGGCAGATTGACTGCTAAAGCAAATCATTTCCATTCCAATCAAGTTACACAGGACTTGAGAAAAAGACTCGTGTGAACTCAATATGAGCCATTTTATGCAACATCTTTGTTTGAACTGGGTCCCAAATAAGCAAGATAACCTTTACTTGCTTGTTACTAAGATATAAAGGCATATAAGTGTCTTTCAAGGAAATGAGAACAAAATCTCAGATGATCAAGAACCTCATAATACCAAAGAAGATGGGTTTCTCCATTATTTATTTATTTATTTATAAGGGAATATCTGGGAATATGGATATGCCAGAACTCTCTTTACCTCTGACATCACTCCTGTAAGTTGTGAGCTGCAAATTTGGCACATGACCTTTCACTACATCCATAGGAGAATTCTCCATTCCTGAAAAGTTTAAAAAACCCCCTGAAAGCTAAAAGAAGAAATAGATTTTTTAACAGTGAATTCTACAATAAATGCAGCAAGGAACTAAAACCATTATTGTCTGCAGACATAATTAACATGAGATACATTTCAGCAGCAGCTGTCAAGCTCAAGTTGACAGCAGATTTAGTCAATCTGGTTACGTATGATTTCTTGATTGTGGTTGTAACTGAGAAGGTTCCTGTGCACCTGTCAGTAGTTAAAAAGTTTTTATGCCATAACTTACAGCAAGTGGAGCTCTGACTACTCAGGGTACCCCTCAGATTTAGCATTCTGCTGTTAAACAGGTATTTGAGTTTCACTAGAGGTACTTAAAGATGTTCCCCTGTTCTTGTACAGTCACAACTCTCACTTGTATGACAAACCTTTCTAGAAGTGAGTGGGTACATGTATAACATCTTGGGTGTGATGTTCTGCAAAGTAAGAGATAAGTGATGCATTTTGACTTTTTACATAAACTATTAATAAATGCAAGGAGGAAAACATTTTACTGCATTAAATATGTTCCCCAAGCTGCTGTAACTGGGCACTTTGAGAGTCTGATACCCTATAGCAAGCACTGTAACCACTGTTTTACTTGCTTATTGAAGGAAGGAGTCTTAAATCTGAAGCTGCTGTTACTAAAGGCTGATTTTGGAAGAGGCCTGAAACAGCCTGATAATAAACTTATTTAGTCTGACTCAAAAAATTGTATGGAAATCAACATCTGACCTCTACAGTTTCTAAAAATAGTCATCTTTTTTCAACGAGGAAGTTTCCTCCATTTAAAATCTTGCTTACCTGATGGAAACCACTCTTTAATATTTCATATCTTTGCTGCACATAGCCAAGGAATGGATAAAGAGTGGAAAGTCAATCCTGTGCTTTCAGCCTTGGAGAACTGCAGCATTTTTTATTCATCAATTCAATTGCCTGACTTGATGTTCAAAGAACTTTTTCCCAGCTGCCACACTAAGTAGCCAGTGGGCAAACACTGAAAGGTCAACAGTTGCTTCTCTAATTCTATGCTATGAACACTTCCCAAGGGGAGTTAGGTGTGTTTGCAAAACTGACCTTCAGCCAGCACGACTTCCAATGGCACAGGAGGAACGTGACCGAAGTGGGTGAACTGTCATTTATTTTGTCTGTCTGTGGCATGACACATTTCAGTGGCTGCCTGCCCCTCTATCAGAGTGCTAAATTTTGTTTAGGGGAGACAAAATATTATTGAAATGAAGACGTGCTATCACATATTTTTACTGAAGACCAAAAAATACTGTGGATTTGAATTTTGGCAAGATCTCTAATTTGTTTCCAAAAGAAATTCTGATCATCATCCAAAATTAAGACAGACCCTAGCTATCAGTTTCCAAGATTTATTGCTTTCTTCATGTAACTGCTAGAAAATGATTAGTAAGATACACATGGCAATGCAAACAATACAGTCTGTATTTGCTTCATTCTGATTGGCATCACAACCAGCAGCAAACACCCAGGTCCTGCAAATACTAAAGCTGAGAACTGAGCTGAGTTGCCTTTAGTGCAATAGCTCAGATTTGGCAAACGTAAGGTGTTTTTAGAATGTTGTAATTACACCTGTAGAGAAACACAAAAGCAGGACCAGCATGCTACTACTGAAAACCACTAAAATAAAAAAGGCAAATAATACTGAAGTGGAAAGGGCACAGCAGTAAAAAGTTAAATGCCTGATAATAATTTATAAAACTTGACAATAACAGTGCAGCTAAAAAAATGATGACCTTTGTTCTTTCACAGCCACTTTTTCAGAAGAGTCAAAATAAAAAATTGCTTTTGAATAACTGAGAAACTGAAACCACAATACTGTTTTTTATAACAAAGACACGATACTGCGCTTACCCACTGGACTGGTACCAGCTCCGTTTGGCACTGACAGATCAGTTGTCCCCAGCATTCCACCTAATCAAAAGAAGGCAGAGCATTAAACTGACTCGCCCCATTACAGTACCGTGTAATTCTGTACGTCAGAACTTAAGCTGTGAAAATGCACTGAAACCACTGAGAACTCGTTACGTGGGAGGGTTTTTGTGGGTTCTGATAAGAAATGCCCAGGGGGTGTGGAAGGAGGGCACAGCAGCAGCGAGAGCTCACCTGCGTTGCCGGTGCTGGGCGGTCTCTGCGGGGCCCCGGGGGACACGTTGCGGTGCAGGGTGCTCTGGGGCGGGGACAGCATGGTCGTGTCCGTGAGCGAGGAGCTGGCGGCCAGGGATGGGGACACCAGGGAGCTCCCTGGGTTGCTGTAGGTTAAAGTGTTGGGATTGGACACTGGAACAGTCACCGACATGGAGAAGTTCTGGGCAGGCAAGCCGGGCTGCAGGAGAGAAGACGAGGAACAACAAGACAACACCATTAGCATTAACTGTGTTTGCAGAAACAGCACATTATAAAAATTCAGTTACATCAGTTTGTTGGATTTTATTAAAAGAAAGTTAATTCTGTTAGTTTTTAAACTCTATTAAGCACACAATTCTAAAACATCCATTTGTGGTAAAGCACGGTGTTAAATTCTTTTACATCACATAATTACAGTTCCAAAGAATTATGCAAACTTCTCAAATATGTAAAGTTCAAACAGAGAAAACGGCAAATATTCATATGAATTCACAAGATCATAAATACAACAAATGTAACCGTTAATTTGGATTACTACAAAGCTAAACACGTCTACCAATCAATCAATTGTTGTACCTTCAAAATGTAAGCATAAACATGCACGTTACAAACAGTTATCACACAAAAAAGAACAAGTTAGTAACAACATTCTCTAGTAATAACTCTGCCAAAATATTGCTACTAATCTCTAAGACTTTGTTTTTCAACAGACTAAAAAAATAAACATCTTTAGAAAGCCACAAAGTTCAATAATTTGAATTTAAACATTTTAACACACACCCCTGCTTGAATAACCACTCCATCTTTTTTGCAAATCTCATTTTTTAAATTCTAGTTTTTATGGCATTATTTAAAAGGCAACTGTTTTTCTGTAGTATATATGTTTGTTATTCAACAGCTATTGAATCAAAAGCTGAGCTGCCTGCCCATCTATGGTACTCATTTGGTCATGACTAACTTCTTTGGCCTTTGTCTCATTCCTATCCTTTGACAGTGATGAGTTTCTGAAACAAAAGGGACTATTTTCTTTCACAACTCTCCTAATTACTGGAAACAAAACCATGACAGGTACAATTTAAGGGTAAAAACCCAGCAGTATTTATTGACAGAATAGAGAGATGATAGTTGTGATTAAGAGGTCAAAGGCAGATGACCAACACACATGACCTAGTAAGTGTACTTAAAAAAATGCAATTTCATCATGTGTAGCTTAAAAATCACTTAGAATGATACTTCTGCATGAAAAGTTAGATAACACAAGAAATGTAACAATAACTATACTAATTAGAATAGCAGAATATATTCTCTACAAGAAACAAAATCTCTTACTAATGAGAGCCAATGACAATGTCCCTACTGAAGCATTCTAAGAATAATCATCAATTTTTGGCACAGATGGAAGGAAAAAAGTAATGAAGCAGAACAAGGTAATGCTAGCAAATCATTCACAGCATCAAACCAATGACAAGCCTTACTGGTGCTTGTTCTCAGGGGAAACTACTTGAAACTTCTCAGTATCTGCCAAAAGGGTGTTTTTACACAGCACGCTGTCAAGCAGCTCAAACTAAACTGGAAATACCTGAAGTATGCTGAACACAGTGCTAGGAGGTAACAGCTGGAACTTTTTTTCTGTAGGTTTCTCAATACAGAACCAGTAAGTGACAGCCTCCCCCCACACCTTACAATAAAGGCTCGCTCTCTGCCCATCTATGGTGCTCATTTGGTTACAACCGAATTCTTCACGCTTTGCCTCATTCCTATCTTTTGACAGCAATGAGTGCACGAGAACAAGAGAAACTGTGTTCTTATACAGCTCCAGAAGTACTGGAAACAGAAACATAATTGGTCAAATTTAAGTTACAAATACAGAGCTGTAGCGCTAAAAAATAACATTGCCTTTTTATTTACACGGATGTCCCCACAGACATTTAGGCTCTTCACCAAAAACCCATTTAGCTGTAACATACTGAGAGATGAGGCCTGAAGATGTCTCAACACAAAAGTGTTGGATACCAAAATCTTCAAAACAAAGCAAAACCCAAAAGACATTGGCTTTACTCAAGCATAAAGTGCTAACAGAAGTGATGCTGGGTGTCATGACTGTCAGTTTGCTATTCAGTCCCCAGAGATCTCTTATGCTCTGAACGATGAAATGATTTTCAATAACAGCAAGTCATCTGGAGACACTACTCAAGTGCCCCAGGGTCTGTGCAGATTAACCCACCCAGTCCATCTCCTTTAATTGCTACAAGATTTGCCACCTTAAAATATTCAAAGGCTGTGGCAGAGCCCTGTATTAGTTTTCTTAGAAAACACTTAGTAATACTCAACACTAACGGGGCTTTGTAGGTGGGAATTAAATGTCATCATGAACACCTCCACAAAAAACATGCAACATTTCCACTCCTTTTATCTCCAAACTGAAGTTCTGGAGCCAAGTGACTTATGGCTACACACTGGATTGGCACTTGGGAGAAAATTTTCAAATATCTTTCAGAGTCCAAGGAAGTATCTGTTAGAATTCCAGCAGGAGCAACCAGCAATCTTTTGAGGCTCTTACTGTGCAGCAGTCTTGATTTTAAATTTATAAATAATTTTCTACATCCAGATTCCAGCAAAATAAATTCTACTGGTTAGATGACAAAATTAATCTGATTCTATTTGCCTGCTTGTCACATACTGTAAAGTCTTGATCAACAGACAGATGAAGACCTACAAGATGTAAATAAATGATCCTACATCCCACAACAAAAATCTATCTTGGTAAATATATTTTAGGTAGGATTAGGTAATGCAGTGGGCTCCTGAAATTTTGAAATGTTATCTTGTGTTCCAAAGGTAGGAAAAACCGTGAGTGCAAAACCAAAGTTAGAGATGACTCTTCTTATTCTTTATGATAAAATGTATTTTAACAAGACCAGCTATCAGAATCTCATTTTTCCTCAGAAATCTTTTTCCCTTCTCAAGCCATTCCATCCTCTTGTCTTTGAAGTGGTTTTCAGTGGTAAGCAAACACCATGAAAATTCTCATGCATGTAAGAGAAGCACAAACCATACTTTAGTACTCACTGCGATTTTATGATTCCGCATCATATTATCAAACTCTTCATTAATTTTTTTATATTTTTCTTCTGTATGTGGCGTGAGCACATATGAAGTGTCAGGGTCCGGGCTGTCGCACCCTCTGTGTTCCTTCTTGTTCAGAGCCTAAATAATGAAGTTAATAAAAAGGATCAACAAATAAAAAGTAGAGATAAAATAAAAGTACTTACAGGGCCTCGCTTGAAAATAAAATCACTATCTTCATTTAGTTTGCTGAATCTGTCCTCCGATAGTGGACTGTGCTCAAAGTAATCGTCAGCATCAGGGCTCTCACAACCATTAAGGCCTTTCTTTCTTAAGGTCTGAAATACAATTGGAAAATTCACATACAAATCATACTAACTTGCCAAGAAGTTTTGTACACTACTGAATCATTCAGAGCCCCTGAAACTACATCAAACTTTCACAGACAAAACTCACTGTGCAACAGACAGGATAAGTCTTTCAAGACAGTGGCAAAGTACACAAAGAGAAAAGGTTCATCCAGGTGCCATCTCACAGGTAACTTTCCCTACAACCACTTCATCTCCCCAGCATTCCATGCAAAATCATTTTTAGACATTGGCTGATGGAGTGAAGCTGCCTGACAAGGAACACTCAAGCCTGTGGCAAAGGAGTGCATGTATTAACCAGGAATTAAAAGCCAGTTTACTGGATCACTAATGAATTCATTTTAGCATCCCAATTTTAATATTCACATTTTAAAAAGCATACAGTTATATTCTGACAAACAGTGGCTACAATTTTTGATCCAATTAAACAACTGCAGGATATTAATATATGTAACACTTGGTCTCAGTAGTTGATAAAGGCAGGATCTTCCTGCACTTCTGTCATCCTGCACAATAACAAAAAAGAAATTACATAATCCCTCTCTAAAATGACTTAGTTTGCTAAATATAAGCTTTTTCAGAGTCCTTTAGACTAACTTCATGGAGCTACTTCCTGTTTTCTGATGGAGAGCTCACATCAACATCCCCTGGGAAAAAAAAGCAAGCTTGTCTAAAACCCAGGCACTAAAGAAAGGATGTGAAACTACAGGTCTTGTGACCAAATTACAAGATATATTTGTATTTCTTGTTTTTCTTTTTCACCCTATTACATAATCAGAAATTTTTCTTTGCAAGTTCTAATTTATAACAAAACAATATTTAAAACATTACCTGTGGAAAAAATCTTTAATGTTTTAAAAAAAAAATTTCAAAAGGAAAGCAAATTTTAAACAGATAAATGTTATCCATACATAAAGCAGCAGTAAGACTACACAGGCATGAGGTAGTTGTGCACTTCCTTTTTGTCAGAAATTATCTATATTCCATGAATTTTACATTAAAACTCCTAAAGATCAGAAATCTGCAAGCTGACGTTTCCAGCACCATAAAAAACCTCCATGTTTTCCTGTAGAAAAAATTTCCATAATGCACTGAAATTCTGACTTATAAAACAAAATATTTTAGCTCATAGTATTCGCCAGCATTTTTTTTTACTGTCAACTGATTTTTAGTACAATAAAAAGTACACACAACTTCCTCACTAGGCATATATATGCAAAACCCTGCTTGTTTCTACTGCAGTTTTAAAGCAGGAATTGAAAATCCAATTCGCCGCCTGCAATTCTTTAATATCACAGTTCACCATAAGCTGCAATTCCTTCTCAAGTTTCCTGGCTTGCTCCATGGATCCCACACAGTATCTGGAACTCCCACAAAAATGTAATCACTAAATCAGCATATGGGGAAAACAGGTGTAGGCTCCTCCAGCACCTGTCACAGCTCCGATCCCGCTCCTCCAACCAATCAGCTGGACACGTATATGGACTTGGCCATACAAGGGCCGGCCACTCGGCCTCTCAAGGTCGGAGCCTGTTATCCCTCTCCCAGCCCTTCCTAACAAGTCAGCCTGCCAGCCTGCTACACTTTGATATCAGCAGGGAAAATGTTAACACTGTATAATCTGGATTACACTTAACCCCTGCAGCCCACAGAGCTCTGGAAATACAACCCAAACGTCTTTACGCGGCGCTCAGCGTCAGCGCGCAGTGCCCGGGACACGATTACAGAGCTGCACTGAGGCTCTGCAAAGAAAGGCCTTGCAAGACACGCACACACAGAGCCCAGCTCCTGTGATAAACACGCTGAAGCAATTGATCTTGCAGCAAAGGAGTTTCAGTAGAGCTCCTTTCAGTAGTCTAAAGCGATCCAGCGAAAGCTTTTAAGTGTAATGCTGCCAGTTCATCCCCCCGGAACAGTCTGAAAATTATCCTCCAGTTTAAACAAAAAGGAAGAGATTTAAACATAAAAATGCCTCCTTCCTCTCGGTGACTGCGTGTCGTTTTTGCTAACAATGGGGTTAACTCTGCTTTGACTCATGAGGAAGGAAAATGCCTCAGTATCTCCCGTTTCAGGCTCTGGAAACCGTCACTCCAGATGGGGTTCCTGTCATTGTGGAGGGATTTAAGCCACGGTTCCCTGTCACAGATAATAAAGTTGGGTCCGACAGCCAGAGCTCTGCCTCCTTATCACCAAAACACCAAGTGCCACTTTGAGGACCTGACCATAAAAAGCCTGCGAACTTTTATCAGTGCCCAGTAACACAATAGTAAAACATTCCTGCTCCATGGCCGGGGCTGCCCACGGAATGCTGCGAGCTGTTCACACGGGCAGGCGAAGCCGACGCGAGCCAGCCCCGCCAGACACCGACAGAGGCCCCTGCTCCAGGGAAAACAAGGAGGGACACGGCTACCGGGAATCTGGGAATCGCTCCTGCTCCGTGGGGACGCAGGAAACCCAAACTCCATAAACAAGGGCCCGCCCTCCAGATTCTCCAGTGCTAAAATTCTCCATAAACTCCGCCCTCCAGATTCTCCAGTGCTAAAATTTGTTATTTCTCCAAATAACGTAAATAACTCACCTCTCTGAGCTATTTCCAAGATATTATCACAGAGATCAAAATTTTATTAACTCTGAGTTTGTTCAGAGAAAAAAATGCCAGTTGGTGAGACCAAGTAATTTGTGTGACATGAAGAGAGTTTTATTTCTCTCCTGTGATACACAAGCTTGCTTAGAAAAAGCACAGCTTTTGCAGTCAAGACTAATAAATATAAGGCATAATTTTTTCTTACTACAGCAAGAGGGGAAAAGAACATTAAATTTCAAGTTTTGTTGTTGGATGCTCACTGCAATTACCTTCTGGTGTGAAGTCTTGTTTTCCAGATCATGTAAGGGAATGTGTAGTCCTTTCAGTAAATATGTGTTACTTTCCACTTCCTCTAAGACTTAGCCAAAATTACTGGAAATTGTTCCAACATGTTTCCCAATGCATTGTATTGTGCCCCAGTAACTGAGATTGTGCAGCTTTGATCTCAGACTGCACTAATTGATGAGAGAAAAGTACTGGTTTTACTCAGAAAATAGTGCTAAGCATTTATAAGGAACCAGTGCAGGTGTGAAATCTTTTTTTAGAAGAATGAACACAACAATACATTTACGTGACACACAAAGTCACTACATAAGTGTTCCTGACAGCTCTGGTCATCTTGATATTGCAGAATGACCCAGGAGCTTCAAACTGCTTCTGTTCCACTATTAGTTTAGTATTGATTTGTTTTGATTTGAACGGCAGAGCTTAGAAAACATTGTATGAGAACGGCTGGACCAGCTATGACGGGTTTAAATATTGCAGTCAAGCACATGGTACAAGAGCCCCAATATTTTCCTGAACTTCCCCACACATATGCAAAGTAGTTTTTAATTGCACTGCATTTTGCTAATTTAAGAAAAGAATCATGCCTTGGCAAGAAGCATCTAAGGAACAGAAGAAGGGCTTCTTGCAAAACAACAGCAGAAAGGAATAATTGGCTTCTCTCTACGACTCAATATAAATTTTACTGAAACTGATAATACAGATACCAAGGAATATAAAAACACAATAAAGTCATTTATTGTTTGATCCTTGAGGAAACAAAGATGATATTCAACCATCTCAGTGTAATTATCCTAGTACAAGCTTCCTTCCACAAAATCCAACAGAGACACATGAAATGCAGGAGCCTGAAGCCTGCTGAGCCCCCACAACATGAGACCAAGTCACCTTCTCCAGGCTCATTCCAGCCCTGCTGCAGAGCTGCTCCCACACAGCTCCCAGAGGCTCCAGACACTGCTCAGGGGCAGCTCTGGGAACCAGGACCTCTGAACCAATAAACACAGATGGGTCACTGCTTCCAGGGATGAAGTGACAACCCCCAACTGGCTTCCTCCCATCAAGACCCTGGGCTTTATATCCCACTCCAAAAGGACATGTTGCTAATGATTAAAGAGCACAATCAGCGTGTTTTGTGCTCTGATCAGTGAGTTTGGTTAAAAAGCCAAGACTTCTGATACTGTGATCTGGGCTCCTTACCAGCCCTGGCAGAACTGTAAAGAACTTGATTATGTTCATTGTCACGTCAGGAAATGATATTTTTCTGCCTTTAAGCAAGACTGTAGGATGACCTCATGTGTAAAAAGTGTTATGAAGGGTAAAAAAGTGTCGGGTCATTCAAAACATTCAGTGTTGGGTTTCTTGTACTATTACACAAAAAGGAAATGGTTGTTGCTGTCAAAGCTACCATGTATCATGTTAACAGCTCTATTTTTGCACTTACTATTGGAGCCGGCCAGAGAGGATTTTTATTGGTATTTCATCCCAAATCATCGGGAAAACCATGTCCAAAATTTGACTAAGACTGAAATGAAAAGTGATTTCCCTTGGAAAAGGCAAACCTTTCACTTAAATCCTGTGGCTAGTTCTGCTTCTGCTCTTGCAATCAGAGCACAGAAAAGCTGCAAAGCAGCTCAAATTTGGAGTAAGTATGTTTTAAATATCATAGTTTTTTTAAGTGTAAATATTCCTCAGGCTTGAAGTAATGGAAAAGCCCTACTAGTACTGCTAAGTATTACTGCTGCTCTGGTAGGCACCTACACCATGGACATCAAGAGGATAAACAATTAAAAGTTTCCTGATGCTCTAGAGATACGATGCAATAGAGTATCTTTTTCTCATTAAAGTGAAAAAAAAATCTCCTTGTCCATTCTTTATTTAACATATTTTTGCTGGGTTTGTATTCAGTTGTAGCAGGAATAAGTGGGTTGCCAACGTGTGGGCTGAGCACCACAGACAGAGAGGAGGCAGAAGGACTGGCCCGGCCTCGCTGGCAGCAGCAAACCTCAGCCTCAGCCACCACTGATAATCACATCCTACATGAAAAGCCACACCTTTTTTTTCTGACAGTCACAGAATGAAGGACAAATAAAGCAGCACAGCACCAGATTCCCACCCAGTTTTCATTCTTAATACATGAAAGACCAGGGAGACAAAACAGGGCATATTCCTTCACTGCAGCTCAGCTCCCTTCCCACAGCAGGCAAGGACCACATGTATCACCACAGGCTGTACATGCAGCAAAATATCCTGCTGAAAGCAAGACAATTGTTTTATTATTTGCTTCCTGATACATATTATTGCCAAGAAGTTGAGCCTAAAACCAGGCTGTTTTTCTCTTTTTTTGTAACACAAAATATTCCACTTTCATCAGCCTGAACAATAGTAAGGTGTCTCATCCTTTAGATATCTTTATGTCTCCCTTATTATGTATAAAATATATTCAAGCACCCGAGGAGTATTCTTAGTCACCAAAAGCTATTTTTAGTTTTTAAACTTCCTGCAGGTCAGTTTGGCTACAGAAGCATCATCATTCCTGTTTCTTTTCTCTAGATTAACAACACAGCTCTGCAGAGTCAGAGCTTGACCCTACAGTGCTGGGTACATGAATTTAGCACTGTCTAAAATCCTAGCAGGAGTGAATCCCAAGTGCAGCATAAACATCAAAAGAGAACAGCCAGAGAAAAACCAGATAATTCAGCTCAGTAACAGCGTTTTGTCTATTTAAGCTCATCAACATTATTTCTATAGGCTGAAATGTCTTTTTCCACAGACAGATGTAATGCATTGTTTTATGTGATGTTTACAAACTGGTTAGATTTTCTTCAGGCTTTATTAATATTCTCAAGTTCAACCACTGAAGCATCTGCTAATTTCCTTATGAAGCTCTTTTCCTGTCCTTTGAGTTGGGAGGCTACTTACATTTACCCCTAATACTTCTCCTTTCAGTATCCCTGACACATTTTCAATTACGTTTTGCCACGCTATCAGTTCAAATTTCATGTTCTAATTATAGCCACAAACACATCCATCCAAACCAGCTCAGGGAAGGAGTGGTGCCCAGCTTTCAAAACTTCCCTGAAACGCACAGGAGGCCAAATTAGATTATGACAGACATTTCCATGAGCTAAGCAACCTGGAGAGCTTAACTTCTTAAAGAACAAGGCCTTCCCAGTCTTTCTGGCAGGCTCCCCAGCCACAATACTGCATGCTAAAGAAAATCTGAACTATTGACATACTCTACTTTCAGCTTACTTAAATAATATTTTCCATACTTGTGCTCAATTAGTAGTGATATTTAAAAAGTAAATAATTGACATTATGCAAAAAATATATGGACATGAAAAATTCTGAGTGCAGTACTCAAAGTTTGCTAGAGTTATTGTATTTCTTGGCCAAATATTATAGTTTGCTATGAAAAAAAAAAAAAGGCGGTTTAGGATTAATTACTTATTCCAGTGCTTTACAAACAAAAAACTTATAAGCCTGCCTCGCACTATCTATAAATACAAAGAAAAAAAAGAGCCCTTTAAGCAATGCTCTGTGTTCAGTTTTAGGCAAAGGTATTCAGCATTTACAGATGAAAAATGTTCATGATTTGAAATTTTATCAGTGTCCCTGCTATATACCACTCTAAGAAAAGACACCGTCTTGTTTCAAATGTTGGAGCACTTCCAGTATCTGGCAAATTTTAACATGTATCCCTGGCTTGCCAAACATGAAAGCTAGCTGTCAAATTCCTCCCAGATATGATAAAGATGACACTCAGGATTCAAACTCTCATTTATATAAAATAACACATACAAAAGGTTTTTAGACTTGATATGGCATGAAGCTTAAATTCTAGCCTGAAACATCTTTGCTGTGAAACATTATTTTAAGTAGATAACCACAAGCAATTACTAAAGAATTAGAACTTTATGGGCTATAAAATCCACTCTTGACCCCCAGAATATCACCCAGCTCTGGACTAGAAGGTATGGCAAAGGCAGCTGCGTGCTTGTATTTGTGATTTTAGAGAAACACTATCTGTGAACTGTGGACTTTATAAAGCAGTTGCTGACCTACAAACAAGCTGGATTGCTTGGTCCTAAATGAACTCCTTGAGACTTAAAATGATTAGTAATCCATTAGCACTGATAATGCTGTTTCCACAGTGACAGCTTAGTCAAGCTCTCACAGTCCGATATTTGATGCATTTGTCTTTGTTTCACTTTCTATCCAACTCAGTAGATTATTAAATTTTATATCACTGAGCAGGCTTGCATTTTACCTGTTTCATAGAAAGAATCATCAAACAGATTTTCCCATTAAAGACTACTAAAGTGCCAGTTTAACTCTCTCAATCTTTTTATTAAAAAACAAAGACAAAGTAGACTGATATTCACCTTCAAGAAGCAAAAAACTACTCCTTAGTATATAAATTGAATATATTTTATAGTCCTTTCTAAATCTGCAAACGAACAAAATTAATGGTGAAACAGAGCAAAACACAGTTCTATGTTAGAACATTCAAAGAGATATTTTATGGTGCATCAATGCTTTTTTCAGTCCTCACCCAAACAATAACATATAGATGTACAAACACAGCCTCCAAAATATAGACCTTCATGCACTTGCAATGGTTAAATTATAAATCAGCAGCAGCAGTAGCCAACTGAAGGCCTCCTTTCAGCAACAGTGCACTGCAGATAAGCCATATGGAACATGAAAAGTTTCCAAGTGCAGCAATCCATCTGCATAATATCCTTCATAATCTTTTAGAAGTTCTTTAGGAAAAATATTATCTCCTACTCATAGTTTGCCAAGAAAAAAAATGGCTTAACTGCGATTAGAATTCATTTAATAAAAAGAATGGGGTTCTTTAGGTCTACCTGCCCATGTGGTGTTGCAATGACAAACATTTCTTGTCCTGAATAGTTCTTTACAGCTTTAAAATTGGAAAGGATAACAGAACTATTTCAGAGTCTTGGTACTCAGGATAACTTAGTGCTATCAAAACAGTAATTACAACACAAATTGCAACCATTCCCAAAGAAAATGTTTAGTAGATTCCAAGGATTTATGCTCTTGTTAAAATACTACTCACATATAAGATTATGGGAACAGGCTACATCTCCCAGAACAAGCTCTAATACCTTTAATATTTGTATGGAACTGCCATCTTGTGTCTCCAAAAAACACTCCAAAAATAAGCAAGTTGAATAAGACAACAGAAAGCAGGTATTTGAAAACACCAGCTGAGATCAGTGTGTACAACAGGAGGCAGAGAGCCTCTCCAAAAAAAAGGAAATAGGGTACAAGCAATTACATCTCTATTTTTACTGAACTAAAAGAATGAGAATGTAGGACTTCAAGACAAAGCTCTAATAATGTCACAATTCATGTTTCAAATACAGAACTTCTCAGCTGTGTGTCAATGGAACACACTTAGTATGTTTTTTCCTGCATAGCCTCCATTTAGTGCAAATTATTCAAAAGCCAAAGCACCTCTTTGAAGACTGTCCTGACTTAATGTGAAAAGGGGGTGGGGAGATCAAAGGTGGGACCTGGAGAGGCAGAGAGAAAAGGCTGTACAGGAATCAGAGACAGTGAAATTGAGTAAGCTTTATCGTGTAATTCATGTCAACATTGGATAAAGACTGGCTCTGGAACGTTCGAGGTTTTTTTCTTTTTAAAAAGTCACTGTAATAAGCAAGTACTGAATTTCAAGTTATTTGCAGGAAAGAGCAGGGCTTTAAATGGTATCAGTTTGTTACAGCTATAGAAGAGTTTTCAGTGGGACAATGTGTAACAGCTTTGATCTAAAAAATCTTTACAAAATTCCCAAAATATTTGGGAGGTTGTAATAAAAATGTATTATTCACTTCCTGTTGAAATTACCTAGTAAATATTTCCAGTAAAACATAAAATTTGTGTAAAAATTCACACCACTGCCAATTTAACTAACTTGCCTAGCATTCCATAGTCTACACTATGAATTACAGCGCTCCCATATGAAATGTCACATCACTGATACAATGAGAATAAGATGTACTATCCCTGGTAAGTCACAGAATGAACAGGATGTGTACTCCTTTACAACTACTGTGACGAAGGAGACGTCACATGCTGTATGTCACATGTTGTGTCACGTGACGGACATGTGACAGACACGTGTTATGTGCTGCTAGCGTATTCAAAGGTCTGTACCACAGGAACTACCACCATCAATATTTTCTTTCTTCAGGTGCAGTTACTCCCCAAACCATTCCAGGAGCAATTACCAACTGCAGTGTTCAGGTGAGTGCTGAGCGTTACAGCCCCAATGGGCCACACCACCTGCAGTAAAACCCTGCCAGTGAACAAACCACAACTCCCTGAGCTGTCTGCTGCAGAAGCACTCAAAGCTCAAACATTAAGATTATTCAAAAGCAACATATTAAAAACTGTAAACATGGTGAGGTCCAAAAGTCAGGGAGCAGTGAAGCACTGGAGATGACCCTCCCCTCCTTTGGGCAGTTCATGTTGGAACAGTGGCTGAGGAACAGCGATGATCGAGCAGCAGCACTGCTGCTGTCCCTCCTGCAAGGCGGTTAATCCCTGGCAGAAGACACAACCAAACCCACGAGCCTCAAGTCAAAAGATGGGATTACATTAAGCCTCCACTGACATCAAGCCTATCACAGAAAGAACAGTCCTTTATCTTGCTGTAGTTGCAGGAGATGCTTTGTTCTGGGTCTATTCTTTCCATGCACAGCTTGTGTAAAGTCACTCTCTCTTGATTAACAGATGCCATGGTCCTCGCTTTGAAATTGCAAAGTAAAAATATACTTTTCTGTCACTACAGAATTTCAAAAGCACCAAATTCTGCAGCAACACAAGGGCTGCAGAATACACGAGACCAGCACAGCTTGAAGAACTTGTTCATACAATAATTATGTCTTTGTGTGACTGCCTGCATGAACTCCAGCACTAACAAGCAATGAGCTGTTACAGATTTTCTTGGAGTCAGTTTTCAACCCTGCTTAACACAACGTCTCCAGAACAGCTAAACCCAGAACTGAATCTTTGACAAGCGTTTCCCGAGCAGTGGGTGCGAGAACTGGACCCTGTGTGTCTGCCCTATAAATTTCAAAAATAAAAACATTCTCCAAACACAGTGCAGAATCAGTTGGAAAAACATCACTTGCACAGCTGGGAAATAAAACCAAGTTTCAGACAGTGGAGAATCCAATCCCTGCCTATTGCAGGGCTGATTCTGTAAAGGTTTTTGGTAGACAGAGCACACAAAAGCTCTCTACTAGTATTTGACATGGATTTAGGATTCTGGCCCTCCCAGCAGCACAGCCTCCAGAGGAGCATCCAATCCAATCTGAGATTGTAATGATGCACAGCCAAGTCAGCTGTCACTCGTTGCTCAGTGATCAGCTTTTTCTGGGAGTTTATTAAAAAGTAAGAACATCACAGCAACTTTCAGTTCACAGCTTTAGAGTCATGTCACTGGTGTAACTGTGACAGAGCTGGTGTAGGACAGAGAGCACCCTGAACCGCAGCTACATAAAATCACTGCTGGCAACAGAGCATCCAAGTACAGTCATTATTAGCAAGACTTCAGAAACTTCTATAAAAAGATGCATTCTAGACAAACTTCAAATATCTACATGTTTTAAAGTAGAGACTAAATCTGGAATTCATCAAAATTCAGAATACCAGCAGAGCATGGTAAATTTAAAGCACCAGCACTGTTCTAAGAGGCAGAAGAAATAATGTATTCTTAACCCTAAACCACTAAATTTATTCACTGGTTTAGATACAAGGGAAGTACAGCTTTAGATTATTTGCAGGCAAACAAAAACTGCTTCAAAAACAAAAAAATTAAGTCTATCCTACTTCTGGAAATTCTTTCTATATCAGCAATGAAGGAATGCAAAACAACATTAACTAGGAACACAAAATTTTTGCCAGCACTGTCAGCTTGCTTAAAGTCACCAATAATCTGTCATTTGAAATAAATAAATAAAGAGGCACATTAGTCATCAGTATGTCCAAAGCTATTTTGGCACAGCCAAAGAATTAAAAGAATATTGTAAAGTAAAACAGTATTACCAAATGCAAGATATGGAAAAATTAATAACAGTAAACAGATAAAAAAAAAAATACTGTGGGGATTAAGTGTTGAATTTAATCTCCCAAACTAAAAAGAAAAGAGGAGGGGAAAGAAATAAAAAACAAAGACACCATCATGAGTGGCAACTGTTCTGTTCAGCACAAAACACTGTTGTCTTCTGTCACTACATTGAAAACAAATATTTGCTACCTTGATCACATTTTAAATTTTTCAAGGTGGTTGCTTCTTCCTAAATCATGAGTGGGAACTGAAACTCCAGGGTATAACCTGTTTACAAGTCAGGTTTATAGCAAACACTTCTACTAGAAAAAGAGTAAGATTTGAACCACTACACACAAATACATAAAAATATACTCTGTGTGTGTGTATATAAACATATATATAAAAGCTTTTGATGACTCATTCCAGACCACTTCAGTTTTCAAGCACTTTCCCTCTTTTTAAGGTAAGCTAAAAGAAAATTTTAGTCCTTAACCATACATAAATCCTCCTCAATCACCTCCTTAAAAATGTCTCAGAGATATTTGTGTGCCATCTCAAATTATTTGCAATGTTATATGCAGTATAATTACATTTACATAATCATGTAGCAAATCAAGCCCAATAATGCCTACATTTTCTCAGCATCATGGGCAGATTACCAAGTCTTTTGCTTACTTCACTGAAATAATTTTTAAGCTTCTTCCTTCTCTTTAAATGTGTACCACTTATTCCCACAGTGTCTGGAGACCAAATCAAGTGGTTTGAACTACAAAAATACGTAATACTACAACCAATACATGCTGTTCTCTCAGCCTAAAGATTTTTGCTTTCTTCTTTCTTTATTCCCCCAGGTCTTGCCCATTTCTGGCAGTTCTCCATTTATCAAATACACAGGAATGCAAAACAATGTTAACACATCACAGTGTCGGCTGCCCTCCCAATTTCCAGTGTGTGTTTAACCATCAGCATTCCTGGTGCTGCCTCGCAGTTCTGTAAAGCTGTGCTGATATTTCATTGAAATCTGGAGATTTTAGTCACCTACATTAAGCAGAAGTTTTCATTTTCTTGGTTGCAGGGCATTTTCCTCTTAAAAATAAATTCAAAAACTTACGATATAGCTTGTCTTATAAAACATTTCAAAGAAATAAATATTTTTAAGAATTTGACCCAATTTCCACCATCTTAGTTTTTAGCTTTGAATAGCAAAATATGGAAGCCCAAATTGCTTTTCAAGTCCTTATCTAGATTGGATACACCAGGTATCCACCAAGGAAGGAAATAAGATCAATTAACTGAAGGTCATTCTCATCTAATTTTGTATGTGTGCATCCAAGTATATATTTAGATACAATTCCCAGATCTTCATTTTCATATGAAGTCAACCCAAATTTAAAAAAAAAGGAAGCAATGAACCAATTCAAGTGCTACCAAAACAAACTACTACACACCAACAACAGTTCAAAATACACATTGGTTATTCCCAGCCTGGAAAAGAAGCAATGCTAGGAGGTGGAGAAAGCTGGATAAAAAACAAAACCAGAGAGCTTTTGGTTTATAAACACAGTGTTTCAACACCAACTTTTCTGTTTATGCTCCCCACACTGTTACACTTGTCTCTTGGCATATGCTCCATCTGGCTGGGGAGATGCATCTGCTTCTTCCTGCTGCAGGCTCTCCACGTGCAGCTGAGCTCTCCGTGCTCACTCGGAGCCAGGAGCCAACAATCCCATCTCTGATCCCAGAGATGTTCCTGACTAAGGAACGTGCACTGCTCCTGTAACAGCTCTTTATTACAATTTTGTGAAAAGGCAGAGATGAAATGTATTTTAGTGCAAGAAAACAGCTGATTACAGCAGAAGATGAAACTGGCTTGTTGACCCTGCTGAAAGCAGCAGCAGGGTCATTTACCTGCTATGTCTGAACTCTGACGAAACCACTCTCACACCAAGCCATCACAAATGTTACTGCCCATTAGAGTCAGCAAATCCCATGGTGAGATATCTAATATAAACATCCAAATCACTTGCTGGAATTTACACCAGAGCAGTCCTTCCACAAGAATGAGTACGATTGCAATAATTATGTGCCATAGTTTAAGAGAGATTTTTTTGTACTTTCTAGTTACAATTTTTATTACAGATCATTACCTATTTCAAGGACAGCTGTCAATATCTGGGGTATAACCTAAGCCTTATTCAGCACATTACACTACACTGAAAACAGCATTAAACTATAGAGCACAGGAGAGGCTCATTAACTGACACCCACCCGGAATTCTCTTGGGCACAGATGCCAACTGGGAAAGTAGGTCACATTTTACACAGAAAAAATCAAATCACCTCAGTCTGATGAGGTGAGATGAGGAACATGCAAAACCCACCATGGCCAAGTGTAGGTGAAATAAACCCTGTTTTACCATATCAGTCAAGGAAAATCAAAACATGCAAAAGAGATGAAAAGCTGAGCTAAACAGGCAAGAAGAGCCATCTTCAGCCCTTGACTCCCAGGAGAAGTGGGGCCGGAAGAGAGGGAACAACTGTGCAACTGCTGCTTTCTGAGGCCTTCTTGAGGGGCAGAATGACCCAAAATGGAAGTGATACCTTGTAAATAACCTGCAATAATCTTAACATCCTGCACTAAAGAAAATATACAAATGCCTGTTCATCTCTCTCTTTTCCTTTGGATTTAAAAACAATGAATGCTCAAGGTCTCAAATTGTCTTTTACATATTAAAACATTTTGTTGACCATAGGGATACAGAATTCTGATAAAACCTGAAATTCTTCCCATTTTACTTTGCAGAAATACTTCTTTCTTCAGGAAAAATAATTCCTTGTCAAGAATAATCTGTTACAGAAAAGAAGTCCATGAACATTAAAGCATCAAATGCTTTAACACCTACAGCAAGTCCTTCAAATCATAGACAGCACTTCAGCGTAACAATCTGCAACTGTGCCATCATGGGTTTGTAAAACCAAATACATGATCCCAGCATTTCAAGAATTTAAAGCACACACTGAATAAAAATTTCACTCTTTTCAGTATCTCTGTATGGTCTACCTATGCTGTTGAAGAGCACTGCCTTACACTCCAGTAAGCTCATAAAACAATAGGTATAGGACAGCAACAGATCATTCCCATCCACAACCACGTGTTCAGCAAAAGACCTAAGTGCGTGCATCAAAAAAAAGTCTAATATTCATTTAAGATGCCAGTGCTCTCCCTCCCACTATGTTTTCACAAACATTCCAGCAGCAACAGAAGACACCAAACTCTGGGCATATAAAAGTCATGCCTATGCCAAAACCGAGCAGGAGACAACTACAAGGGGAAGATGTCTCATCGATTTCACTTAATCATTTACAACATTGCCATCTACCCAGTACTGAAAATAAGTACCAGCAGATTTGTTCCCTCCCTTACCCAGCTTCTGAGGTGTGTGGAATTACCTTTCCTTCTAGCACAGGAAAATCCACCCTCCTGTCAGGCACATCAGGACCACAGTGGGTCCAGAATAGTTCCATGGTGAGCCTATGTCACAATAAACGTCATTTATCACATTCAAGGAGGTAAGTGAATTACTAAACTAAGATCTGTACATCAGGTATAACTCCATGAAATGGAATTACTTATGATAATTCAGTTTAGTATGAATTTGACAGATTTTAGGCTTTTTAAGTAATTGTCATTTGTTAAAATAGAATGTCAATGCATTTACAATAAAGAGAAGCCATTTTACATTGTTCTTTCAGCATGTTTCCAAAATGCTGGTGATGTAACTAAACATCTATCACACTCCAAGCACCCAGCAATCCAGAAAGAAAAAAACCTGAAAATATTTCACAACCAGACTAAAGAGCACACAGAGCTAATCTGAAGAGATAGGAAGATGCATTCCTAAATTACACTGTATTTGAAAAATGGGAATAAAGTCCCAAATGCCACACTAGTATAAAAAGAGTAAACCCAGAGAGGAAAATTAGAAAGAATCTGCAGATGGGTCCTTGCATGCTCCCCCAGAGCACATCTGCCCTTGGCTACTAAGTGCACTTTTAATTTACTTGTCAGAGGTGAAACACTTGACCCTGGTAAAAAAACCCCAGCAACAAGAAGAACCCAAATAAAGCAGCCTTGCAGAGGATTATTCTGGAAGAGGTCCTTAGTCCTCGTGATGTGAAGAGGCACCATTACCACGAGTCACAACACAAAGAGGCCCTGCATGCAGAACAAAACCCAGCTGAACTTTCATCCCTGTCTCAAATTCACGTCTGTCACAATCAAAAGCTCATTCTGCAGGAATTAGGTTTTCCCTTGCTCTCCAGTGGCTACCCCTTATTTATGTTAATCCAGTGACTAAGCCTTCAACTCTTCATGGCTTGCATTATCCCTCTCTTTAGAACTCAATGCTGAAGACAGAAGTTGGGGAGGTTTTTTTTCTGATCATAAAAGACAGTTGACAAATTAGCAGAGAATCTTCTTAGAAATATAAAGCATTTGTCGGTATCTCGGTTTTGTCAATCTGATTTTTTGCTTGCAGACTCATGTACAAGATCAGCTAGTACCATCCCTGTACTCTGATCCCCTTGGCAATAGGCTCTTCAGCTATTCAAGGCTAATCATTATTCTGAAATCATTCCTAAAAAGCAAGGCATTTGTTCAGAAGACAACTTCAGAATTTAAATTAAACCCTTAAGTCAGCCACCTGTTTTGGTCTATTTACAGGACTACTGGAGACATGCTCTGAAATGCAGTTACAGTACATCAAGGCTCCAATTGCCAAGAAAATCCTTGAATTCTACTGCACCTAATTTAGAAATTATGTACTGAAAAGAGTTTCTATTTAAAGCTCAAGCATTATAAAAGTAGATGAAACCAATACCTTGGAGTAAATATATTCATGTTATTCTATTACTGCAGTCATTCTGCTGCTATTTTAACTGACAGTCACTGGACAACAAATTTAATTAAGTTCGTTTATTCCACAGATTTGCTTTTTTTGGCCTTTTTTTTTTTGGCTGAACAAGGGGCAGCAGAGGCAGTGGCTGATTTGATCCATATTCAAGATATGACTGGTAAAGTGGCTATTACCTCAGAGGAGAAAAGGGCCAACTAGAATTGTCTGTTAGGCTGAGGGCACTCTTTTGACCTTCCTCTCCCACTCAGTCAATTTTTTCTCCCCATTAAAACCTTGAACATTTCTCCCCCTCCTTCCCTAGAAAAACAACAGTTTTTCACACCTCTACTTCCATTGCCAAATGTGATTGAAATCAAATATGTTTCCCAGAAACTGGCAGGGGGTGGAGGGCAGATGGGAAAACAACATGGCTGTAAAGACAAGTTATTGCCTTAGAGAAACGAGGCTAAAAGCAGTAGTTTACATTTTAGAACATGGTATTAAATAACTTTAAAACATTTGGTTAAAATATCTTAAAAAACTCTACGTTGCTCTATATTTTAAGTATTAAGGAGATAAGAAGACTGACGTGTCTTTTCAAATTGTTACCTCAACGATATCTGAGTTGGTTCTGCTTTCGTGGGGCTCGTTGTATTCTGTGTATTTTAGTAGAACTTTGTCCATGTCAGTGCTGGCATACTGAAAGAGTTTGTTAGAGCTGTTAAAAATGATGAGTGCTATTTCACAGTCACAGAGCACACTCAACTCATAGGCCTTCTTCATTAATCCAAACTTCCTCTTTGTAAAGGTGACCTAGAGAAGAAAGAATAATGATTGATTTATTTTTTAAAAACACATGACAGGAGTTTGAAGAAAAATAGTCAAGGAATACACCAATTGAGCCTACACTATTCATTCCTACTGTAATATGCAGCTTAACACATATTCCTACACTATTCATTCCTACTGTAATATGCAGCTTACCTGTAATATCTGGTCCCAATGCTCTCTATTAGACTAAGATAAACAATTACACACTCCCAACTCTTCCACTGGTAAATAACTACTGAAGAGAGTTAAATTTTAGTTAGAGTTTTAGTTAGACTAGGATAATTTAGCTTTATTTCCTCTGTTCAACAGACTTTGACTTTCCAGGTATCACAGTATTTTCTTCTGTGGTACTTACAACTGTCATTCTAACAAAATCAAAGAAAATAGAACAATCAATGGAAGTAACACTGTTACTATGCACTATGATGTCTAATTATGCAAAGCTAATAAATATTGCTATTTTGTAGCTATTAAGTCACCTAATCAGATTCACTTATAATTTGACTTGTTTTCTGCCACTTGGAAACATCACGAAACAATTGTTCTGCCAAGTTAGAACTGCTGTGGGGAAACAAATCCATTACAGACCATCACACAGGAGCATTTGCCCACTGGGGAAGGAGGAAACAGTTTAAAAAGTTACTATCAGTTATGACCAAAAAAAAAGTTAAAAAATTATTCCTTTCACAAGACAGCAGCTAAGGATATAAAAGTGTCAATGTATGTGACACCCCCCTATTACAATTCCAAGCATAAGCCTCTGTGACAGGTGAGTGATCCACATGCCTCGTGTTCCACAGACAACAGTCAAGAAGCTTTTGTGAGACAGGAATGAAGTAAGACACAAGAAACAATCAAACCTGTTTTCTGGGTTTCTATAGTTTAATTAACAAGTTGTACATCAAGTTTTTGTAAAATGGATGGGAAACCACTTCCATAGTATACCCACACTACTATAGTATACTCATACTACTTCCCATGTATACCCACATACCATGTTGGTATACACACCTGCAGGTTTTTTTCTCCAGAGATGACTATCTCAAACATGTTACTTTTTTAATACTATCAGTAACACAAAATATATTCTATTCTTCCCACCACATAAGCAGTCTCAGAGGATGCCCAGATACAGCTGTTATTCTTCTGACACTTAAAAGGTTATTACCTGAGTATGAGTAGGTATAGAGAGGTACTACTGGTTAGTATCTGACAGGAAAAAGACATCATAAACAAGATGTGCGTGTGCTGTGTCACCTGGAGAAGTCCTCAGGCAAAAGAATGAAGGTTTACTGCCACTGAGGACCAGTAGGATCCTGGACAAGGGCTCTTAATTTCTTTACTGAAACTTTATCTTTCTCACCTCTTGTAAGGCTGCTTCACTTGTGAGATTCTCAGCTGGCATCAACTTCTCACTTGGTGCTCGAACAGTGCTTAGCACAAACCCCTCCACCACAGCACTCCAAGCTCATTAATGCACATAGATTATTTTACACTCGGTTTTCATTTCAGAACTCCAAAAGCAGGCTTAGTTCTGTAAATTTTTCTCTTTTTTTCCTTCCATTTAGGACACACCAAACCCAAAAATGTGTCTCTTTAATGCAGGTAAAATGATTTCCCCAGCACTATTTTAATATTGCTTAGCAAAAAAATGGGTGAGGAGGAGACAGCAAAGGCAGCAAGATTGAGCTCCTTTGATATCTAATTTACTGCACTGGATTCTCTTCAGCTTAATGAAGATAAATGTCCTACAGCTCATTCAAGCAGATAAGGCTCCTTAATTAATAATACAATGACAGTCTCAAGACAATCGTAATCCCCCCGAGGAACGGTCTATATATTCTGTTTTGAGCTCACATACAATCCCATCAGAAATAAGATGCTTCTGACAAAACAGTAGTTTTTCTTCCCACACAAGTTACATGAACTTGCTCAGCAGGCAAAGCTCTGTCCCACTCTACTCATATTTTCAAAGACAAACACCTAAACCTCAAACTAAACATCCAACCAGGACATCACAGGCATGTCCATGAGTGCCCTACTCACCAGCAATAAAGGCCATAGAAAAAATGACAGGACACAACTGAACTACACTTTCTGTTCAGCACAACAAACCCTAAATGCCCTCCTTATCTGGGTCAACGAAAAAAAATCTCAAAGTAAATATCTTATAAATGCCCAGTGCATCAGGGCATTCTAATACATTAAAATTCTATATACTGGCTACCAAAATCACAGGACACCAGTGGGGATAAAGGCCATCAATATTGCTACATATAAAAAATAAGATTCCACTAACAAAAACTATTTAATCTCTCTAAAACCTTTTAAAAACAAGATGCAGTGTGTTTTCATCTGAGTTTCCACAGAAAAAGGATAAGGCAAGCCTAATTCTACTTTTAAGTCAGAGCTTAAATCCTCTTCCCTATCACTAAATAGCCCAAAAAAAGGTGCTAGCCAAAAACATTCCAGAAACAAAACCTAGAATTTAATCTCCCTGTTTTGCTTCAGTCACAGCAATGGTGTAAGTGGTCTAAAATTTGATACAAATGCACTGATTCTCTTCCTCTCCATTGTTTCAATCTGAACAATAGAATGGAGGTTCAAAAGCAAAAAACAATTCCTCCTGAAAGAAAAAAAGCACCTCACCAAAGTCAGGGTAGAAGTATAATGCTATTTGTATCTCAAGCAGAACAAAACCAAGGTTGCCCAACTTAATCCAGATTCATTAAAAAAAAAGGATAAGGGGGATCAATTTCCACCTCTTCCATGT
The DNA here is from genome assembly GCA_013397815.1 of Aleadryas rufinucha. Lineage (NCBI taxonomy): Eukaryota > Metazoa > Chordata > Aves > Passeriformes > Aleadryas > Aleadryas rufinucha. Next base: position 611,647 of record VZTH01000332.1, read on the forward strand.
GCTTTAGGTTGCAGAGCAAGATCTGAAAAGAACTGAAGTTATTAATTCATCTACTTTTACTACGTGTACTTAAGACATTTATCTACATCAAACATAAAGTCACTGGGTGATTAAAGCTGTTCAAACACAATACTTGGCTTTCTCCCAAACTCCAATAATACTTTTCTTGCTATATATAGACTTCTCAGAGTTTACATTGCTTTAAAGTGATACAGGGAGAAAAACAATCTTGATTTCACCAACAAAACAATGGGCTCTGAGCTGATGTGTCAGCAGCAAGAGAGTCCCATGGAATTCTGACACTACCCCAACGTCAGGCTGGTGCTCAGAAGTTGAAAAAGGAAATCAAACAGCAGGAAGGGAACAGAACAAAGCAGCAGTACACCACTATATATGTCCATGTTTTGCCTGCATCCTGAATTCTGGGTCCTTGGGCCACCAAAAGTAATGTAGCAATACTCCAGAAGGTTCAGGGAGAAGTAGCAAGAGGTGTGGAACAAATTTTGTATTAAAACAACTCAGTAAGCAAGGCAGCTACAGCCTGAAATAACTTGTTTTAGGAGAAAATAAGCAAATGTGGACAGACTCGAGATAGGGAATCCCTGTTGCCTCTTCCATACAAGAGCTAAATAATTGGCAGAACCATGACAAAGGGTAAATAAAATGGTGTTTCTTGAAACAACAGGCAAGAGACCTATAGGAAATTCTAGACAAAAGATGTTGTAAATGCTGCAACGTTATAAGGGCTCAAAGGATAAGTGAACAACTTCACTGGTGGGGGGCGGGGAAAACAAACAAAAAAAATCCATTAATGGTTACTAAATATACGGAAACCACATCCAGCTCAGGAAATCCCTGAGCTAAGAATAGTTAAAAGCTGGAAGAGGATTACAGGGTCGTGTAACGTGTGCTTCTCCAGCCCACACGTATTTGCCCATGACCATCACTGGACAAAAGACGTCGGCCCAGTGGCATCTTCGGCCTCAGCCACCAGCACTGTTCTTAAAGATCTTAAGTCATTCCTGTAATAATTTGCCTTGAAAATTATAGTTTCCAGTTATCACAGTATATATTTCAGTATCCAATTAAAATTTTATTTTTTATCTCATGTAGCAATTTAGAAATTAATAGCAAACGTTACTGCAAGAGTCATCAACTTTTGGTACTTTTCAAGTTCACAGGGAACAAGCAGCCCAGTGAGCAGCTTTCCCCAAAACATTCATTTTGAGCACTCTTCCCTTCTAACTGAATTTTTAAAGATTGTTGTAGCAAACAGCTCTTACAAGAAATGTAAATCAATGCTTTTAAATAGAATGTTAACAAAATTTGTTATTGTATCCAAAGCACTGTAGATATTGCCCACAGCTACCTCAAACTCCTCTGTCAAAGTGCTGCAGCAAATACTTTTACTAGATCCTTCCTGAATTTCTCATCCTTTCTCTGTCTTCAGTAGTAAGTGTTCCTAGCAGTTATCAGATCAAGTGATGTGCCTGTTTAAAAACAGCCCTCCAGTCTACTGGTAGTACAGGCTAGAGTACCATTGAAATAGGAACAGCAATTTTAAATTTGATTTGAAGTAGTAATAGTTATTACTTATAAATAACATTTTTTCCTCAAACAGTCATAAAATCATTGAGATTTCTTATTCATATTCTGGCAAGGGCATCTGTAGATATATGAAGACAAACCTCAGCTTTAGAACAGTGAATTAGGATGAATGTATTCAAACTTTCCATTAATTTTTAAGATTACTGATGGACCTGTTCATGCAGACTCTTTGTTTCTCACCTGCCTATTCCGTTCATCCATTATTCTCGTGATCTGTATTTTCTTCCTCCCCATTTTCACCTCTTCTTTCTTTTGCTTAGCAATCCAGAAATCAACTAATCCAAGAAATGTCCCTCTTCAGTGTTCTAACACATGATACAGTTTTCTTTTACTTTGTCTTCAGCTTGAGAAACGGTTCCAACTTCTTCTTATAAGCACCTAAAAAAAATGGAAAAAATTAATATACAAATTACTAAAAAGGAAGAATCATTAAAAACCTGTAGAGACAAAAACCACATCCACCATGAAATTTCAGTGACAAATCAAGTATTTTCATTAGTAAAGTATTATACTACACACTCCCTTCCAATTAAACTCCAACTGGTTTGCTGCATTCTACCTATCAACTACAGACTTAAAATTACCAGCAATTTCACACACTTTCAATCGAACGCCTTAAAAATATAATTGTCAAAGGGGTGGTGCTCATCACCCTAAGCTTTAGGCCTTTAGTTATCTGAAGTTTCCACACATTTACCAAGTTTTGGTAAACTCCACTCAATATTTTAGGAAACCTTATAAAGAAACACTTTGTGTTTCCTGTTTCTCTTGTAAAATTGTCACAAAAATAACAAAAAAAGCCATGAGAATATCAAGTTTCTGTTCCTACGCCAAATTACCTCTCATTTTGTGAGACAATACTTGGGGTTCAGTTGGGAAACAAGAGGGAGAAGGAAAGAGGGAATCTCTCTACTTAAAAGAGACCATAGAAAACAGTTTCGCAACAAAACTATTTCATGGTTACCAAGACACCAACGAAGACCTGAGACCTGACACAGTTCCTCTCTCTCCAATAACCCTTAAGTGCCACATCTGCCAATACCCATTTGCAGCCCAGCACCTGTTTCATTGTTATATTGTTCACCAAGATAAATGTGCAGGAAACTTGAAAAGCCAGTGTGCCACCACATTTAAATCTGCACTGAACTGCCTGATATTTAACAAACTTCAAATGTATTTTCAGTAAAAAAAATTGCTAAGCCATATTCCAGACATACTGCTTGAATTGTAGGATAATATTAGTTGAAGAAAACTGGAGAATAATTTAAACTAAATGGCTTCTGGAACATCAAGTGTATTCTAGAACATATAAACATGAAGTAAGTACACCTTATTTATCTTATTACCACCTAATACTCATTCAAAGGGGTAAAACCAGCCCCAGTATTATCTGATAACCTCTCTAACTTTCCAACCCAAAACATGTTCTGAAGTCAAGCCTTGCATATTTTAATCTGGGTGTCACCATGCCATATCCTTGAGGCCATGTGTAGAAAGTGGTGCAACCACATCACCATCAGACAGTTAATGAGCAGAGACAGCAAGAGGCGATTAGTCACAGGCTGCACTTCACAATACATTCAATTTACGCCGAGGAAACAGCCAGGATGTTCTTGGGAGAAAAAAAACAAGAGGTGGAGGAACACCACAAAATGAAGGGATGTCATTTTCTATTTACCTGACAGCAACAAAGGACTGCTTTAAAAAAAAATCACAAAATGCCCAAGAGTATTAAGAAATACTATTTAATGAAATTTAAAATCAAATCAACACTTACATAGTATGATGTCCACTGGTCTAAAGGATATGCACTAAACATTGTCTACAAAGCAAAACACTTGAAAACATGCATCAACACTGCACTACTTTTGTTTTCTTCATGAAAAAAAATTTCTTCCAAGGTGCTGCTAAGAAGGTAATTAACAGCCAGTAAAGGCCAGATGAACCAGCCTCTATAAAACCAACAGCACACAGCAAATATCTTCCAGGGAAGCAACAGCTGGCATATAGATTTATCCCATTTTTGTTTCAAAAAAAATTTCTCAGCTCATGCTATGATCACACATTAAATTTAGTTCTGGAAAAATCTGGTTGCATCCCTTGAACATACCTAATCAAAGGATCTCTAACCAGCTCTTAAAATTTAATTTCTCCTTCATGTGTGGCTTCATTCTTTTTAACCTACCATGTACTACTGAAACCATTCTCTGAATACAGAATTACCAGAGTCCTTCCTCTGCTTTTAAAACCCTCCCCCATCATCACTAGTACACAGAAATGACCCCCACACAAGACCAAAGATCCATCTGGGCCAGCATTTTATCTGTGGCTACTAGCAGGTATCACTAGGATGGTCAAGGAAGAACACAGGAATAGAATAATAAAAATATAAACCACATATTAAGTGATTTTTGAATCAGGAACTTCTGGAGTCATTCTGCCTCCTGCAACACATATTCAAAAGCAAGTCTATGCAGTGAATAAAATAAGGAACTCGAGGGAGAAGAGGGAAAGAGGAAGACAAATACAATGTGAGATTATGCAATATATATACTTAAGGATACAAAATAAAAGATGCACAAATGTTTTGTGTGAGCTAATGGAAGGCACAGCAGCAGGGAAACACTCTTATCTGCTCTATGTACCATCACACAAAGAGAAATGGGAAACAGTAATTTTCACCATCATTTTGTTACAGCTTTGGGGTGTTGTTTCAGGTCTTTTACAGTGAATATGCTCTGTTAGGCATTCATGCTTCAAGCTATTTCCCATTTATGACAATTCACCGTTTCCTCTCTTCTCAGGTCTGACTTTCTTCAACCTTAAATACATGTATCACTTAGAAATTCCCAATTCCTATTTGCATGTGTGTCCAGCCCGGGTCCAGGCTCTCCTCCCTCTCCCACAGGTTGCTATGGACACTAGAACCTGGCTTGGAATCGCATTTGCCAAAGGCAGCCCCGCTCTGAGATGCAGCATCCCTGTCATTCTGAAGTCTCACACAAGGTGATTTTCAAGGCTAAGAATTGAAACAGAAGTTTGGCTTGAGCTCAGGGCAGAAAGGACCTTGACACAGCTGCAAAATCAGAGAAAACTGTTCAGTAAAAAGGCATTTTGCATGCATGCTCAGAACATCCCAGTGGGAAGTTATTGCCAGTGACAAAGGCATGTTACATTTCTCACGGGAAGAACAACTTTTCCGTTTACTCATCCTTGATCACATCACAGTTGTGGTTTTATTTTCTATCCTGACTAGCAACAGAGTTATGTAAGATAAGGTGTAAGACTGGGTCCACTATAGGGTTATATCAGAAATGTAACTAGCAAAGTTTTCATTTTGCTAAATCATAGTTGCCCTGCAAACATACATCAGGTGAAATTCTTAATTCACAAAGCCATTTCATCTAGATTATCTTTTGCCAAATAAAGGAAAACTTGCAGGTATACATATGAAAATCAACCCACATTTATATCTGAGAGTAAATATGAAACTAACATGAAGTAACCTTGATGAAGGTAAAGTTCTACTTCCTTAAGTTACAGAATCCAATCAGCCACCAAAGCTGCTTCACATCACTTGCATGGGCACACAGAAGCAAAAATTAGTTTGTCTTAAAGAAGGGTTTCAGGCATCTATTAAACAAAATAATTAGAGTAAGAAGAGAAAAAGAAGGAAAAAATCCCACATGGCTAATGATGAGCTTCAAACAGAAAATAATGTCAGCTTGCAATAAAAGCAAGAAAAATTACATTTGTAGTTGTCCAAGTAATAGCCTCTCTTATTGTTTAAAAGTAAACAATTCCAAATTTTCTGGATTTATTCCCTTCCCCAAAACATGTGAAAACAGCACACTAATTACTGACAGACAACAGAACTGCATGCAGAAACAATGCCCTCACAACTACACATCTTCAGGAGCTCATCTGAGTTTGTTGTCAAGATTGCTTTCAGTTTCACAGATTGTTGAGAGAGATGTAACTTTATAACAAAGAAACTGTATTTGACCTATTTAAAAAGATTCTTTCAAGGGTTCAGTGGAAACACATTATATCTGTGCAAAACTGCACAAGGTCTGAAAGCCTCCTGGCAGAACAGGTTAGGAAAAACTGTGTCAGAATCATACTCCTTCCATTTAATTTCCTTTTATTTCCCTCTGACTCTGTTTTCTTGAAACTTCCATTTCACCACCATGGTTACAGGTTGCATCTGACAGTCCCAGTCTCCTCACGGCTCATTTACTGCAATGCACACAAAGGAATGAGTTTCCTGACGTCAGATAATTTGCATGAAAACACAGATCTGCAGAGATGCATCTTACACAAGCCTTGGGTATGGCTTCCCAAATAGCAGAGAGTAATTTTTACTAAACCAAGATTAATAGGTCTTTTTCTAGTCTTAAAGGAGCCTGTGCAGGTATTTTTATAGGTTTGGCCCCTAAGCATGAGCTCATGGGCAGAGACTGATAACGGCTGAACTGCACAGGCATTGGTTATTCTGACACTTTGTACACTCTCAAGAGCAGAATATAAAAATTCCCATTCACAGCAACACGGAGATGAGCCGCACCACCACACGTTGGCTGTTGAACACCAACAAGGCAGATAACACAGAGTATCTCATTTTTCCCCAGCACTAATAAAGGACGTATGTCAGTGTCCTCTCTCCCTGCCCCACAAGGCTAAGTAGAGAAGTAGCTACGAAAAAAAAGAGTCAAAAAATGTCTTCACCAAAATAATTCATCTAAAGGTTAAAGGGCTGTGTGGAGCAAGGTTAAACATGATTCTCAGACTCCATTTCACTGTACAAAAGGGAGAGAGAAGATTTTCTTCTTCAGAACCTCAAAGAGATGCAAACCCATATAAAGTAAGTATATAACTCCAAACACCTTTTTTTCTAAATCTGAAACTAATTATACCAAAAATACAGTCACTCAGATATGACTGCACTGCCACATGTTGAGATCCATGAGATGTCATCACTGTGCTCTAGCCATTCCACCAGCCCTGCTCCAGAACTCGTTGCTACCACTTGGAACCTAAATTTGAAAATTAAAATTTCCAGCAAAGGGATTTTACATACCTTTATGTCTGCACCTAACAGAGCCCATGCTCACATCCTTGCTGGGGTATTTGCATAAGTGTGCAAAACCAGTAACAAAGCAGTTTCCTCCAGCCACATTTCTACAGCCCTGTCACCACACATTGCTGTAAGTAATGTCAGATTTAACTGTTAAACAATCACACGGCTCTCCTTCTAAAACAAGGGTACATGCTGTCATTTATCTCTCCCTCCTTGCTGCACCACAATCTTAGGAAATAAATCTTTTTTCCATCCTCAGTTTAGAAGCCATTCTTCTCCATCCAAGCAGAGCCTCACAGTAAACGAGAGTGGCCTCACAGCTTCAAGGTCCTCAGCCACCAAGTGATCCACAAGCATTGTTATAAAACAATAATACAACCCTTAGCCAAAATTTCTTTTTTTTTAAGTGGGACAACGTAAAAAACAGGAAGCCATAAACAATTCTTTATTGATATTCTGGTTTTATGCATCATAAAACACTTGTTTCTTTCAGCTGGGAAGAACAACGCACATCTTTGGTACAAGACAATTTAAATAAACTGTACTTTTAAGATTTGTGGGGTTTTCCTACCAAACATAGTCCTCAGCTTCTACGCTAACATCACATCTATTTCTGAGCTTCTAGTTTGTAAGTAACAGCTTTTCAAATTAGGTTTTGAAGGCGTATTAGAAAAGATCACAACATATTTTTGAAAAATATCCTTACTGAAGAACTGCACCTTCCAAGTGTTCTTCAAAAAGGCCTTTTCTGCCATTCTCCTCCATGCACTCAGTCCTGCCTAAGATGAAGTGGAAGAACTCCACTGTGTTCTGTGTCCTGTAGTTCTGTGTGCATTTGCTTGCACACAGAACTACAGGAATCTGAACTGTATGAAAAACGAACTAAGATTCAAATGCCTGCTTTAAAACCACGTTTTATTACTCCTAGAATGCACTTTTCTTTTTTAAGTTAAGATTTTCGTGCGCTGACGAACCAGTTTTCCAGAACTATCAGCATCAACTATGACAGGACACGCACTCCTAGGTAACGAGGCAAATGTGGCCTTGGCCAGGATCAGGGACAGCTAGGAATTCTGCTCTGGTTAGTTACTTCCAATTAAATGGGTTAAGTTTTTAATAATACTCAATACTCTAACTATAAACTTTTTCTTGGCCTACTCTTCAGTCCAAAAAATATGTATCATCCTATTCTGAGCAGTTATAATTTATACCCCCTGGAACCAAAACAGCCATTATCAAGCTATCTGTTTAAGCATACATATTTACTACATATTTTCAAGTAACACAAAATTCTATTTCATTATTCCCATCCATAAATTTGATGTTTTCTAAAATAATTTGCCTTGCATTCTCAAAACCATGTGAGAACACAGAAAGCAACATCTGGAAACTGTGGAGCTAACAGTGGAGAAAGACCACAGAAAGAGAACTAAACTTTCAATACTGGATTAAAATCCAATTTTAGATACAAGCAGAATATAAAATATTAAATAATCACAAGAATTCTGCTGCCAGACTTCTACAAACAGATTAAGAAAATAACTGCATGACTGAATAGCTGTCTGGAAAACATGCTCCAGAGAGTTTCTCAAGAAACTTGCTCCTAATTTATCATGTAATTTGTTGAAAGAAGTGACTTTTCCATGGTATATAAAAATAGCCACAAACAAAGATGATTCGGGACACTGTTAACAAAACAAAACCCAGTATTTAAAAGCTGAGGCCAAAAGGACTCATTTCCTAGTGAATGAACCAGAGCTTTTACAACAACTATGTCAGTTTGATCACAATTTTGGAACTTTTGCTCAGATAAATTCTCCCTTATTTTTCCATCTGGTGAAAAATTAACGAACTAGATGCAGAAATCTAAACTTAAGTTTGGATATAATTGCTCCATAACAAAATAAAAGAGCATTTGCAGGTATTCAATTAGTGTAAAACTGATGTTTCACAACTTTCACAATGACAAGCTCAAAGTGCAACTAAAAGCATTTAAACCCAGGTTTTAACCCCATACACCTCTGTGCATTGTAAGCCACAGAAGGAAGGTTTCTTTCCTGAAGCAAAATATACATCTAAAACACATTAAATGTTTCTCAAGATCAAAAGCATTTGTCTCCTTCTTATCAAGAATTTGTAATGGCTGTGGAACTCAACTACCATGTGGCCAAAAACTGGCACAGAGCCACGTCTGTGTTATTACACCTCGTCTTGGGCTCAAATGAAGGGAGCCACCACATGAACCTTCCAAAACGCTGATAAGAACACGTCTGCCAGAGATGGCTTTAAATTATACAGCATTGGACTCACAACAAAAAGGTGCCACAAAACAGCTCTCCTTTGTTACAGGAGACAAAACTCTGTGAAATGTATTTTTTATATTCGTCTTGGGATGGGGATCACCAAAACCTTGCTGCTGTTTTCAGCAGGAAAAAGAAATTCCTTTCTTTAAAGGCAGTCTAATAAACGATTGGGTAAGAGTCAGCTGAACAGACACCTTCATATGCACTGGTGATTAACTAAACAACAAACAACTAATAGTGTGATCAATTAAAAGATTCATTTTCATATTTTTCTTCATCTTACAATAAGAAAGAATAAATTACATATACAGGACTGTTCAGTTGCCTATTAATATATTTACCAACCGGAATGGAACCTTCTGGTTTTGCAACATCTTAATACTTCATTAATCTTCTTCAGGCTCACTGATGCATCTTTAGATAACACTTAACATACTGTTAAGTCATGGCTTTAAGAAAAAATATTATCATTGCGAAATCTCTTTCCAGAAGTCTTCATATTTCATCAGTTACAGCAGTGACACTCAATCTTTCATTACTGCTACCTTGGCTCATTACTTCTCCCATCTCAACTGAAGTTTATCAATAGATCAGAGAATACAGATAATCTTATTTTGCATAGCAACATGCATTTGGCAAAGGTGTAGCTCATTATCTCCGAGTTCTCACAAAAGCTCTGCCCCACTTGTCACATCTGTTTATCTCTCTGGAAATCAGCAGAGCACACGGAGCATTTGCCATCCAGAGACCTACTCACTGTACAGAGACAGGAGGTATTTCACAGTTACTAGAACAGAGTTCAGCTAAAAAGTCCTAAATTCACCTGATCAGATTTCTGTGAAATTCTAGACAAGAAATTCTGATGCCAAGCAACATCACTTTTTTTTTTTTGTATATGTGGTCACTCAGTTTTCATCCTTTTATAGATAATTAAGTTTAAAGGTTTTCTCAGTTCCTTTTTTTAACATGGTCGTGCCAGGCTGAATTCAGTGGGAGGAGCATTTTAACATAAGCAACAATATGTCAAAGTAAACTTAAATTCAGGCTCCTGGCATTTCTATATGGGCATCCTTATCCATACAGAGCAGTGTTGTTCTTTTTTTGTCTCTGAGAACATGATTTAAGTAGTTTCTCCTTTCTGAGGAGTACTGAAGCTTTTTGTGTGCATGTTTTGGAGGGGGAACACTATTTTACAGCCACTTAGAATCTCGACCAATAACCTACATGTAAAGAACTGAACATTCATAAACCAAAACTAGACAAAAATATCCATCTGTGTAAGTTCTGACTTACCATAACTACATCTTACAGCTGGATTATTTTGCAGAAAAAATAAACACCCAAAAGCAACATCAGAAAAGCACAAATACAGTGTACTACTTTTACACACAGTTCAAAATTAAATAAGGTGCCAACTGAGCTAAATCAAGCAGCATCCTGACATAAGACTTAAAGTGTATAGAAATGAAGACAGCCAGAAAAAAATATTCAGAACACAGCATATACTGAAGGGCAGTGTTACGAGATCTATGACTCTTATCCTTCAAATAGTCTCTTTAAAATTGCATTCAAATTCTGCAGGCTGCACTTCACTTTCGTTGTAGCAAATGCCAAAGCAGCAATTCTACAGTCAGGAAAAGCAGTGTCTGTGCTCAGTATATTCAAACTGACTGGTGTGTAAGTGGTACAGTTTCCCAAGGTGAGAGTAGAAAACCACAGTAGATTTCTCCCTAGGAAAGATGTAGACAAAAGGCATTTGCGTCTCTCTTTTACTTCCTCCTACCGGAAAAAAACCCAGAACATAAATTATAAGGTAATCTTATTTAAGACAGTTTACCTAATGTAGAAAATTGTACCAATTTGGTACTTCAGCAAACTGATTTTTCAGATTTGCAGCAACAGTTCTAAAACTCCATGAAGTTCTGAATGCTTACTAGTAAGTAAACTTCTAGTAATTCTTTACTTTTTACTTTTTATGAAGAGGGAAACTGTCCCCTGTGCCTGTGAAGTGCAAACTGTTGAGGTAATACAACAAACAGCCGCAGGACAGCAACTTCAACACATGTTCCTGAACAAACATTACAGCAATCAAAAACATTTACAGCTGACTTCAGGAATGTAATGGGATACGAAGGCAGCCACAGCGTTCTGTGATTATGCTTATACCTTATCCTACAGAGAGCTTCCTCAAGTCAGGCTTCAAACCTAACAATGCCAGATTTTGTTGAAGTTCTCAGCAAGGGACAAATGTGAGTAGATGAGAGAATGGAAAATAGAAGGATTATAAACAAGATTCTTCCTTGCACATTGTGCCCTTGCAAGACGGGTTCCGGCTTCCAAGTTTGGCTTCGGTCAGCAGTGGCGTTGTGACGCAGAGTGCTGTATGCTCCCGTTTTGTACTTGGGAAACATCTTCCCAAGGTTTGGCTCATCCTCAGTTATCTGCCTCTTCCTGATGTTATAGATCAGCTTTTCTTCAAGCTCTGCACAAGCCACAGGCTCCAAGCTTCTTGCACAACTCCCATCTGTGTTGGGTTTTTGTTAGGGCTTTTTTTACCTGCTGTGACAGGCAGTTTCCACACCATTTCTCTTTCTTACCAACTACACACTTCCAGTCTTCCAGAGGATTCCACGTGACACACACCCCCCCTTTTAAAGGGAATAGGACAGGAAACCCAAGAACAAATACAAGAGAGAACACACATCAATGATCTATAAGAAGCTTTAAATCACTGAACAATTATCCAGAAAGCTTTCTTGATAATTTATTCGATGTCTGATTAAATGACAGCATGCAGTCATATTGTTGAAGTGCAACAATTATAAACCAGACAGACACGACAACATAATGCTTCAAGCAGCCTGCATGCCTCAGAAAGACACTCAGCAAACCATAAAGACGCCTACGTGTTTCTAACAAAGATTAGTGGCAAGTTTCTTACTCTGTGGCTGCCACAGTCTTTGTTCGAAACTCAAATCTCTGCTTTTAAAATTCAGATACACCACCAGTTCAAACTTCTAAATAAAAATTTTAAAAGTTATACCAAGTATATGCTATATACTTAGTATTTATAAGATATTAAAACCACATTTCAAAGGATTATTCCCGTTTCTGCATTGTTTTAAGCAAACAGAACTATCATATTTAAATAAAATAAACCACAATTGCTGTTGCTGGGGGAGCTACAGCAGATCACAGAGCAGGTCCTCTCCAGACATGTATGGAGACAGTTTCTTTGTAATCTAAACATTTCAGAATCCAAGGCAGACAGGTAGCAAATAATAAAATCACATACAAGTGAGATGAATTCACTCAGCTACACCTCAGCTGTGATAATCTGCCGAAGGAGTACATGCAGGCAGAACTTCGGCAACATCAAAGAACTGAGGAAAATGGTGCTGGGCACCACAGTCAAGAATTGTCTGACTCCCATGACCTCTCCAATGTCAGCAGCCACTTTTAAAAGCAACTTAGAATGAAATTCCTTACAGTCCAAAACATTTTATCGATCCAAGTACAAGCACTTCATCTTAACGGTGTTCCTGCCCTCCATTTGGATGTCCGTATTTTTAAAATCAATCACAAGCTAAGACTGTCCAAATCCAGTACAGGGCAAGCCATTAAAACCAGAAGTTTAGTATACTAGGATCCATACTCCAACACCTAAACTTACTGTGGTAAACTCTGTTTTTATCAAGAAAGGCAGCAAGAATATTACTCAAAATTATTCTGCTTCTGCATATAAATATTTTTCTTTTTTGGCAGGTGATGACTGATAGTCTGGGCACTCATATGTCATTAACATTAACCCAGCCACTTGGATTCTCTTGTAAAAATGTCACCTAAACTACACCAATAATAGAACATTGACTCTTCAGGTAAGACCTAGTCCCTGAATATAAGCTGTTCTCTGAATAAAAACCTAATTCTAAAACTAACTTTGAAACTATTGTTGCCTTAGCAAGAAACTAGCACACATAGTTAGTATGGTTAAGTTAGTAAGTTGAAATTCAGGATGCTACAGTAACCCTATTACTTGTTATACTTGCAAGACAGGTGAAATAATTAAGTTTTACCATTTGCTCTTTCTTGCAGATTGCTGCAAATGGAAAAATTAAGTTGTGTGACCCTAAGTAACATTACTGCTTCACAGCAAAGCTATGTGATTCAAGTGGTAGATAACAACATGTATGCAAATATCTGATTCAACAGCTCCTGGAGTGAAATATTCCATGACTACAAACAGAAGAGAAAATTCTCATCCATTTCTTCCCATTATTGCATCAAAAACAGAAATCCTCAAAACTTCAAAAAATATCTCAATTTCTCTCTTTCTGTCAACAGCCCCTGACAAACATCTTACACGAAGAGAGCCACTAAAAAGGTGAATTAGAAGATTCAGCTGACAGAAGTTTAGGTGAAGGGCCAGAAAAACTTTAATCAAGGTCCCAAGCAAGAACCAGTTAAGTGATCCACACAAATATACAAAGTCCTTCTGATAAACTATCACATGAGTAATGTATTACATCACTGAGGAGCTAAACAAGAGCAAGGAATATTGAGAAAAGAAAGGATCACTGAAATTGGATCTTAATGTATTTGAAAGGCAGCTGGGCTATTTTCACAACTGCACTAAGTAGCCACGAATCTGAAGCAGAAGCTCAGACAGTTTCAAATTATTGTAGACTCCCCTTACTGAAACCCTCTTACATTTAAACAAGTATATTCATTTACCTTTGATGTGAAACATCAGATGCAAATGAGAGCTGTTTGAAACTAAGAGAGACATCCTCATCTTCACCACTTAGTTGGCCAAGCAGTACCTGATGCAATGACTGCCTAAACCTGACAATAACCAGGGTCCATCAGGAATCAGACTATAAATATAGCTGGCCATCCAGACCCGCAATTATGCATTAAAAATGAAAAACCAGAAACTGCTAGGAACACCAAGAAGCAGCCCTGAAACCACGTCAGAAGAGAAGACTGCATGATCTCTTGCACTATTAGATGGTCAGAGTGGTCTCAGCATTTAATTATTGCATCAATGATTTAAACCTGCTTGGAAAATACACAAAACAGTGCACATTTCACACACTGCTGGATCCTTTCCGTCCATGCTGTCTTCTTCATCTCTGACAAAATCCTAGCTAAGAGCCCTCAGGAGCCATATTTGAGTTGTAAAGCAAATACAAAGCAGTTAGTTGTGAATGACTTCTTGAAGGTGCATTGTGGTAAGAGCAGCTGCATTCCACCATAAAACTTGGATACTGCCTGTAGCCCCGGTAGCTGGAAGTGTGCAATGTGTAAGTTCAGACACCTCAGTCAACCAGTGAGCTGGGAGAAGTGAGTTAAAGCTGGTGTTGAACTCCTCATGTGAAGTGATAGACTTATTTAGACACAGAAATGATTTTTATTTTTCTACCAGTATCACTAGAGTACACATGAAAGAATCTGCAATCTTTTCTGTTCCTTTCTCGTATGATAAGGAACTTTGTCTTTCTGAAAATACACTTCTTTATCTAGGGAAAAACCACTCAGATATTAGACATTAAATATATTTATTAAAGTGGATGCTGTATGCTAGAATCAGATGCTAACTTAGTTATTTTACATTATCTCATTTTACTCATTCTACATAAATAACCTGTGAACATGATTATATGGAGTTATATGAACAAGAAGTCAACCACAGCAAACTGGCACACAGTTTATACACCGCTTTCAAGAACCTGCTGAGAAGCATTCTTGCACCTGCAAGAAATCTTAACTTCTCTTAAAAAAAACTTCATTGTTGAGTACTCTGGACCTTCAGGACATTAAAGCATTTCTCTCTCACATGCTGACTGGAAGCCTTGCAGCAGCTGAAGCAATAAATATTGACAGCAAGCTGGCAAATAGCAGATAGCAGTGCTCTGCTCTCTAATTTCACTTGCCTCAGCAAAGACACAGCCTAGAAGGGACAGCACACCCAGGGCCTCTTCAGCTCTATTATTGCTGCTCTGGCTTGTATTGAAAATGTGTTTTCCCCTCCAATACGGGTGGTACCTTTGAACATACCTGCTTTTCTATACCACCCTGAGAATTTGAATTACCTCACTGCAACACAGAAACACAGCAACAAAGCTCTTATTCTGGCTACAAATCAAGAAAACTGCAAGAAACCTTCAGCATCCAGTTCCACCCTGTCATGCTCTTCCATGATGCTTTGCAAGTCTTGCACATGAGGCCGCACATTGCTTAATAAGAACTAAACAGCCAACTCAGAGCAAACACTGGAACAGCTGTATGCCAAAATACAAGCTACTCCTGACAGCTCATGAGAACCGGAATTAGTGAAGTGGATTTTAATTAGGGAGCTGTATTGATGACTGAATTCTACTTTTCCCTCAGTTCTCACCTCATATCCTCTACTTTGAGGTAGGATTACAGAAGTTGTAAGGAAATGCATTCAGACTTGCTTAAAGAAAATTGAAAACAAAACACTGTGACTACAAAATTCTGTCTTCCCACTGGGAGAAAGGGATCTTTCCAGTAATTCACTCCCTGCATTCAGATGAACTACAGATTGCTAGTCGGTTTTTTAGCAGACTCCATCCTGCTGCCAAGTTAACAGATTTTTAACTGAGATTTGAAACAAAGACTTCTTAGTATAACCCAGAATGTTGAGCAGTGAGTTGGATCTAGTTCTCAAAACTCGATCTTATGATTTCATCTGGAGCTCATACACTTCTACCCCTGCACAGACACACCTATGATTATGGGCTATGTTTAGATTTGTAAGAATTCACCAACATCCAGTGTCATCATTTTCTCCAGCACACAGCTTCACCGAGGGAGGGGTGGAGACATCCTCCACACTATAAACATTTGCCTGCTTTCAAAGGAAGATAGGAATCAAAACAAGCTTACCCTGTACTTCTAGCAGACACCACTCTTAACATGTTACATCAACACTTGTGGAGATTCTTCCTTCTAGCTTCTGGTAGGTTTCCTTCCTCTTTGTCTACCACTGAATGTACTTCATTTTGATGGTAATATCTGATTAACAACCTCAGCAAGCTTTTAGAGGCGGCAGGCACTCCCCTTTGTAAGCTTCACTTACCCAAAATAACAAACCCTTTAGTATTCCACAACAGAAACAGCACCACATAAAATCCTAAGGCCATCATCACTGCACAGTTCAAGAAGAGATCTGCACGCATGAACCAGATCCATTGCACAGGAATAACAACATTTAAAGCAGCACTGAGCTTTGGTTTAAACAGAGTAAACCAAGACTTCTGCTCTCACACCCTACTGCTGCCAAATCGTTCCATCTGCATTAGCTGCAAGATGTCAGCTTGGGCATGGAAAGGAAGAATTATTTAGTCTATTTAGTGAATCCTCTGATTCAAAAATCTCATTCCAGTCAAATGGGTGCCCTTGCCTAGGTGCAACAAAAGCCAAAATATCCTGAACAGGACAATAATAGCCCCATAAAGTTCCCATATAGAGGTGTGATGCTCTCAAGTCTAAGGGCTTTGTTCTTTTTTGAATGAGTGCAGTTCCTTCAGGGAAAATGCTCACCATGCACCGCTGGAAGAAAGGCACTTAAGGGGAGAGCAAGTCCTCAAAAGCAGAAGTGTGGCAGAGGACAGCAGCAGAAAGAGTTAACAATAAGTTTATCTGTAGGAAGTTTTATCTGTGACATTTTATCCAATTTGATGCCAGAACAAAGCACTGATAGCACAGAACAAAGACACAAACCTGTCTTTTTAAATTTAGTAAATTCAAACGGGTATGAAAAAACTGATTTTCATTCACTTTCGAGGATTTCACCTTAAGGGAAGGTCTTTCAAGGATGCACATGATATTCTTTGGCCTTCTGAAAATTAAATCAATTAAGAACAAGACTCAGTTCTTGCAAAAAAATTATTTAGAACAGCCACGAGGAAAGAAAAGTAAATCATGAAACTGAAGTTAAGAAACATTTGTCAATAGCACTGACTAACCCACTACAAACAGGCTGCAGCTTTTGCTACAGGTCTGAGTTTCCACTGGTAGTTCTGCAGTGTCTCAGCTCCAGGCTGCTATGGAAAAACAAAATGGGAACTCTAAAGGGAACTTGTTGTTTTCATATGTCATTAACTCAAGAGCTTGTGCAAGAACATTATTGATATTTTGAAACCTAAAAAGACCAACCATAGCTTCCAACACAACTACACCCTGCAGGGCTAGACACAGGACAGGTATATATGCTAAGGTACATAACTGATGCTTTATAGAATAAATCTCAGTTCTCTCTTATGCTTAAGACATTTTAATGCTACTTTACACTATGTGCATCTTTAAAGTACACAGAATCTACTGTGCTTCCTTGCAATTTTTCTGCAAATGCAGTATCTACCAAAACTACAGAAATCAACAGAAAGTATCTTCAATCTCTGAAAGAGTTCACTGGTCCGTAATGACAATGCATCTAGAATAAAATAAAAACCCAAAATCCAACAACCCATTATTCATAAGAAAGTGCCTACACAGACTTCTCAACAGGAAGAGATGGAAAAAGCTGATAGCTGGAAGAGGTGCATGTTAAAATCACAGCTGGGGAAAACTGGAAGCCTTCATTCCTCTCCTTTCACTCAACAAGCCTCACTGGCAGGGCATGGGACCACCTGACCTGGAAGAGCAAGGAACTCCCAAAGCATTCAGAAACCACTTGAATCTTCCAGCTTAAGGAACGCAATCATGCAAGTTTGAGACTAAGGAAATCCTTTAGCAATGTGTTGTTAGAAACACCACATCTCATATTCAGTATTAAAGCTGCACTTTGCTGTGTAGGTCCAGCCCACGACATTTCTACTCACCTGGGCCCACAGCTGCTGTGCAAGAACCACGCTGATACCACAGGGAAAATGGGATTGTGCAACAAAACAGGGGATGATGAGCAAATCACCTCACTCCCTGCTCAGCACAAGACATCAAAAACCCCTAAATTGTAAACCAACATCAACATCACACTTTCTGCAACAAATCAGCACGGAAAATATTATTAGGATTTTGCATAAGGAAGATTATATTCCATTAAAGAGATTATCCACTTTTTAATGTGGTCTTGATAGAGGACTTATGTGTGCCACTCTTCCATGCTTATCATCTCCCAAATGGTGTCCTGTTAAATCTGCAGAAGGCATGTAAGTGACACTTCAGCTTTTAAGCACAGATGATACCAAGACATTCTGACAATATCACAGCATTGCCAAAATTTACATTTGTGGGTTTTCTTAAAGATTAAGTACCTGAAGATCAGATTGCTATTTTCAGATTTCATTTAAAATTTAATCTTTAGTCATTGTGGCTGCAGAAAACTGAACTGTAACAGCAAAAAAAAACCCCAAATAAAACACTCCCAAAATTATGGTGGATTAAAAAATCCAATTACTTTTGAATTCTGTCTCTCTTACACTGATATGCAGAGACATTGCTGCAGCACTTCAAATTCTGAGTTGGTTACATCCCAGTTACAAACTCTTTAAATAGTTTGGTAACATTTTATTTAACTAACAGAACTCTGAAAACATTCAGAGAAATGTTAACTTTAGAGAGCTTCCCTGTTTTATTCACTTGTATGAGATCACATGGTTACTAGACACATGCATGCTAAATATATTACATGCTACCATGGCAGCAGGTCAGTTCTGCACAAGCTGCTTGTATTAAATTTCTCCTGTAAGTGACATTAGAGTTTAGCTCTGCTCCAGCACATATAGGAAGAGGCTTCACATTCCAAACTACCATCTGAAGGGGAAAACTATGCCAACACAGTACTAAGTATGCCTGTGCTACTTTAACCCATTTACTATTTTAACACACACATTCAAGCCTTGCATTTATGTTATCTATATTATGAATTTTTCAGATTCAAAACTCCAAAGCTAATGGCTTTGTCATAGTCTTTTGCTATGAAAATTTAAAGAAAAGGTCACACAATGATAGTCTATCATATGTGACATGTTATGATTGATGAAATTCCAAACAGTAAGTGTCACTAACCGGGTAGGGTATTTAACTACATTTGAAATCTTTTACTGATTTATTAAACTGCCTGGGTACACAGTAACTACTAGAACACATTTTAAATAAGCATCATTGCATACTGTTCTAACAATTTCAGAGCAGATGTTCTCCATAAAAGACAGTAACATATTAAAAAATCTCACACATTGTCTCTACATATATATTGACATATCTAGAAATACACACACTGGCATATACAAAGCACAAACAAATCCGAGTTGTCAAAATTAATGAAGCACACACTAAAAATATTTCATCATACTCCGTCACGATGCCTTCCTACGTCATGCTACAAGACACCCCTGCACACAATGCCAGCCTAATGGGTAAAGGAAGGCAAACTCTTCTAAAAGCTGCCTCTAGACCAGCACAGGGGGACGTTTCAGATCACGTGTTTCATGGCTTCAGATTGGTGCCTTGGAGAATGCTAAGATGAAAGGGGAATAGACTTGACCACCAGGGTCAAGAGAGGTTATCTGTGTTCTGCTGGAAGAATAGGCATCAATCCTTTTCTTTTCCTAAGCACAGAGGAAAGCCTAACTCAAACACTTATCAGTAAGGGTGTAATCAAAATAAGCTTCAACACTGACGTTGGAGGCAGAGGAAATCATACAGACCTTTGGTAAATATTTAGGCAGCTAGCCCACATAAAAATCTCAGACTGTTGCTACTCTACTGCAACCATATCCACAGGCAGTAGGTGAAAGTTCTCATGTATCTTTACTTTAGCTGCAATTGCATGTTTGCTGCAACCCAGAAGCACATCCTGACACTGTTCCTCTTAAATAGAGATTTTGTGAGATGGTTCATCTATCACTGGTCTTCCCTTTCCACTGGCTGGGGACACCTGGAAATCAGACAGAACTACCAAGCAGGTAGTTCAACCAGCTTATCCACAATAAAGATCTGCTATGGGCATACCAAGAGAACAAGGAGAGGCAAAGGTAGAGGTACACTCGGATTTTGAGCAGATGATACTCTAAACTAGCTCATTATTCAGAGTCATCCCTTAATTACTCTGCAGAGCACACCAGCATTTATCAAATAATACACTGACAGAAAGATACAGAATACCACATTTTTACAGAAGGAAAGTATTGTAACACTTTTAATTTTAGTCACCCAAAGGTTAAGCACTAAACTAGAAAATGTCTGCAGTAAGCTCCTGATATACTGACCAGGTTTCATTTTGACATTAGAACTTCTGCACTAAGGGACCACGTTGAAGGCACAAAATCATCTCTAATATAGGAGAGACATTTTTTTAACAGGAGAAACACTTCTATTAGCTACGCACAGAATATGTGCTCATTTAGTGTCACACATTAGCACATGATTGAGATCCTTTATCTGGTCAAACAGCGTCACATAGACCAAGTGCTAACACACAGCAGAGCTCTGCCTGAAGCTCCAGCACCGAATCTGGGCCATCCTTGCACTTACAGGTTTCTGTGCAGCTGCTGGGAAGAGCTCCCCACCCCCCAACCCAGGGGAGCACAGAAGCTGTCGCTGCAAAGAGGAAAGAAAAAAATCCTCCTCAAGAACCATTCTTCACCTCTGCAGAGCTGTCACAAACGTGAGCCTGGCTGAATTATCATGTTCCAAAATTGGCACTTGACTTGTTACTGCTCGAATATTTAAGCCATCACTTTCTTCTCTGCATCAGAGCTGAACCCATTTTTTCATTACATCTTATTTAATATTTTTTTCCATATTGATGACTTAAGAGGTCATTCTGACCTGTTATTAGCAAAGTCCCAGTATTGAAGAACAGCACAAGCCCCAGCACATCAGGATTATTCAATAACTCACACATACATCAGATTCCTTTTGCAAAAAGAACACACACAGAACTAAAACTAAGAGCTGCACTGATAAAAAAATCTCACAGAAGAGTCATGAAATAACTGAACAAGCAAACTTCCATACAAAGACAAAACTAGGAAGTGGAATCTACAAATACAATTTCTCTACAGAAAACATGTTTTTCATCTTTTTAAAGAACACATTTCTGACTGCACAATTAAAAAGCAGCTTCCAAGTTTTATCAATACAGTAAAAACTAAATAAACAGTGTTTCTTCTGTAAGCAAACAATATTAAGGTGCTACAGAGAAGAGTTACAGTCTTACATATCACATGAAACAAGTTTTGACTAAGAATAACAAATGCTCGATATTATACAAAGCACAAAAAATCCCATTGACCTTGGTGAAGGACTTGGAATTAAATTATCTGCAGCTGTGATGTGCTACAGGTTACTCCAGAAGCAAACAAAAACCTACCCAACATAATTATCAATGAAAGTAGAGCTTGCATAATGTAAAACTATGCAGATGCTCTGACTTTTAGATCAGATAATAACTGTTTTGTTTCTCCAAAGTGTTGGTACCTAATCAGTCAGCTTTGGAACATCTGCTTTTCAAGACCCCAGGTGAAAAGAAGAAACAAAAATCTGTTAATGCAACATACCTAGCTGACAGGAACTGTATTCATGGAAATACTAGAAGACAAACCAAAAATGGAAGGGAAGATATTAAGATAAGTAAAAGCAGATATACTTGCCAAGAGTAGAATCCACAATACTTGCTTCCTCCTCAGCAGAAAATACACAAGCACTTTAATAGATAAATCTGACTGAAAATTCACCATCTACCCACCAGGAAGTGAAATGAAAGAAAGTTAAAAAAAAAAAGCAGATAAAGGCAGAAGGGGGTGTGGTGGAAATACTTCTTGTTCACTTGCGACTATCTAAATTTTCAAAAATTATAGACAATAAACAGCTGAAATCTGACATATTCACTCATCCAGACCATCACACCAAAAGTCACAGGCAACACAGCTTCAGCTGCTTACAGCACTTGCTTTTAGCCAAGTCACACATCACACCACACCTCCTCTACACAACACTGTCCTGCACTGTCACACTGACAGAGGACAGGACAAGAGACTGTTAAACTGCACCCAGGCAGGGAGATGAAGATTAAGGCACTTGCACAGGGTCAGCAAGGAATCAACTATTTCAAAGGCAAAGCACCAATCTTAAATTTCCTCAATGGCAAAAATCTCAAAACAAGGCAAGTCTGCCAATGAAGTAACATGCTACTAATCTAATGGACTAGCAGGCAAGTTTGAGGCACAAAAGTCTTCCAGGTCACAATCTGCACTTTCAATTTAACCTACAGATATCAACTAAAGAACTGAAAACAAATGCGAAAACATAGCACTTGCACTAGAAAATTATTCCTAATTTTTTATCTTCCATATTATAAATAGCAAGAGCTGATGGAAATAATACTTAGCAGAATACAGTCCCTAGTTAAAGCTGAGGCTTCTCAGAGTCAAGCATCCATTTGGTCAGGTCAAATTACAACAGGTACAAACTACCACCATCGTCATCCAACCTTTATTACACCCCAAGACCCGTATGCTGGGCACGTCAGAAGCCTCTGTCACACATACAGACCAAAATTAAATAAAATTATTACCTCCCCTTGTTTTCCCAATTTGTTAAAAGCCATCTGAGCCAAATCTTTCTTAGAACAGAGACATCAATCTAGACCACAGACAAGTTTCGGAACTGCAAGTTTTACTGAAAGCCACAAACTTCATTGTAGTTTAATCACCTAAATTAAACAAGATTTCAATTTTTTAAAGGATGACTGATGTAAATTTGCCACATTAGTCTACTTTTGAAGGCATTTCATGCAGCAACACTTGCTAAATCAAAAAACATTAGTATGTTCTCACAGCACAGAAAAAATGACCAAAACATGTCTAATAAAAAGACAAGTGGAAAAATAATAAAAGTTGGTGGGTGCTGTCATTTGCTTTACTGGAACACATCAAATAATTTCAGCACTGTTCCGCTACAGATGTAAAGAAGAGCTGAGACAGGAATTCACAGCTCCAAACCACATGAGACCACGTGAGAAGACGAATCCACCTCAAAATGCAGATGCACTGCCATCCACATCTTGCAAGTGCATAATCACAACTGAACATATTAACCCAGTTTCCCAAAGCCTTAATAATGACAAATATGACACTGAAAACATGTTCTTCATTAAGAAACACGTCTGTCCCATTTAGGTGCTACAACTAAAGAGCATTTTGTGAAATGATGGATTTTCAAGCAGTAGGGATAATAAACTAAATGCTTTCTGTGTGCTATCCTAACATGCCACTAACTGGCACAGCTACATTAAACGAGTTTAAAGGTGCCTGTATACATCTACCTATATATATTTATCAAAACAGAGCTTTACTGTCAATCTAAGAGGGGATCTGAGGAATTCTAGCTGAACAGACAAACAGACTATTTTCCGAAATTTGCACTAATCCAGAAGATAGATCTAATGAACAATATATTTTCCTATTGTATTGCTCTTCAGTACAGTGCCCTAACAAGTCTTTCAAATGACAGTGTTATTAATATAAGCCCAGGAAGGCACTGTACAGGAAAAATAGGCAAGGCCTATCTATGGGATACACCGATCTAAGAGCTGGGTGAAGGATCTTCTGGTTTAGGAGATTTCATACATAAATTGCTTGAGACTAACAAAAGAACACTACAACTCAGGAACACTTTAAAAAAAAAATGTATAAGAATAATACGGATATTATCATTCCTCATTATCCAAATGACTCTGAGAATCTCCAGATCCAGTGCATCTCCCCACAGGCAGAGTACAAGCCCCCGGCAGTAAGAAGGCTGAAACCAGGAACTGCAGAACAGCATCTCAACCCACTGGAGCACTCTGGAAGTTGAGAGTGGTAATCAAAGTGCAGAACTAAAGCTATGTTCATTAGATTGAACAGTGAGACTTCAATATTTATTGTAGCTCTCAAAGAGAAATGTACAGATTCACAAAGAATGACTGCAGACATGTTCTCTAAACAATGATAATCCAATTAGGTATCACTCATTTAGACAGATACATTGCTTTAATTATGCTCAAATTGTCTCCTATTGCTAAAATAAAAGTTAAATAATTTAATTTTGTATGGGAATACAGCAGAGGAGAAGGAGACAAAGACTTGGATTCAAAAGTTCATGTGACTGCCAAAAGGGTTGAAAAAGACTGTTCCTTACACGCTCAGGAACCATTAAAACCCTTCAGCATTTTTTGCCAAACATGGTTTCACGTATTTTTTTACAGTGCTTCAAAAGGTTTTGCTAAGGCAACTTGTGTATTGACAATAATACAGCCACCATGCTGTATTATAAAGAAGACAATAGCAAGATCTGAGTAATGTGTATTAAAGAAAACACATTCACTACCATGGGAACCCTGTCAGAATTCACCACTACTGCAAGTCATCCACAGGAAGCTTTTCTGCGCTAGACTTCCCCTTCTAATAATCTCTCTACTAATACCTCTAAGACATAAACATTAATATTATAGCAGGGAACAAGCACACAGGCAATGCCTTTGGCCTACAGCATTTTCATCTAAATAGGTCTAACAGACACAAGGAGACAGTAGAAAGAATTCCAGAATAAGATCGCCACCACTTACGTCATCAGTACAGCCAAGGATTTCGCTGAACATTGACACTAATTCACTGAAAACTCATTGTAAGCACAGTTAATGAATGTGGGAGAAACCAGGAAAAAAGAAAAGAAAGGAAAAAACCCAACTCCACACACACAACACAGAGAACCAAGCATCACAAGAAATGTCCCAAATCCCATTGAAAGCTGACTTTATCTAAAGTAGCCTAGGAAGTTTCACCAGAATAAATTTTTAGTAACAAACTGCACCATACTAAAATCATGCCTAGACCAAGCTTTTGGGATCCACAGCTTTAACAGGAAGACAGGCAAGTTCCCCCTCCCAGCCTCAGTTACAGTGCAACTCTATCTGCATGCGTAAGAACACCAGCAACACCAGCAAAATAAAACCACAGTTAAACATTAAACTACACATAGGACTTGCCTGGCTACAGCCATTTCCAGGAAAAGCTCAAGGAATCTTGCAGCATGTGTAATGTGCAAGACATTAATGTATAGTTAAAACGCCTTTTCTCACTTTCTGCATGGAGGTAGTACATAAAATCCACCTGGAAGCAGAACTCAAACATTACCAGGAGAATTTGTTTTTAACTACATCTTGCAGAGTCCAAATTAGTTTTTCAATGAAGGCCTGCAAATTCAAATGCTCAGTAACAAAAGCACCTCTTACAAGATTTTTTGCAGGCTTTGAGGCATGAAAATACAGAATCTAAAGGAATAAATGTAGAAATTTCATTAGACTCCAGAATGTACAGCTATCAATGCAAAAAGAGAACAAACTTTCCCTAAAAATCATTTTACACACTCAAGTAACAGAACTACATTTTCTCCTCAAAGTCAAGAGCAGCCAGTATTGGAGTGGCCCAGCAGGAGCCACTATTTCAGCAAACAGTGAGCTGTAAACTAAATGCTGAAATCCATTTTTAATCAACAAAAAAAGTATGGTAATGGCACATAACTTTAGGGTTTATGAATTTCAGAAAAAGTACTCTACAAAAATCCAAACAAGACATCTTTCAGAAAATACAGAATAAATCACATCACAAGCAACATCCCGAATGTATGGTATATCAAGTTCCTTTCCCTGTATAGTAACAAGAACCAAAAAGTATTCTAATCCCTTGTTCAAGATTGTAGCAACCACAATAGCAACTGCAGCAGAAGCTTTTCCAAGAAAGGCATTTTAAATGCAGAGTTTACCCCTCAGAACTCATGTACCTACAACAACCTGCATTAATACATGCAATTGTGCCCTTGCATTAAGACATGCAATCGTCCAAATTTGTATTTGTCTACAGAGATGGAAATGGAGAAAGAACACAAGACAACTATAGAAATTATGAAACCCAGATACACAGTTTCAAGGAAGTATAAACATCAATGGTCAGACACTTCAAGGTTTAAACATCTCAGACCTGAAACACTGGTAAGTTTGAAACAAGGTGTTTGAGGTAAGATGAGGCTCACTCTCTCCCTGAAGCACAAGGGTTCATAAACAGAGCCAGACACACTAAAGCCACAAATATAAAAAAACAACCCAAGGAAAGGAACACCCATGGAACTGAATTTTTTGTTTCCATTCCACTTGTATCTTGGTTGAAACCAAGGAGAAGCCGCTTTCTAGTTACTTTATCTGGCTGTTGTCAAATTCCTGAAGGAAAACATCTGTAAATCCTTGTGCAGGTGAGCTGAATCATTCATGTTCAAGGTCCACTCATATCTTCAAAAAATTTTCACGTACTCCTCCCTTCCTGCCCAGTGGCCCAAACACTGACACGTCTCTGTGGTTCACTGCATGAAACCCAGGGACTGGGCTGGCTGTCCCATCACTGTCCCAATACTGCCACCAGATCAGACTATTTTAAGATAAGCTAATTACACCACTGAAAAATCTTATAAGCCACTAAGACTAAGCAGAAGAGACCACGAAGAATTAAAAGCAGAGAAGCATAGGTAAGACAGAAGCAAGAACTGTGATCTCAACTCTTCCAGATAAGAAGGCTGGAGGATTCCTTGTCAGATTGCATCTCTGAATTTTAGTCTGTGCTTACTTTCTCCTGCTTCTAACAGTTGTAACAAGCACAAAAGGAACTTCACATGAAAGGCTGTTGTTTCTTACACCTTCAGAAAATTAGTCATTCAAGCTCAGAAAAATAACACACCAAAATCTTTGTGGCGTGCTTGCAGGCATTATCTACATACATACAAGACAGCTACAGAAACCAACTTAGGTGCCTTAAAACAAACGGATCTGAAGGAAAATCCTCAATTAGGAGTTTGTTGCACAGAAAGTTTTCAAGTTTATCAGATTGTCTTCTCATTAACATTTCATTAAAGTACTGAATGATTGAAAAACAGGTAAAAATTTCTTTTGAGAACTACTCAGCCAGTACCCAGCATTATTGTCGTAGGTTTTATTATGGAGCAATTCAGCCCTTAAAAAAACATATTTAAAAAAAATGGATCCAGAAAGTCCTACGTAAAGCATAGATATGAGCACCACACGGGGGAGGAGGTGAGGAGGGGGCTTTAAATAAATTTATTAATATATCTTAAGAACAATACAGGGAAGAAATTCCAACTATCTTCCCATACACTTACAAACAGGCCTCATCAAAATGAAGACATATTTATTTTGGTGAATGAATGAATTCCAGCCTAACATTATATTTAGATCAAATCAAATATATTAAAAGCAAAACAGATTAGGAAACTGAATGCAGAGTTTTAAATCACCCTAAGTTTTATTTTAACAAAATCAAATAAAAACACTTAAGAACATAAGAATTTGCTGATATTAGATTAGAGCATTATCAATGATGGCATTAAAATCCTGAAGCCAGAACTGTCTATTCCCACAGATTTCAACACTTACTTTTTTAATAAAATGAGGTTTACTTGACCACAGTCTATTCTCCCTCATTAACAACTTCTGATTACACTGGCCAGTTTCAACCACGTGCCATAGCAAATGCATCAGTTATTGCTGAGATTTTCTAAAAGTGCTGCAGAATTTTTGACCAGGCAATTGCAGAGAACCCCTGGGCAGAGCAGTGCCCTGCAGTGCCCAGAGGCAGCAGGTCCTGTGGGATGCTCGGGCAGTCAGCAGGCACCTGTGCTCAGCCTGGCCACAGCTGGAAGAGCATTTAAGACACTTGGAGAACTGAAGAGAAATACACTGTAAAGAGGGGATACTCTAAAAGATCAGGGAATAACAGAAGAGTCAAAAAATAAGGGAAATGGAAACTCTCCAGGTTTTATTACTTGCAAAACCACTTCTTTATTATTACTGTTCAGACTATTTTTAAATTTACTTCCACCATTTCTCCAACCCATATTTTAATATCATAAATAAAATGGGCTACAGAATACAGACCAAAAATTTTCATATACACACTGTCTTTGTTCTTCCCTCTTGCCTATACCATGCTTCACTTGCTCCTCAGCAAGCCAGGCATAGAGCTGGAATCCTTTTATCTCATGCAATCACACTGGTTATGCTTGCCTAGAGCCAGTGTTAACAGGACAGTCTACAGATCCTTTAATGACTTCCATCTCCTCCGAGACAAAAATTAGATGGTGAAAAGAATAAAACAAAAAGGCAGCAAACCCCAGTAGCACCCAAGAGTAACACCAGTTTGGCTGCAGCCTCGGCTTGTTCTGAAGTGTTTCTTCAGTCCTGTGGCCAGACCTGGAAATGGTTTCGCTCACTCGAGGCTCAGCCAAGCCCCCAGTGCTGCACGGGCACGCCGGGATCACCAGAGGGAGCTGCGGGGGCTGCGAACGGGGCTGCACGGGGGATCTGGACTCGGATCACAACCTCCTCGCTCGGGGCAAGTCCTTCCCTCAGCTTTTAAAAAAAAGCAGTTTTCACTTGAGTCTCTTCGTAGTCGGAACCTTTCGATCCCCTCTCCCATCGCAGCTTCTCAAAGGAATGACTCTGTCACTTCCTGGTAGAATCTGGTGCAAGTTTTATATAAGCACCTTGTGCTAACACACGACTAGTTGTAAATAGGTGTGTGACAACAACAGGGTGCACGGACTAATTCCAGGGCACCGTCAGGAGAGAACTATAAAAACAAGTATGTCACCACTAGGCTTAACTTGACAGGACAGGAGTCCAACTCCTCAGCAAAAACACAAGGGGACTCTACAAATAGAGGCACAAGAGACTGCAACCCAGTGAACCAGAGCCGCCTCCCAGCGAGGGCAGGCTGAGGGTATCTGCAGGAAAATTTACTGCAAAGCAGCTTCGGGGATAACTGCGGGATATCAGGTTACATTTCATCCCACTGGGAATCCAAGTCTCCTTTGTAGATAAGCCTAGGAAAAAATTCAACCAGGAGTCACCAGGAGCATCAAAATGCCATGACAGTAACAGCAGTTGAAATTCTCAACTCTCCCATAACCCTGTTTCACCTCCTGAACAAACCATTAGTCTTTTAGCCTACTTTCCTCCTGTTTTGCATATGGCACCTACATGACTCCAATATTCATGAAAATTACGTTTTAAAATCCAGAACTTCCAATCATTTGAACACTACATTTTACTAGTTTCTTTTAGATACTGAATTAGCAGTGATAAATAGAAACACTGACCATTAGCTTTTTCCTTTTTTTAGGGAAAAAATAATTTAACAAATATCTTGTGATAACTCCTGTTGTTTCTGCCCTCCTCCCAAATTTCATCTCATATTAAAACCTGACAAAGCCTGGGGGGTCTCCTTAAATTTCCCTGTCCTTCACTGAGAACAAGTGCTTTCTGCACGACTTTGTAACACAGGTTTGATAAAATAAAACAGTTTTTAAATTTCAGTTGATTCAATTGATAGTTTCCCATTACTTTTTTGACAGCTATTCAGGTTAGCAGTTTTCATAACTGTGACAAAGAAAACAACAAACACCTACTTAACATTCAATATTATTCTATAACATCCAAATCCCTACATACTCCTCAGGAATTTTCAGGGCATTTGTGTTAATAATTACAACTTCTGCAAATACACCCATAATCCATATCTACAATATTCAGCAAATTCTTGCTTCCATCTACTGACCACATCTCTCTTCAGCCATCCCCAATTTTGTCTCCTTCCCCTGAAGGAGTTCTAATTTAGTGCTTCCTAATGGAAACCATTAGTACTTTTTACTGTTGGCACTTTTTTCATAGCCCAACATCTCTCAAAGCAATGATCATCACACACGGTTCAGTGACAAAAATTTAAGACACCACCATTTGGAATGTTATGAACAAAGATAAGGAGAACAACAAGACGACAAAACATAAAAAAACCCCAACAACACACAAACCACAAAACCCCCAACACTCAAAAGAAACACAGGAGGATATTAAGGAAGTCTCTCGGAGGAAATCCTTCTTCTGCACTCAAAAGCTTCAAATCCCTGAAGCCAACTATTCAAGTAAATATGTGTATTAGTAAACTCAGACTAACAAACATAATTTGACAGCCTATAGGCTTAAAAAATTTAACAGAAAGTGCTTTTCCTTTTTGTAGGCATCAAGTGAAACAAATTATCTTGTGCTGTACCTTTGACATTCCCCTCTTTTACCCTGAAACCAAGGGGATTCTGAATATAAATTTAAGACATCTGACTTAATTAAAACCTCATACCATTACACAATAATTTTAACAGCTTCAAGGAAAAATAAAAATTCTGAAAAATTCAGTTTATTACACTCAGTGCCTGACATGATAATAAAAGAACAATGACGATGCAACATCCCTTTTTCTCAAACACTCTCAGAAGACTCATTGCTTTGAAAGCTCACACTGGAAGAAGCAACATTTTTAAATTGCTCTATACACCGAATTACTAGCAGTCATTCTTGTCAGCTTACAGCTTTTAAAACAGGATGCATGCAGTCATATGAGGAAGAGGCAGCTGCTGTGAAAGAATGATACCAAAACCAAGATGTCCCTAATGCCGATAACCTCACACAATGATTCTGAGCTATACCATACAAGTTTTCCACATGATGGTAAATTAAATACAATTCAAAACATCTGGAGAAAGATGCCCCCTTACAAACACTGTTGCTTTTTTTGGTATCTGAGGGGAAAAAAAATATTTAAACTTTTTTCTCAGCTCTTGAGCTCAATTATTGCAGATTTTGTGTGATACAGGGGATAAAGTCACATTATCCTGACACCTTTCAAAGGTTTCTTTAATGGACACTGCCAAGGCAAGTCTGCTGTGCCCTTTACGACCCCTTGTCTTTAGGACACGAGTATATCTGAGTCTCTAAAGGTTCAACCTCTTACTTATTCACTTCTCTTACAACTGTTTGTAATCCTTCCATATCATAAGGGACACTAAAATAATCTTCTCTGAATTCTGTTTTTCAACCCTGTATGCCACAATCTTTAAGAAAGAAATGTGTAACAGCACAGCCCCAGCACAGCTCATTTACAGACATGCTTACACAACTGTATAGCTAAAAGTTTAATAATTTAACCCCCCTGACCTTCCAAACACTAAATGATCACAGAAAACTGGAAAGATCAGGCCTGTGTATATTGGTACAAAACTTAATGCTGATCCTGACCACAGCCTGCAAGTGTTACTGCAGGTAACAGATGACACATCTGCCTTGCATATTCTCACAGGTCTATGGTCAGCTTTCAAACAATAAAAATAACACCAGTCCAGCCCATGAAATCCTAAATTACAGGGTCAGAAGAAATCTGGTTTTCAAATGAAACTGAGTTACACAAACACTCAAAGGGATTTGAAATAAATGGAAAAAAATCCTTCTTCTCCTCTATTATCATCATAAAAGTATCAGGAGCGCAAGCCCATCTATTCTACACTCCCACTCTTAGGCGATCTCCGACCATGACACATTTTCCTCCCAGTCAATTAGCTCTTGATTAGAAAAAAAGTAAAAGATGCTTTGTCATCAGTGCCTGGTACACAGACACTTACAGCAACCACCTTTCCACAGCTCTGCTTGGCTGGTAATTCCTAGCACCTACTTTTTATCTTACTATACTTAAAATAGGTATGCAACAATTCTCAGTAACTCCTAGTGAAATCACAAAGCAATACAAAATGCATTTTCAAGTTTCCAGGCTGGCCCATAAGGACTTAGCCAGAATTCAAAAGCTCTCCAGGGACAGAGGCAAATATAATTGGGAGACCTACCTAATTAAGCATCACTAACAATTTGAATATAAAGTAGTTAATTCCCTGAAAAATAATTCAATTAATCACACTCTTATTAAGAGGGATGTATTTTCTTCTGATCATAGAGGCACACTTGTACCGCTACAACACACAGGGAACAAAAAGCAGAGTGCTCTCTGTGGAAAAGGTGCTGTATTCCCCTGCACTGAAATTTTGAAAAAGACTGGTCACAAAATTCAGCCTGTCTTATTCTAATCAAATTCCTTCCTAATTCTTCACCGTAGACTCGGATTAAGAATAAAAGAGAATGGGAAAGATAGATAGATATATATATCATACATATAATTTAAAATATACCAACTAGGTGACTGTCATGGAGTGGCAGGGGTGAAATCTCAGGAACAGAGTTGTCTTGCAAGATATTCATTTCTCTTTAATGTCAAATGGAAATGAGAGTATACAGTACAGGGGTTTATGTTCCTAAAGAAAGTTATACATTAAATATAAAGAAATCTAGAAAAACTCTTGCAGAACCATTAAACAGAAACCAAAACAATACAGTTGATTTTAAAAAAAATTAGTCCCTTAATATGGAGGAAAAGTTTCTTCTTTTCTACTCCCTAAGCAATAACTTGAAAGATCAAGTGTTAAAGTAAGAATGCACCATGTGAGGGGAGTGGTCAGAGGTAGCAATCTAGATCAGATGCTCACTTTCAAATAAACAAGGCAAAATATATTATTGCATCATTATTTATTAGCTGGTGCTCTACCAAAGAACACATGCTGGGGGGGAGGGTAACTGTCATATTACGCAGCTGAAGGCTGGTTTGAACTCTCAGTAATACAATTTTGCTCTGTTACACTGGATATCGCATCAATGACCTAAAACATATTTTGATCGGCTGTTCAAAAAAAATTCCTCAAGTTTTGTACTGGAAGGTCAACAAAGCTAATTCGGGGGAGGGGGGAAGTGAAAGAATGTCTTGTGTCATCTCACAAACTTCCTAAGACACCCAAACCACCTTGCAAACATCCAGAGGAAAAACCAGCTACCTTTAGTTATTTCAGACCTGACTGCACCTTAAACCAAGGGGATTCTAAGTATAAATTCAAGACACCTAAATTAAAACTTCATAGCATTACGCATCTTCAAAGTCTTTATTCGTTTCACTGACAGGAGCAAGAGTTAAACTAACCCCACATCAGCACCACCTCAGTAACAATGACAAGTCCATTCAGGTAGTCCCTGTATGCGCCTTGCAGGGCACAGGAAGGCACACAAGAAAAACGGGAGTGCTGTATTTATTTTCCCTGGTTACTTCACCAGAGCTGAAGGAATCAAATCTGAACACAAAGCACCAAATTCACCCGTATTATCACAGACAGAGATTTTGACTTTTGTTTCATTTGATCCATCGAAGAACACATTATTACACACGTGAAATAATGTCTTTCCAATACAGTAAACATGAAAACTCAAAGCGATTTGTGCATTAAGAAGCACATACTTCGCCACATGATGTTCCAATTAATTCAAAGGAAGATTCGTTGCAATGAGAAGGAAAAGCAGATCCCAGTGCTTTGCACACATTACCAGGCTGCTGCAAGGACTGAGGAGGCCTAAAGCCCAAGTTTTACACAGAATATTTAATCCTTTAAAAATAAAAAAATTTATGAATTTGGTGAAGCAAATAAAATGTGCTAATGGTAATTTTTGCAAAACATATACTTTTAAAAAATTCAACTAAACCCCACACACCCCTCTCAAGCAAGGCATAACAAACCACAGTTATTACTTCAATATATTCTTTATTTAGAAAAAAAACTTGCCAAACTAATACAGATTTGCTCATCACACAGCATTAGACTACACTACTTTCAGTACTGTTGGAGAATTAATCAGCTGTGTTTTGTTACAAGGGCACGGCTGAGAGCAGGCAAGGTAGCATGGCATTGTTCATAGAGCAGACTGGTGCCTCCAGGCCCTCTGAAGCAGCACTTGGGCCCAGAATACACAGAATGACATCAACAAGTTATCTGAGAAACTTGGCCAACATTCTAAAATAAACCCATAAAATCTCTGCTGCCCGCATTAACCAGTTTAAGGTGAACCACACACACTTCAGCTCAAAGGTTTCTAAATAAGATGAGTCTTCTGCCATAATAAGCCGTTTTATTCTCCAGAATTATTTCCAGTTTGAATTCAGCCATGTCCTCCTCATCGTGCTAGTCCAACATGACTCAATTTCTCTAACTTCATAAAATTCAATGTTCACTTTCTTCTCCATCTGTGGTTTCACAGAGAAAGAAACTCATGTTATATTATAGGGATCTAAATCCAGGGATCTGCACATATGCAAAGCATTCCATGGGCCCACTCACTCACAGAGGTGAGCAGAGACCACACCGGTTTAAACACACGCTGAAAAAATGGAGCCAGACAAGCAAACAGCAAGCTAAAACTCATCTATTTCCACCATCATCTGCTCACAAATAAATCACAGTAAATGCCTGTTCACAAATAAATCACAGAAATGCTGGAATGTTAAAACTGGTTTCGATGAGCTCCAGGGGCAGAGAAAGAGTTTCATGTACACTAAAGCTGTCCTGGGGTAGAGCCTGTCCCTGACATTGAGGGATTCTTCCCACTTACCAAGAATCCTCCTCTACTACTCCTGGTGGACCATGTCAACTACAGATGTAGGAAAGAATTATGGAGGAGAAAAATAATTGACCAGGGCACTGGGTTACTTTCTTTATGAAATTCCAAACTGAATGCCCTCAGTCAAAAAAGGCTCATCTCCAGCTGCCCAGCACCATTATAATCCCTCAATATCATGACAATTTGTTCCATTCTCTTATTTTTGATTTGCTGGCTTAACAAGTATAGAATTTCAAAATCTCATTTAATAATTATACCCTTTAGTGAACAAAAGCACCGACATTACATCCTTTATTAGAATTTATTACGATCCTTCTAAATTATGTAATTGAATAACATGTCATTTTGCACATATTCTAGCACCTCAATGAAAAAAAAATAGTTTAAATTAGGAACTTCACACTTCTCCCCCAAATGCAAATCACTTGTGAGACAGGAGGAAAAAAACCAAAATATTACATTCTTCCAGATAAAAGGCATTTTAAACAATTTTAAATACGGACAGAAAAGATGACAGAAATGTTGCCCTGACACCTTTTGCACGGGTCATTTAAATACTAGATAGCAATAAGAAGACACCAGAATTATCTAACAAAATATAGCTGGCTAGTTCCTAAAAAAAAAAAAAAAACAACAAAAAAACAACCAAACTTGCATAAGGAACAATTGTGTGTAGACAGTTCACATAATGAAGACTGAAAGCTCAGAGCCTTCCTCACACTATACAAAAATTTCCCAGACTGTGAAAAAGGTTTAAAATAAATACATCTACAGTACCAATTCCATACCGAACCACTTTTTTTTCCTTACTAATGTTTACAAATTATTCCTTTTTCTTCCTCCTTTGTACTTCCCAGAACCCCTTTCCCCCACTGCTCATAATAAATTTAGTCATTGTATGACTATGGGACACAATGTTTTTACACTAAACAATTAAAAAAACCCCTCTTCTTAAATTATCTTTCCCCCCCCCAAAGAACTCCAGTTTCTCAACTCTGAAATTAATCACCTGTCAAACAAGGCACTAAGGTCAGTTTTTCTGAGCAATTCCACTCTCCTTGCCGCTTAGCATCTCAAAAGCAGGTGAAAATTTATTGCAAAATATAGCTCCATAAACTTAAAAAAATTAGTCTTCCCAGCCAGAAACGAACCAGTCCTTTTTCCTCATGACTTCTGCCGCTGAACACAAAATCCTGCCGGCAGCACAACCCCGCTGTACCTTCAGCCTTCTCCCTCTGGACAAAACACCCTCCGGTTCACCCGTCAGAAGCAGTTCTCCCCCTGCCATTCCCAGCACACCTTCCTGCGGCGCACAACTCCTTGAACCATTCCCACCTCCCCCTGCCCGACCCCCGGCCGCTCCCGCCGGCGCATTCCACGGACAGGCTCCCGGGGAGGCTTTTCCTGTCGGTTCGTTGTTCGCTGCGATGTCGCCTTCCCCAACGACACCCAGCACAAAGGGTCCTTTCCCCGCACCTCGGGCGCTCCAGGGCCGCGTACCCCACCCTCCTTCGCTCCCTCCCGCCCGGTCCCCGGGGCAGATCTGCCGGCCTGGCCCATAAATGTCCATCTCCTCCCGCAGGAAGTTCTGGGGAGGCCCCGGGAACTCGCCCAGCCCGGGACCCCACCGGCTCCCCCCGCTCCGCTCTCTCAGAGCGGGATGGGGCCGGCGCGGGGGGACCCTCCTTCCTTCCCCCCTACTCCTCCCGCCGCCCCTTCGGCCACTGCCCCCGACCCTCCCCAACCCTCCCCGACCCTCGGGCTGAAGGAACACCCCCCGCTGGCCGCGCGGAGCCGGGACCCCTCGCTCACCGCCGCTCCCCCGCTCGCTCCGCTCCCGTCGCGGCTCCTCAGGAGACACTGACACCGGCGCACGGATACCGCGCCGCGCTATTTTTGGGAAACAAGGCCCGACCGCGGCCGGAACTACAGTGCTGTCACACTCTCCCCTCGGTATCCTTCCGCAGCTTTCTCCGCGCAACTCCGGCGGGGCCGAAGGCGCTCAGCGGCACCGGGCAGGGGCGGGACGGGGCGGGGATGGGCGCGGTGCTCCCGCGGCGAGCGGTGGGGCGGGCACGGCCGCGCTCCGCACTCGAGGCATCTCCGGATTACTTTGTTGGGCCGCGGGGCGGCCGGGCCTACATTCCTGCCCGCCGACCNCCCCGCCCACCCGCTCCGGAGTGATGGCGTAAGCAGCCAATCGCAGCGCCCGCGCGGGACAGCCCGCCAATCAGAGCGCAGTTGGTGGGCGGGGCGTAGAGAAACGTGGAGGCCTTGAGAGACGGCGAAGTGTTCAATCAGAAAGGCGAGAATGGAAGCCACAGCCAATCAGAACCGAGTGAGGGCGGGGCGCTGCGAAGGGCGTGCCCCACCTCCCCG